>JBBBDQ010000178.1:4082500-4202500 GCA_037127315.1 Ascarosepion bandense
GAAAGAGCTTAATAATTGCAAGTTGGATAACAAGCAAAATAACAAAGAATTAATGATCAGGGAAAAGTTTCATCGAAAAGACGAAATGGACAAAACGGACAAATGAATAAAAGTTCTAACGAAACATTGTAAATGCAAAAGTCAAAATTGACGAAAACAAAACTGAAAACATGATAATTACGTTAGGAAAGAAAATACACAAACGTAAAATGTGTGAATATATTTCTGAAAAGAGCTATTGTAATTGTTTACACTATTTACATTGTTCGGACTGTTCTCCTTATCTTTGTTGTTTCGGTCGAACAGCCTATAGCTTACAAATTTTATCATCATCAGAAGATTTTCATCAGAAGGTTCTGAGACTTGCAAGACCAAAAGGGACTTCGCGATCAAGTGCGAAAAATGTGAATACTATAAAAGGCCACGGTCAGTGTCAATCAGTCAGTCAGATGAGATCCGCGAGACGAAACAATAAAACTGTAACTTCAACTTCAAATCGGCCAGTTGGAATGTGTGGAAATTTGTGGAATGGTGTGAGAATAATGATATACATTTTTCTTGTTAAAATAGAAACTTCTTAAAAGAAATGAATAACAAGAATTCGTTGAAATTAATGTTCAATTAGAAAATTAAGGGTATCAAGAGTTGTAGAAAATGTTCATAGTAGTAATTGTTGAAAGATTATATTCGCACGTAGGTATGTTTGTACGTATTAGCGTTTGTTTGATAGGTGACGTCTTCAGCCATGATTTCTTAAGGCCATATGGAAAGATGAATAAATGCGTTGGTTGTATCCAGGGATTAACTGAAAGAATTTTGAGTTCAATACAAGGCTACAGAATAAGTGAACAAAACAAAATATTAGAATTGAAAAAAGGGAGATAAATGATACTAAGCCATCTGGAAGAATCATGACTAGTGCATCTAGAATAATCTACTCCAGTGAAAGAAATAAAGGATTTAAATCGAAATTTTCATCGCCGGATAAAGGTTAAAGGCAGAAACGTTTTTAATATGTTAACAATGATAGGGACAACAGTCCAACCAATATAAATAGGATGATGAAAAACAAATTTAAATTAATAAAATAATTAATTAATGAGGGAAATTTCAAAAAAACTAAATCACCAGAATTGAATTCTATTTCGCTGACAAGTTGTTTAACGTTCTTCTTCTTCTTCTATGTGCCCTTTCAGGACGTAGGCGATCATGCTTTCCACGTCTCCCTATCCCTGGTGGCTCTTAGTATGTTTTCTCCTGTTATACCACGGAATCCCCGCTCCATTTGTTCAAGCACTGCAAATATGTTATCCGCTGCCTTCCTCTGTCTTTTTCCCTTCTATCTGGCCTGTCACTATCAGGTTCTCCAAGCTCTTTATCCTCATTGCATGAAGGAACTTCAGTTGTCTCTTCCTGAATCTCACTATTAATTTTCTTTTCGTTGGCATTTATTCCAAAATCACATCATTGCTACATGCTCGGTCCATGATAACCGCAGCATACTTCTGTAGAAACAAAATTCTGCTGCTTCAAGCTTTTTCCTCATTTTCGATGATATTATCCAGCATTAACTGCAACCTAACACTCTCTTCTTTGTTTCTAGTTAAATTTTCCTATGTCTTAGTACTTCATTCAGCTTCTGGAACGTATCCTTTGCCATGCCAATTCGCCTTCGGATCTCTGTGTCGCACGTTCCATCTCCTATTAGAACACTTCGTAGGTATTTAAATTTTTGTACTTCCCCCACCTGTATTTGGCATTTTAGGCTGTTCTTTTTACTGACCAAGCGAATATACAACACACACACACACACACACAGACATTTATTATTTATGCTATTTGTATTCGGACTATTTTCTAATTCTTATTTGCTTTTATCCCAAAGATTCTACCGTAGTGATCTCAGGCCTTTTGCAAGTGAATGATATAGCCCAGTGATCAAAATAAAGGCTTCACTTTGAAATTCGTAGCATTTGGAGAATGCCAAAGCATACAACGTTGTAAACATAGCATCGGGTCTGATGAAAATCAGTTTTTCAGTACTTTATTTTGCTTTTGCTTCGATTTTGCTCTAAGTAGGTATAATTGCAGTTCTTAGTCTTAACAGCCTATGTTTTTCTTGTCAATGCCCAATGAGTCTGAGCTCAAGGACCATGGATTAGTTTTAAAGCTTTCATTACACCCGAGCAATGCCGGGCTATACTGCTAGTTTGTATATATTTCTGAGATGAGGTAGTATTTACAATATTTGTATTGTTCGGACTATTGTTCTTATCTTTGTTGCCATTTGTGCGACGTTTCGGCCGTTGAACGCACCGGCGTTCTTCAGGTGATAAAAATTTCGAACCGAACCCTTCATTACAGTAGCGATATAATATCTTTTTCACGACAATAATACACAAAGATGAGTACGGACCGGAAATATAAAATCTGATGTGGAATCTGCAATAGCCAAACTGAATAGAAACAAAGCAGCTGGACCAGATGGCATAGTCATAGAGCTGCTGATAGCCTTGGAAGAATTTGGTATAGAAAAAATTACAGAAATGAAATGTGTAATAGTGGTGTAATACCAGATGACCTCAGCAAGTCTATCTTCATAGCACTGCCTAAGAACTCCACAAAACATCAGTCGAATGAGCCATATAAGAAAACTGCTCTTCCGAATACTGATGAAGAGAACGAGAAGCAGAATCAGCCCAGAGATAGAACAAGAACAGTGCAGTTTGGTCAAAGACACTGGAACAAGGGATGCCATATTTATGGTTAGGATGCTCTCTAAAAGGTCAATACAAATGAAGAAAAACTGATACCTCTTCTTTATGGATTATGTGAAGGCTTTTGACAAAATACACCAGAAGGAATAGATGGAGATGCTCGGCAGCCTTGACATATTTGGGGAAAAACTTAAGATTAATCAAGAATCTTTACTGGCAGCAAACCCCTTGTAAACGGCAGGTAATGAATTCAACAGATATACAAGGATAGAAAGGGTCGTATAATCTTTTAACCAGATCTGTTTAACTTGTACACCGGTAATGTTTTAAGGACCCTAGAAGTTATGCCTGGATTTCTCATCGAAGGCCACAATTTAAACAAGATACGCAGATGATAAAATGCTGGTAGCAGATACATAAAGGAAACTACAAGAGCTCCTTCAGCATGTAGCTGAAGAGAGTGATAATAAAATAAACTTATAATAGAAGATGTAAAGTGCGACACAAAGATCTGAAGAGGAATTGTGCTGGCGAGGGAAGCATTCCAGAAATTGGTTAAAGTATTAAGAAACAGGACCATTTCGCTGGAAACAAAGAAGAGAGTACTTGATTGCTATGTGTTGTCAGTTTTTCAATATGGCAGTGAATGCTTGACAGTATTATCAAAGATGAAGGACAAACTTGAAGCAACTGAAAAGTGGTTCTACAGAAGCATACTGGATATAAGGTGGGGGATCAGTTCCATATTACAATCAATACATAAACTGACCCCTCACTTTGTGGTCACAGTAGTTTCTATATATTTATATCTTTGAGATCCAAAAGCACAAGGATGCATTCCATGAGCTGTGTAGAGTATTAAGGAATATGACAATTTCGCTAGAAACAAAGAAGAGAGTACTGGATTACTATGTGTTGTCAGTCCTTCAATATGGCAGTGAATGCTGGACAATATCATCAAAGATGAAAGAAAAAAAAATTGAAGCAACTGAATATAAAGTGGGGGATCAGTTCCATATTACAATCAATACATAAACTGACCCCTCACTTTGTGGTCACAGTAGTTTCTATATATTTATATCTTTGAGATCCAAAAGCACAAGGATGCATTCCATGAGCTGTGTAGAGTATTAAGAAACGGGACCATTTCGCTAGAAACAAAGAAGAGAGTACTGGATTGCTATGTGTTGTCAGTTCTTCAATATGGCAGTGAATGCTGGACAATATTTTCAAAGATGAAGGACAAACATGAAGCAACTGAAATGTGGTTGTACTGATTGATGCTGCGAATGTCATAGATCAAACATATGAGCAATGATGAGGTCTTGGAAATGATGGAAAATATTAATTAAGGATATTAATACTGAGCATCAGAAAGAGACAGCTGAAGTTCCTGAGACATGCAATGAGGAAGGAGGGCTTGGATAACATGATAC
The DNA here is from genome assembly GCA_037127315.1 of Ascarosepion bandense. Lineage (NCBI taxonomy): Eukaryota > Metazoa > Mollusca > Cephalopoda > Sepiida > Sepiidae > Ascarosepion > Ascarosepion bandense. Next base: position 4,086,654 of record JBBBDQ010000178.1, read on the forward strand.
TAACAGGCTAGCTACAGGGAAAAAGAGACAGGGGAAAGCAACGGTTAACATATTGGAAGGACCTAATCATCTGGCTGATGGAACAATGGTTGCATGGTGTAGCAGGACAAGGCTTGTTAAGAGCCACCAGGGATAGGAAGACATGGAGAGCCATGATCCCTTACGTCCGGAAGAAAAAGAAGATAAACGTTGATTAGTTTTTGCGACTTGACGCAATACCAGGCTACAGCAGTGTTGAACTATTTACTTGCAGGGTTAAGATAACCAATGACACCCAATTGTGTCATTACTACTACGCAAGGAATGCGAATGATATATACCAGTGATTTTAATAAAGGGTTCGTTTCGAAATTCGTAGCACCTAAAGAAGGTCGGAGCGTAAAACGGCCGAAACGTCGTACAAATGGCAACAAAGATGAGGACAGTAACTCATCTCAGAAATACAGAAAAATACCGGCCATTTATTTCAATCACTGAGGTATATTGTTCTCGTTATTCCTCTCTTTCTGCGGTATCTCTCTTTAAATCAACAATCTACTTCATTTATTCACAACTGCTGGAGCCAGGTATCGAACTCACAACTCTTTGTTCAAATAACTTGATCAAACCAACGCCTATATTCAATGGTCCATGTGTCCTCAAGGGCAAAAAAGATAAGGAGAACAGTCCGAAAAATGTAAATGATGTTATTTTTTTATTTACTTTATTGAAACTGACACCAAACACACCTGTCTTTCCTCCCAATGTTTTTTCTTTTTCTTTTTTTTTTCTTACATTTTCTCACTGAAATCAAGTAGACTATCTGAAGTTTTCTCTGTATTTATGCGCGATCAAAACGGAATCTGTTATTAAAAACGGAATCTGTTACATATCAGGAGGAATCTCTTATTAAAAACGGAATCTGTTACATATCAGGAGGAAACATGAAATCTTTCTACTCATAGGGAACATATTTTAATGAATGTGCACACTCTGTACCTGTAAGGCATTAATACTACAGGGAAGACCTAACTGAAAAAACGAGTTTAATATTAAAATCGTTGGCATGGTGTCTCCACCTTAAATAAATATATAAAAGTCAATAAAAAATTATGTAGACACTATACAGTAGGAGTACATTAGTTATTCTTCAGTTAAACCAACCATCCTTATTGACATGGCATTTACTTGCAACAACACTCCACATTGTTCAAGAACAGCCCATGAATGTTTTGATGAAACATTTCCTGAGAAATGGATTGGCTGGGGAGAGGTGCAATTGATTAACCAGCACGTTCACCTACATTGACCAAAATGGATTTTTTTTTATCTTAGAGAATACTCAAGAACAAAATTTATAGTCGAAAACCAAGAAGTGTTGGTGATTTGAAAAGATTCATAAGAGATCCATTCGAAGAATGTAATGTACAAAGAGACTTGTGCAAAAATGTTTGTCAAAGCGTGAGTTATAGACTGCAAAAGTAGTTAACTTGTGATGGCCCACAGTTTGAGCTCCAACTTTGATAAGATTTAAGTACTTTTTATTACTCTACACAATACAATTAAATTATCAGTGTAATAAGTGAATTAGTGTAATTGTAGATATAATCTCAAAATAACTGATATCATTTACAGTTCACCTACGTTTGAACCACACTGTATGTTTATTTAATTTTCTGTGTAATATTAGTGAACATAATTTTATATGTAATCTCAAAATAAATGTTATCATTAACTGTCTACCTATTTTTGGACCACCCTTTATATGGATAAAACTTACCCTTAAGCTGGTAGTATAAAATTGTATGCAAAATATGTAGTAGATAGCATAGCACTGCGTATATAATATATTAAATTATACTATAAAAGTGGAATAGTCTATTATTTAGAAAGTAATCGCAGGGCGTAATAATTTTTGCTTGGCGAGGACAAGCAGAATAACAATAAACTGGCAGTTTTATGGGGACAAAATAAAGAATACAGGAAAGAATGAAAGAAATTACAGTAAAGGATTGATAGATCGATAAATATGAAGCAGATTGCATATGAAAATCAGAATTTTTATAAATCAAACGTGTTCGCTTTTTAACTTGTCTTTTCTTATTTATTTTTCCAATGGTTTCCATGCGCAAGATGTTATTGTTTAAAGAGTGACATCATGCAACGTCTTGAAGAAACAAGCGTTAATCTTTAGAAAAGAAAGCATTCATCCTTGATAAAAGTTTTGTCTTTCTTAGATTAATTCTTCTTTTTTTAAATTTTATTTAGGAATATTTATTTTTTGTTAAATATCATAGAATATCCATGGGAAGGTTCCATTCATGAAGATGTAGAACATCTCCATGAATTATTTCATCGTGTCCAGACGTTGCCTGTTGTAGTTTACTTTTTGCAAGCATTAATGGCTAACAATTGCCAAGAATTAACAAGCGAATGAGACGTTATAAGAATCTTTTAATGACATGAGCTACTGCACTAAAAAAGATTGCTGCCAATTGATCAATAACATTTTCTCTGCTGCATTACTCTCGATAAATACACCCGGATGTAAGTGCATCAACGCTAACAAGATTATTCAAGTTAAACGAAATATCAACAATTACACATTTAATCAAAATGACAAGCCTTATCATAGTTAAAAAAAACGTACCTTTTAAAGAATGTGCGTCGTGGTGCAGTGGATATCGGATTGGAACGAGAAATCGGGAAGCCGAGTTCGAAATCCAGTCGAATTCCTTGCATTCACTTACGCACAAATAACCTTGGGAAAGGTATTAATCCGTCTCTTCCCTCCAGTTATGGGTTAAATAGTAGGACAGATTAGGTTCTGTACCCTTGGTCGGCAACCAGTCTACCGCAGAAAGCAATAGCAAACTACTGCGGGATAATCTTCTGTCCAGTCAATCATGTCTCTTTCGAGACATGATCGCCCAACCGTGTATCACGTATGCATTTAACTGACTGACCTTTTAAAATATTATATATATATATATATCTTGTCATCCGCAGACAGATCTGTTTCGCTGTATCACAGCTCATCAGTACGGTTATACTCCGACTGCTTTTTAACCCAGGATTGAAACCCGACCGAATTGGCATCAGTCGGCGCTCCTACCTCTGGGCTATGGTCGTTCGGTGGGAGAAGGCAGACTATTTTAGCGCATATTTTCTCATTATATGTTCAGTAATTTTAGCAACATAGTTTTCCGGTTGCATTTGTAAACATGAATCACATCCCTAAAGATGATCTCGGAAAGAGTTTGAAAGTACTTGGGTAATTTAAGCAGAAAAAAATGTACAGTAATTTTTTACCAGCACAGTTTTACGGTTACATTTGTTACCATAATTCCCATCCCTGAAGATGATCTCGGAAAGAGTTTGAAAGTACTGGGTACCTTAAGCAGAAACAATATATATATGTCCTTAATCTCAGATTATAACCGAGTATATTTTGACATATATATATATATATATATATATATATGCCATTGCGAGGATAAAAAAGAAAGAAAAACAAAACAAAACAAAACAAGAAAAACGAAACAACAAAATTGTACTGACCAGCTATCGCTCCTCCCTCTTCGGTCTCAATAAAGGCCAAATACATATATGTACATAACGACGAGAAACAAATACAAAAAGATGATCCATACGAGGGTCAGCTGAAAAGTTCATAAGCCGACCAAGATATTCTCGACAAATATTAGCAAATGAGATTATTTTTAGTGTCACTTCTGTCGACACACTTCTTCCATCGGTGTTGCAGTGCATTGATCACCAAATACCTATGTAATCAGAGACTCCCAAGAGGATGTTTCCTCGAACATTATAGTTTTAAATCTAAGTGTAGTTAATCCTTATCTCTCCACTATCCATATAAACTGTCTCTCAACATATATCTCAAACTTGATTTGCGCCTTTCTCTTATACAGAGTGAACTGAAATATAAAAGCATTGATAATCAGTGCTCAGACGTGATATCGCTTAAACTCTTCTCCTTCTTCTACGTGCCTTGTCCGTTCTTGACGTAGGCGATCATGTCTTCCACGTCTTCCTGTCCCTGGTGGCTCTTAGCACGCCTTCTCCTGTACACCATGCAACCCTCGTTCCATCATCCACCTAATTAGGTCCTTCAAATATGTCATCCGTTTTCCCTGTTTCTTTTTTCCTCTATCTGACCTGTTAGTATCAGGATCTCCAAGCCCTCCTTCCTCATTGGGTGAAGCCAGAAACTTCAGCTGTCTCTTTCTGATGCTTTTTTAGTTTCCTTTTCGTCTCCATCATTCCTAAGACCTCATCATTGCTCATATGCTCGATCCATGATATTCGCAGCATCCTTCTGTAGAACCAGATTTCAGTTGCTTCAAGTTTGTCCTTTATCTTTGATAATATTGTCCAGCATTCACTGCCATATTGAAGGACTGACAACGCATATCAATCCAGTACTCTCTTTTTGGTTTCTAGCGAAATTGTCCTGTTTATTAATACTCTACTCAGCTCATGGAATACATCCTTGTGCTTTTGGATCTCAAAAATATAAATATATAGAAACTACTGTGACCACAAATTGAGGGGTCAGTTTATATATTGATTGTAATATGGAACTGATTCCCTACTTTATATCCAGTATGCTTCTGTAGAACCACATTTCAGTTGCTTCAAGTTTTTCCTTCTTCTTTGATGATACTGTCCAGCATTCACTGCCATATGGAAGAACTGACAATACATAGCAATCCAGTACTTTTTTTTGTTTCTAGCGAAATTTTCCTGTTTCTTAATACTTTACTCAACTTCTGGAAAGCTTCTTTCGCCATGCCAATTCGCCTTCGGATCTCTGTGTCTCACTTAGATATTTTTTACTATCATTTTAAATATTCTAGTGGAATATGGAGGGGATGTGGGTGTCATGGCATGACATAGCCATGAAGGATGGACCTCTGCCTCAGGTTTATACCATGTGCTGAAAGTCTCATCCAGGTTTTCTGAATCCACTGCACTGTACTCAGATTGACACCCAAACACTCGCTCTTTTTGACATTTCTGGCACAAAATATTTCCGTTCTGGTTCTGGATACAAATGTCTCGAAAAGATAATATAATATCCCAAATACATGAATATTTACTGTCTGAAACCGCTTTCACCTGTCTCTTTTTCCCTTTATCCGTCCTGGCAGTATAAGATTTTCTAAGTCCTCCTCTTTCATTACTGTCCCCAAAACCTCATCTATCTCTTCCTAGTGCCAAGTATAAGCTTCCTTCTTGTTTCTGTCCTCCTCTCAAAACCTCGTTGTTGCAGATATGTTCGGTCCATGGTAATCTGAAAACCTCGTTGTTGCTGATATGTTCGGTCCATGGTAATCTGAAAACCTCGTTGTTGCTGATATGTTCGGTCCATGGTAATCTGAAAACCTCGTTGTTGCTGATATGTTCGGTCCATGGTAATCTGAAAACCTCGTTGTTGCTGATATGTTCGGTCTATGGTAATCTGAAAACCTCGTTGTTGCTGATATGTTCGGTCCACGGTAATCTCAAAACCTCGTTGTTGCTGATATGTTCGGTCCACGGTAATCTCAAAACCTCGTTGTTGCTGATATGTTCGGTCCATGGTAATCTCAGCAACGTTCTGTAGAACCACATTTCTGTTGATTCGAGTCTCCCTTCATCTTTGACGAGATCATCCAGAATTTGAGATCTAATTTTGGTTTCTTTAAATTCACTTTAGCGTAAATACTATTGGCATGTTAGACATCTACACTATTTACATCACTTGGAATATTGTCCTCTTTTTGTTGCAATTTGTACGACGTTTTAGCTGTTGTACGCTCTGGCCTTTTCCATGTGCGAAAACTTTATTACCACCACTGGGGTTTATCATTCTCGGAGCTTCTTTACTCATGTACTATCTCCTTCCACCCCGACTCTAAGTTACTTGTTCACCGCTGCTGTAGCCTGGACCTAACGAACGTCTATATCCACTGGACTATGTGTCCTTAAAGACAAGCACAACTGAATTTCGAGGAATTATAAATCTAAAGTTCAGTAACTTTTTTTTACCAGAGTTCATTATGCTAATTTTTGATGTTAGAAATCAATACTAAAACAGTATCTCGAAAATGTAAATTTGTTATAAAGTAAAACTATATTATGAAGACGTGGGCAACGACTATCAAGGATGATCTAGCAACACTATCGAGCCCACAGGTAGTTGGTCTTCGACGATGGAACCGCGAACGTGGACTGCAATGGTCCGAGATGTGATTGGCGCTCGGGAGGAAGCCGGCTCAACCCGACCAGGGTAAATGCCGAAACAAGTACAACTAAAGTATGGTATGATTTTCAATAACCTGCAATATGTTGATACAACGTAAAAATGTATTCTTCAGTCAATTAAGCTAAATGTTCGGGAGACATTCAGTCATATTTTTATGTTTTGTCGTAAGTTGAATTTTTGATAACCACGGTCTTGTATGAATTGAATATTTCGTGTAACTATTATTTGCTCTCATATTTTAGGTCCAAGAATTTAGGTTTATTATTTTCCTTTATGTTGACATCATCAATAAATACGGACGCACCTCTGTCTTACCACCTGCAATGTACGCCGAAAAATATATCCTGTCTTCTAGTTCATTTAGTTTATAATTTCCAGAAAGGATCCATCATCAAACATAAAAAAAAATTCTAGTGAGAAAAGTCTTAATGTACTTCTTCCGGTAATGTACACGATTCTCAACTTGACATTTTCTTTCATGGTTTTAGTTCTTACTGTTAGTTTACAGCCTCTGACCATAATTACAGGTGGCGCGATTTTTGGTTTCATTTCTCTTTGATATTTGGTTACAACAAAACTCTCTTCCCATCCACTCTCCCATAAAGCACCCGGCATTTTCGTACTTTATTTCAGAGACAAAAACTAAATACGGTGTTTACCTATCACAAACTTCAATGATTGAGTTCATATCCTCCCTTTACTCATGTTTTTATTAATTTTTATAGTTATACATTCCTTGTTTTGTATATATTTCTTACGCAAGATTGTCAAAAATTGTTTACTAGACAAACAATACCAGTAGCCGAAAAATGCTAATCCCATCCATTACAAAACACAAGTTTATTTCCTACGATCATTGTGCTGCAGTAGCTATCGACTCGGAATGACAAATCGGAGAACCGAGTTCGAATTCCAGTCAAATTTCTCGCATTCACATACACGCAAATATCTTTGGGAAAGGTATTAATCCGTCTCTTCCCTCCAGTTATGGGTTAAATAATAAGAAAGAGTGAGTTCTATAGCCTTGTCTGGCAACCAGTCTAGCGTAAAAAGCAATGGCATCCTACTGCAGGATAATCGTCTGCCCAGTCAGTCATGTCTCTTTCGAGACATGATCGTCCAAAGCATGTACCACGTATGGCACTTAACTGACTGAATAATACTGACGACAACATAACTTTCTGAAAAAATATTATTTCACATTTAATTCTCCTCTCGTTTCCGATTAGGCTTGTGGTGAGACGGTTAGCCATGTGTTGACTAAGGTCAATTCTCAAACATAGTCGACATTTCCCACAACTAAAATGTTTATCAAAAGTTCATCAGAAAGTGGAAGGTTTGATGTTAAAATATGGAAGAAAAAACTTGTTTCTTTTGTATGTTTAAAGTAGGATTTTATAAACAGAACAGAATAACATCAAACTGCTAAAAGCTGAATGCTAAACGAGAAGTTACGTAGTTAATCAATTTGTAAGAGTTAAATGTTCAAGGAGAAATTGTAGTAAAGAGTTAGGTATTCAGAAGTCTAGTTGTAATAGCGAATGTGTTTATGTAGAAACATTAACAGGTTAGTAATAAAGACTGTGTTCCTTTCCTTTTTCATAGTCGGCGAGAAAAGTAAAAGGAAAGTGAAGGAATAAAACAAATTGTACTTATCAGAGTTATGTTTAGGATGCAGTTGAAGTATCCTGTCGTTGTTGTTGTTGTTGTTGCCGTGTTCTTCTTTATTGACTGCAGGACTTTTAAGGATGTAAAAAAGAGGTAAAGAAAAAAACATTAGTGAAGGAGGAGAATGCCTGCGTAACTGGATTTTGTATGTCCGTGTCAGATTTGAAGTATTGTTTGTCATATGTTGCTTGTGTATGATACCGCTGCTTCTATCTCACTGACTGATTCGGCTTGCTTTTTTTTTTTATACCAAAAGACGTTTTAACGTAGGCTTGTTAATTTTTTCTCAGTTTTTCAATCGCTTCCTTCTGTTGGTTAGAAAATTAATGTGTCATTTAATCACAAAATCCGTCTTAGTCGTTTTTGTCAGTTTGGGGTCAATTTCTTTTCTATTTGTCAAAATTAGGATTTAACACGACTTTGTCAATTTTTGTAAACATAAAACAAGATAGGAGAGTTACTTGAAATTTCTTGTTTATTACAGGTTTTTTTTTTAATCATATCACCCCGAGCAAGGCGGAAACGCCACTGATGTGCAGGGGGTTACATAAATGTAAAAAGATTAATTAGAAAAGAGTGAGGAGTACAAGCTAGTTAGAAGGGAATAATGGAAAGCTGAGAATGCAGGTGCGATGACAGATACATAGGTGGAGAGAAAGGGAAGGTTATACAGGGGTGGGGAGAGAGCTAGAGTCCAGTGGTGAGTAGATGAGTATTGACTTTGCATGTAAATTTCTTGAGGTTGTAGCCGTCAGGAAAGCAAGAATACGGGAGCGAGTTCCACAGGCGGGAAGTGCGAGAGAAGAAGCTGCGGGAGTAGAATTGTCGTCTGCATTTGGCTAACCTGACTGTGAATGGGTGGGACCCAGTTGTCAGTCTGGTTGCACGAGTAAACACCTGTTGAGGAGGCATCAGTGACTTAAGTTCGTCCGAGCAGAAGCCATGAAAGTATTTATAGAACAGACAAAGGGGGGCCACATTTCGACGATGGAGCAGTGGCTGCAGTCGAGCCGCCAGATCAGTACCTATCACATTACAGACTCTCCTTTGGAGCCTGTCAAGAACACTAAGGAGAGCGGCAGGGGCACCTGACCATAAATGGTAGCAGTACTCCATGCACGGACGGATGGTTGACTTGTATATATGCAGGATAGATTCAGGTGGCAAACAAATCCTGGATCGACAGAGTGACCCAACCTTCTTAGCAGTAGATTTTGCTGTGGATTCAATATAGTGGTTCCATTTGAGGTCTGAGGACAGGGTAAGTCCGAGGAGGCGTAGTGTATTACTCTCCAGGAGAATCGTTTGGTCCATGCTTATGGAGGCAGGAGATGTTGCCTGTAATGGTTGACAATGTTTGTATTGTTAATTTCTGATAGCTAATCCATATTTCGAGGTATCAAAGTTTGTAGAATTTGTTTATTCCAGAGCCTGAGGTTTTTATGATATGTAATATATTACCTTTACCCAACAAAAACATGATTGGAATCAAAGCAGAAAATACAGTCAATAACCGACAAAGATATGATTGACATCAACGGCAGAAAACACAATCAAGTAGGGATAAAAATATGATTGACACCACAGGCAGAAAACAAAAGCTGACAAAAATATGATTGACATCAATGGCAGAAACACGTCTGCATTTCGCTTACCTGTCTGTGGATGGGTGGGACCCAGTTGCCAGTCTGGTTACACGAGTAAACACCTGTTGAGGAGGCATCAGTGACTTAAGCCTGTCCGAGCAGAAGTCATGAAAGTATTTATAGAACAGACAAAGGGAGGCCACATTTCGACGATAGGGAAGTGGCTATTTTCCAGGAAAATATTTTTTCATAATGACAAATATTTCTGTTGGATTTATAATTACTCTTCCTCTTCCAAATCGTTCGCAGTTTCAAACCTTGTATATATTTATCAATATATGCCCGTAGTGCTGTGATTTTCGGTGCAGAAATATAATTGACATGTCAACTTCAAATTCAAGGCTCTGTTGCCTCTTTCATTACTACCCTAGGGAAAGATTTGAAATCATTTCTTCATTTGATTTTATAAAAATGCAGACTGGGATCTAAAAATATTACATTCGCTTTTGAGGTTAAGCCTTTCATATTAGCCATAAGAACACATCATCCACAGACATATCTATTTCGTTGTATCACAGCTCATCAGTACGATTAGACATCCGATTGCTTTAGTCAGGTTTGAAACATGACCGAATTGACATCAGTCGGTGATTGTACCTCTGAGCTATGGGCGCTCGGTAGGAGAAGGTAGACTTTTAGCGTGTGATATACCATATAAACATACTCCAGTAGCTGAAAGAAAAATGAAATAAACCGACACACACACATCTTGCCTTATATATATATATATATATATATATATATATATATATATATATATATGTGTGTGTGTGTGTGTAATATAACAATCTGGGCCCACCCGAGGAAGCTGATGCAAGCGGGGGCGTTTCCGGTCGTTGAAAGGAACGGATGTTTGTTTGACCTTATTTCCGGCAGTAGCGGAAATGGCTACAAGAGGCAAACAGAACAGGTGTCTCTGAGAATTACGTGGGCGTGTGTGGGCGAGGCAAAAACCGGAAGAAAAAGTCCCGGTTTGGAGATTATAAAAAGACCTCGGCGCACGAATTCACCAGACCAGACAGACGAGACAGACAGACCAGAGTAGCAGTAGAGAGAGAGAGACACAACAGACGACACTACCGTCAACCCTTAGAAGCGCGCTCTCTCAACTCTCTCTGTTCCCTTGGCTACACGGTTCATCGTCATTAATAAAAATAACTGTATATTTTTATATATATGCGTGTTTCTCTGTTCGTCGATATACAACAAATAGCCTTCTTCCGATCTTCGGCAAAGTGTTCGAAGCCATTATCAATGCCAAGGTCGTTCAGCATATCACCGCCCACGGGCTCCTCTCGGACAAACTGTATGGCTTCCGCTTCACCAGGGCCACTGCTCATATGCTAACGACCTCACTGAGTATATATACCAGGCTCTCGACAAGAATGGTGAAGCCCGAACCGTCGCCTTGGATATCTCTAAAGCATTCGACAGAGTATGCGAAGCTATGGTATAACTGGACTTTTGTTGGACTTAATCCGGTCATTCCTCTCTAACCGCACACTGAAGGTGGTATTAAACGGACATGCCTCCCAGAACTACCCTACAAACGCGGGCGTAACCCAGGGCTCTATCCTAGGTCCTACGCTCATTCTAATCTATATCAATGATCTCCCCGATACCATAAGATCACAAATAGGCATGTACGCCGATGATACCACAGTTTACTCTCGCCTCGATCAAAAATCTGGTGTTGGTGACAAGGCGAACTTCGCGGCCGAGCTTGAGAAGGACCTCCAATCTGAGGTGGATTGGGGTAAGAAATGGCTCGTAAAATTCAATTCTTCTAAAACGAAGCTGCTGTCAATTAACCACCACAGACAACCGCACCTCCCTCCCATTAGCATGGAACAGGCTTGCCTCCCAGAGAGTAAATCACTACACCTGCTTGGCCTGACACTTTCAGCGGACCTCAAGTGGAATGACTTCGTCGAATCCATTGCTAAATCCGCAGCTATGAAAGTCGGCTCTCTGTGCAGGGCCCGGAAATTCTTTCTGTCTGGATCTATCATGCAATTATATAAATGCACCAACCGCCCGTGTATTGAGTAATGCTGCCACATCTGGTCGAGTGCCCCTTCTATTCTCCTCGGGGTTCTTGACAAAATACAGCGAAAAATCTGTAATGTGATTGATACCCGACTTGGCTGACCGCCTGCAGTCACTCTCTCACCGGCGTGACGTGGCATCCCTGTGCCTCTTCTATAAATAATATCATGGCTTCTGCTCTGACGAACTTAAATCACTGGTGCCCCCTAGATGTGAATTTGCACGAGATACTAGATTGGCAACTAGATCCCACCCATTTAGATTGAAACCGATGAAATATAACCGCAATTTCTACTCCAACAGCTTCTTTCCTCGCACTTCCCGCTTGTGGAATTCCCTCCCGCATGCTTGCTTCCCCGACAGCTACAACCTCCAGGAGTTTAAATGTAAGGTCAATAGACACCTCCTAACACACTAACTCACACCCACTCTCTCCAACTCTCTCCCTATGTACATCCTAGGTCGTCTCTTACCCTGCTTCTGACATTTCCTATACCCAATCCCTCTATGTAACCTCTTGCACTATAGTGGGAAGGGAATGCCTTTGTTTGGGATGACACGATTAAATATATATATATATATATATATATTATCGATTTTCTGCACTATTGTAAGAACTGCAACCTTGTAACATCTGAATATCGTTTTTTGTCTATGAGTGTATCAAGTTTGATTAAAATCGGACCACTCCTTCTATAACTCGATTTTTTTGATTATCGATTTTCGATATTTATCGGGAGTACCTCGACACAAAACCTAGCTAGGCACACTCGCAGCCCCTAATAGTGCAACTGTGTAAATTTTCAAGAAAATCAGTTCAACCGTTCCAGAGTCTATAGGTAACGGACACACACACACACACACACACACACACACACACACACACACACACAGACAAAATTCCACTTATATATAAGTTTAGATATTGCAAATACATGTTTGATTTTATATTTTGTAATTGTTGTTTTATTCTCCTCCCTACCCTGTAGAAAAGTACTACATATGAGGAATACCTTAATCTCGATTGAGTTTCTGAGGTATTATGCTGGATGCGCAAGTAACGGTAAGCAATACCGTATTGTTTGGTGTAAGATATAATGTGGTATATTTTGGTCAATAATCATGTTTAGCTAAGTTTGAAACAGAAGTAGACCGCACTTTCCTATCCCCCACTATAGGCTTGTGTCACATTTTTGTATTTTTAGAAAAATACATATCTACCGTTGGAATCGTCTAGAATATTTCTAACGGATCTCAACGCGAGTAACTGAAGCAAGATTTAGTATCATAAGCGATAGACATTAGGTTACAAAATTTTTAAGGTTTGATGTGACCAAATTAGAACACTTTGGCATGAAAGACAGGCGTTACGTTAGGGAATCTCCTGATACAAATTTTGAAATAATTAATATGGTGCGAAATTTTAAAATGGCAGCATTATGATTTAGGGTTGTTTTGCTTTCGCTAGAAGAAACGGAATAATACACATTGATGACACAACTAATTTTGCAAGGGTTTGAACAAAAGTATCTTGTCCCCAGTTCGAATGTTGTATAAAGTTCGGTGTTGGATCTCCGCCCAGGACAATGGGTCGATCCATCAAAGAAAGCAAATCCATAACAATCGCTTCAATAAAATCATTTTTAGTCCTAGTCTACTTGAAGATATGTGACTCATGTTGAAGAAAGCAATACGTACAAAAGCAAAAACACAGATAATATCAAGCAATTGTGTGAATTTTCCCAAGACAAATCGTAAAACTTCTGAAAATTTATCAAAAAATATTGGTCAACGTCGCGACCTCAAACGATGTGTCAGCAAATATAAAGGAGAAGGGTTTGCTGAATTTTCCACAGGTTGGGTCACTATGTCGATCCAGGATGTTTTTTCCACCTGAATCCATCCTGCATATATACAAGTCAACCATCTGTCCGTGCATGGAGTACTGCTGCCATTTATGGTCAGGCGCCCCTGCCGTTCTCATCAGTGTTCTTGACAGGATCCAAAGGAGAGTCTGTAATGTGATAGGTACTGATCTGGCGGCTCGACTGCAGCCTCTTCCCCACCGTCGAAATGTGGCCCCCCCCTTTGTCTGTTCTATAAATACTTTCATGGCTTCTGCTCGGACGAACTTAAGTCACTGATGCCTCCTCAACAGATGTTTACTCGTGCAACCAGACTGGCAACTGGGTCCCACCCATTCACAGTCAGGTTAGCCAAATGCACACGACAATTCTACTCCTGCAGCTTCTTCTCTCGCACTTCTCGCCTGTGGAACTCGCTCCCGTATTCTTGCTTTCCTGACGGCTACAACCTCAAGAAATTTAAATGCAAAGTCAATACTCATCTACTAACCACTGGACTCTAGCTCTCTCCCCACCCCTGTATAACCTTCCCTTTCTCTCCACCTATGTATCTGTCATCGCACCTGCTTTCTATTGTTCCTTTCTAACTAGTTTGTACTCCTCACTCTTTTCTAATTAATTTTTTTACATTTATGTAGCCCCCTGCACATCAGTGGCGTTTCCGCCTTTCTCGGGGTGAAATGATTAAAAAAAAAATCCTAATTTGGTATGTTTAACTATTATATTTTATTCCATTATAATAACCAGTTTAAACTGTAAACGGAGAAAACGATTTATTGTTAAAATCTTTTGACAGTATTATTGAGGTAAAAATGTATACTGGACTGTTACACTACACCAGTCCTCATGTATGTCAGCAAATGCCGAACAATCTCATCACAAATGAAGAAAGTGAATTAAAGTAACATAAATCTTGCTCTACAAATGATGCTGAGAATAACAGAGACGGAATATTTGATCGACGTCTATTTTTACAGGAAGGGAAAAATATGGACAATTATATTAACATTAGAAATAATCAGTAGATATTTCTAAAACTGAATGAGAAAAAAAGCTAGTAAAATCTAACGCAAAAATGATTGAGGAAAACAGAGCAAAACTAACGTATTTTATTTTTTTAATTGTTTCACTCCAACCAAGGGGGTTGCGCCAGTAACGTGCAGGGGGCTATATAAGAAAGTTAAAGTTTTAGGCGGGAGGAGAGTAATGAGGAAGACGAACCAGCTACAATGGGTGACAGAGAAAGGTCAAAAGAAGAATGTGAACACAGATGTGAAAACTGTTGCGAAGGTAGAGAGAAAGGAAAAGAACAAAATACACGGGTTGATGTAGAACAGAACTGGAGTCAATTGAATAAGAGATGGGTATTGACATTGCATTTAAATTCCTGGGGGGTTGTAGCCGTCAAGAAAATCAAGTATATGGAATGAAGTTCCACAGGCTAGAAGCGCGAGACAAAAACCTGATGGAGTTGAATTTTCGCTTGCATTTGGTTGATTTAACTGTAAATGGATGGGACCTAGTTTTCAGTCTTGTCGACGAGAAAATTATTGTGGAGGGGGCACCAGTGACCTAAGTTTGTCACAGCAGAGGCCATGAAAATATTTGTAGAAGAGACAGAAGGAACCGACATCTTGCAGGTGAGAAAGTGGCTGGAGTCAAGCTGCCAGGTCGGGAACAATCATGTTACAGAATATTCTTCGGAGCCTGCCGAGAACACTGAGACGAACAACAGGGACGCCTGACCAGATATGACAACAACATTCTATGCACGATCGGATGGATGGTTGGGTTGTTACATGGCAAAAGAGGCAATTGAAGAGATCACAAAAATACAAATATATATTCACAGCTACGTAGAACAAGAAATTTAAAGAGTCGTGAATGTCACTATACATAGAAGTTTGAAATAGCGTCAAGCAGAAACTGAACTCAATAGAATTAGTTCTATAGCCTTGTTTGGCAACTAGTCTGCCACAGAATTAAACTGCAACCTATTGCGAGAAATCTGCCTAATTCATGTCTCTTCCGAATCGTACATCATTTAGGGTACTTAAATGACAGACTAATTTCAGTTACGATAATATTAACCATTTATATGTACTGTTATAAATAATAATTATTTTTACTTTGCCCAATGCTGTACGTCCTTCAATATGGCAGTGAATGCTGGACAATATTATCAAAGATGAAGGACAAACTTGAAGCAACTGAAATGTGGGTCCACAGAAGAATGCTGCGAATATCATGGCTCGAGTATGTGAGCAATGATGGGGCCTTAACAATGATGGGAAAAAAAGGAAATTAATACTGAGCATCAGGAAGAGACAGCTAAAGTTCTTGGGACATGCAGTGAGGAAAAGGGCTTTGAGAACCTGATACTAACAGACCAGATAGAGGTAAAAAGAGTCAGGGGAAAGCAACGGATAAAATATTTGAAGGACCTAATTAGGTGGATGACGGAACGAGTGTTGCATGGTGTAACAGGAGAAGGCCTGCTCAGAGCCACCAGGGATAAAGAAACGTGGAAAGCCATGTTCGTCTACGTCCTGAAGGGACAGGGCACATAGAAGAAGAACATTAAGGCCATATATAATGAGGCCTCTACTTCCCAAATGAACAGCTTCTCAGAAGAAATCGAATACAAAACGAAAAGCAAATTCAGGGACAAAAAGTTTCATTTTGATCCGGATTTTATTAGAAAAAATGTAAAAATAAGACCGATTTATACTAGTTTAACAATACGCGATAGTTTTGGATATTATTAAAGATTAAAATCAACTAATATTCGCACGTTTTTCTTATTAAACAAGAGTTCAAGTGGTTACCTCGTTGCTCACATTTTCTTTCTCTTTTTTACATTAACAGCTTTTATTAACGGTTCGTTAATTGGATAGTTACTGTTCCTTTAAGAAATAGCAGCCGAACAAATTTAATATTGAAGAAATGAAAATATTGAGTGGATTAATAAATAAAATAAAAGGCAACAAGAGATTTGGGAAGTGGATGCGGTAAAAGCGACAAATGATTGAAAAATAACAGCTTATCGATGGGCCAGTGAGTAAATCGATCACTGTTAATGTGCTCTCAAGAGTACCTCGTGTTAAGAGTTTCAATCACGGTTTAAACGTGAGGATGCCTCGAGTTGAAAGCATTTGCATCTCTATCCGAGTGGACGGGAGGTGAAAAGGTGCGAGAGGCGAAATAAATGAAAGATTTGAGGAAAAGGAAAGACAAATACATCAAATTCCACATGCCGAACTTCTCACAGGCAAACGACGCACGATAAATGCGGAAAGTATCGGAAAGAGATTACACTATAGTTGATGGCAAAGCTGTAACGATATTTAAGAAGAGAAATTATTTGAAAATGTGTAAATTTCAAAACTATGCAATTAAAATCGCTGAAAATAAAAACCTTTTAGAAGTTTTTTGGTTGGTTGGTTGTTTTGTTTTTTATGGTATATCAACCTCGGCGGGTCATTTATTGCTAACTAAATTTTATTTATTTATAACTGGTGACCCTGACACATGGAACTAAATACCCCAACCACTGATTTTCCGGATTATTGTCGATGAGATTCTGGACATGATAGATGATTGTTGTTTGTTCTGTTTTTATGGCAAATCAACCTCAGCGGCTCATTTTTGCTAACTAAATTGTATTTATTTATTACTGGTGACCCTGACACATGGAACTAAAGGGCAATACACCCACCACTGATTTTCCGGATTATTGTCGATGATATTCTGGACATGCAGATGATTGTTGTTTGTTTTGTTTTTTTGGCAAATCAACCTCAGCGGCTCATTTATTGCTAACTAAATTGTATTTATTTATTACTGGTGACCCTGACACATGGAACTAAAGGGCAATACCCCAACCACTGATTTTCCGGATTATTGTCGATGATATTCTGGACATGCTAGCTGATTGTTGTTTGTTTTGTTTTTATGGCAAATCAACCTCAGCGGCTCATTTTTGCTAACTAAATTGTATTTATTTATTACTGGTGACCCTGACACATGGAACTAAAGGGCAATACCCCAACCACTGATTTTCCGGATTATTGTCGATGAGATTCTGGACATGATAGATGATTGTTGTTTGTTCTGTTTTTATGGCAAATCAACCTCAGCGGCTCATTTTTGCTAACTAAATTGTATTTATTTATTACTGGTGACCCTGACACATGGAACTAAAGGGCAATACACCCACCACTGATTTTCCGGATTATTGTCGATGATATTCTGGACATGCAGATGATTGTTGTTTGTTTTGTTTTTTTGGCAAATCAACCTCAGCGGCTCATTTATTGCTAACTAAATTGTATTTATTTATTACTGGTGACCCTGACACATGGAACTAAAGGGCAATACCCCAACCACTGATTTTCCGGATTATTGTCGATGATATTCTGGACATGCAGATGATTGTTGTTTGTTTTGTTTTTTTTGCAAATCAACCTCAGCGGCTCATTTATTGCTAACTAAATTGTATTTATTTATTACTGGTGACCCTGACACATGGAACTAGAGGGCAATACCCTCACCACTGATTTTCCGGATTATTGTCGATGATATTCTGGACATGCTAGATGATTGTTGTTTGTTTTGTTTTTATGGCAAATCAACCTCAGCGGGGCATTTATTGCTAACTAAATTTTATTTATTTTTTGCTCGTAATAACTTTTTCTTTCAAAAATATAGTGTTGTTTTTATATAAGTTTTGTGTCGAGTAATACTTTTTTTTTCTTTTCGAGTATCAAGATTCATTGGGATTTGTTTTGTTTTTTTCTAAAGGGCAGGGTCCCCAAGTCCTACCCTGTTGTTTAACCCATAACTGGAGGGAAGAGACTGATTAATACCTTTTCCCAAGGGTACCACTGCTGAAGTGAATGCAAGGTATGCAATTGAAATTCGAACTCGACTCACCGTTTTCTTATTCCGAGCCGATATCCACTGCACCACAACGCACATCCGTCACTATACGCTTACAGAACCTGGTATGCCCAAGCGGTCACCCTTCTAAGTACGGACCAGGCTGAACGTTGCTTTACTTCGGTGATCGAGCGAGAACCGGTGTATTCAAAGTAATATAGCCGTAAGCCCCGTTTAGAGAAATTGGTTGGTTAAACACGATAGCAACAGTTTCATCTTCTATATGTTTCTACAATTTTTAATAAAAAGTCAAACGAAGCCATGATGACGGTAGAATGTGTTGTTTTGACGTTCAAACCTGTAGTGTAAGCCATGTTGGTGTCGATAAAACTATGACTACTTTCGACATCTTATTCGTGGTAGTTATATTAACTCGTTCCTCGAACCAGGCTGTTTCTTCTAGGGTAGCTAGTCCGTCCGCAAATACAGCTTAACTTCGGAATCTCTCGAAATTCTTCTGGGTGGTCTCCTTGTTTAAGTTGGTGAATGCTGCCGAAATCATGGCCGTTAGTTCGTCTTCGGTCTGAAGGGTGGTTTGTCGGTCTATCGCTCACCTGCGCCCATGAAGTTAAAATCAAGTCTTGGGATGAAGGTGACGAGGTGATTGCGTCGTAGAAATTGACTGAGACATGACTGGGTTCTAATACTGGTTTTGCATGTTGCAGAGTCGTGATGCCAGGTGTAGAGTCTTCCAGGAGATACCATGTCGAGCCGAAGTTGCACTATGTCCTCATGGTTCTTCATATAGGCCTCCGCGTTGAGTCAGTGTCCTTCCCCAAAACATTCTAGAGTTATTTTCTTTGAAGAACGATCAAGATGAGTTTTCAGGGATGATGTCACTTTGTAATCATCATTAGACTCCTTCCAACTCTTTCTGAATCCTCTGCAGTGTCCTCTGATTGGCACCTTAATACGGAAATCTTTTCATCGTGATTTTGGTGGAGCATTAAGGATTCTTGATTTTTTATTACTATCAGTATTTTATTCAATTTCTTGTAAATATGTAATAAATTGGAAAGACACGTTGAATTTTAGATTTTTAAATTGTTTTATTCTCCCTAAATTACAATCTTACGGCCATATCACGTTGAATACACCGGTTCTCGCTCGATCACCGAAGTTAAGCAACGTTGAGCCTGGTCAGTACTTAGATGGGTGACCGCTTGGGAATACCAGTTGCTGTAAGCGTATAGTGACGGATGTGCGTTGTGGTGCAGTGGATGTCGGCTCGGAAAGAGAAATCGGTGAGCCGAGTTCGAATTCCAGTTGAATGCCCTGCAGTCACTTGCGCGCTGGTACCCTTGGGAAAGGTATTAATCCGTCTTTTCCCTCCAGTTATGGGTTAAATAACAGGGTAGGACTTGGGACCCTGCCCTTAAACAAATCCCAATGAGACTTGCTCCGTCAGGGAGGAAGCCCGCTCAACCCGACTAGGGTGAATGCGGCATACATACATAAATTACATTCAGAAACTGTACATATGAGGAATATTTAAATCTCTAGAGAGATTCTGGAGTATTTTGCTTGATTCTATATTAAAGAAATAACATGTAGTTTGGTATTAGGTATAATGTGGTATAATTGGGTCATGTCTAGCTAAGTTTTAAACCGAAGAGGACCAAACTTTTCCTATCCCCACATTTAGGCTTGCGTCAAATTTTTGTATTTTTAGAAAAGTTAATATCGACCATTGTAATCGGTCTAGAATATTACTAAGAGACGTCAACGCGAGTAACTGAAGCAAGACTTAGTATTATAAACCCTAGATATCAGGTTACAAAAATTTCATGCTTTGCTGTGACCAAATTAGAACACTTTGTCCGGAAAATCAGGCGTTATGTTTGACGAACTCTTAAGACTACTTTTGAAATAATCAATATAGTGCCAACAGTTAAAAACGGCAGGATTACAATTTAGAGAGAGGCGAAATAATACACATTGATGGCACAATCAACTCTGCAATGTTCTAAGCAATTTTGAAATAAACTGCCTTGTTCTAGGCTCAAATAATGGATTTAGTTCCGTGATTAATCTCCTAACAGAACAATGGTTCGAACCATCAAATCAAATCCACAAAAATAGCTTCGAGAAAATAATTCATTACCACATCCTGGAGTTCTTTTTCTTAGAAGAACGGTCAGGACGAGTTTTCATAGCTCATGTACCTTTATACATCTTGTCATTAGACTCTTCAAACTCTTTCTAAATCCTCTGCACTGTCCTGCAATTAACACATTAACACGGAAATGTTTTTGATGGAGATTTCGATGAGCTTGTTAAGCGGTACATCATGTTGTTACCCATTTCCTGGCACACGGAAATATTTCCTATGCTTTACTCCTCACAGACAGCGCAAAACTGTCCTTACTATATTGCGCCCTCAACAACTTAACACAACTCGCAAGAGAAATTATAATATGAAATGGAGACAATTTACACATCGAAATCAGTAAATGACGTGACCATTTGCAGTATTAATAAAAGAAAACATGAAACTAATTTGGTAAGATTCAAATGAATGATTAAAAAATACCTTAAACGAAATATCACTTCAGAGTAACGAAAAGATTCTCCCGGCAATGTGAAATCTGAGAAGAGAACTATCAGTATGATAACTCATTACAGTCGTTGAATTCTAAAATATTTGCTAAAATTTAAAGCACTAAATAGCAACTCTATATTTCCCTTTCCTGCTGAAATAAAATAGTTTTGAATATTTGAAATTGGAATTAGAAATCTTAGAAGAGAACTATCAGTATGTTAACTCATTACAGTCGTTGAATTCTAAAATATTTGCTAAAATTTAAAGCACTAAATAGCAACTCTATATTTCCCTTTCCTGCAGAAATAAAATAGTTTTGAATATTTGAAATGGGAATTAGAAAGCTTAGAAGAGAACTATCAGTATGTTAACTCATTACAGTCGTTGAATTCTAAAATATTTGCTAAAATTTAAAGCACTAAATAGCAACTCTATATTTCTCTTTCCTGCTGAAATAAAATAGTTTTGAATATTTGAAATGGGAATTAGAAAGCTTAGAAGAGAACTATCAGTATGTTAACTCATTACAGTTGTTGAATTCTAAAATATTTGCTAAAATTTAAAGCACTAAATAGCAACTCTATATTTCCCTTTCCTGCTGAAATAAAATAGTTTTGAATATTTGAAATGGGAATTAGAAAGCATAGAAGAGAACTATCAGTATGTTAACTCATTACAGTCGTTGAATTCTAAAATATTTGCTAAAATTTAAAGCACTAAATAGCAACTCTATATTTCCCTTTCCTGCTGAAATAAAATAGTTTTGAATATTTGAAATGGGAATTAGAAAGCTTAGAAGAGAACTATCAGTATGTTAACTCATTACAGTCGTTGAATTCTAAAATATTTGCTAAAATTTAAAGCACTAAATAGCAACTCTATATTTCCCTTTCCTGCTGAAATAAAATAGTTCTGAATATTTGAAATGGGAATTAGAAAGCTTAGAAGAGAACTATCAGTATGTTAACTCATTACAGTCGTTGAATTCTAAAATATTTGCTAAAATTTAAAGCACTAAATAGCAACTCTATATTTCTCTTTCCTGCTGAAATAATATAGTTTTGAATATTTGAAATGGGAATTAGAAAGGGCAAAAGTAAAGACGAGGAAAAACTGCTTGAAATTGAAACTGATACTAGTCACCTATGCTTAGCTTCAACGATAAGTCAACAAAACAGTCCTTTTGAATTCAAAACTCTTGTAAGCGCCTCGCTGATGTTTATCAAATTGGCCTTCTGTCAAACACAACTGACATCCCCAAAATTTCAAATTTCAGAAAGGTATTGGTTGGATTGGTGGAATGTCGAAGAATAAAATATTTCTTTTTGAATGTTAAAGTAAAATTTTATTAACTAAACAGAATAACAAATTTGTAAGAAGAAAATGTTCAAAGAGAAAACTGTACGTAGTTAAACGTTCCAGAGAAATACACGTATGGAGTTAAATGAATCCAGAGCTTATAGTTGCTAGTAGCAAAATATGTGTATGTAGAAGGATTAAAAAGGTTACGAAAAGTCTTTGTTCCTTTCCTTTTTATGGCCGGAGAGAAAGTGAAAAATGAAGATGAAGCAACATAGGAAATGGTACTTATCAGACGTTAAGTGTCAGTTGAAGTGTCTTGTTGTTATAGTCATTATCCTCTTCTTTTTTGACAGAGAGATGACAGTCGATTTAATATAATCACTCCGCTTCATGCCATCTTTCAGGTTTTTCTCAGCCATACTGATTCAGGTCAAAATTGTTCTCTATTATGAACAATAACGAAGGGTAATATTTGCTTTTCTACTGGTAACTCCACGATGATCTTTCGAACAACCAGTTGGACTAATGATTGTGCATTGTGTTATAATTACTTTTTTTAAATGAATACCACGGAAAGTAACTCACTGCCAGATGAGTACTATTTTTCTACCGTAGAGCTCAGCCTTCGGGGTCGGTTCTGGATATTTATTTTCGTCATTCCGGTTTCGTATCCGTTAAAGCATTGTGCTATATAATCCACTTTTCATCACCTTTTATAATATAATTATGGAAGGATTAGGTCGGAAAATATATCGTTCTTACATACCGTTTGTTATAATTGAAATTACTTATTCATCGCTTTAACAAATATTCTTAATTGTTTTTAAATCCTTCTCGCGTGTTGGTCAGATAGAGTCTGGAAGACAGCCATGTTTTATTTAAACTAATATTGTCTCATAAGAAATGAATAATCTCCATTGGGAAATTTGTAAATGTGTGAAAATGATTTTCAACAAGTTTTACTTATTTCTGTGTGAAATTTAGTTTTCTTTTCTCTAATGATCAATGTAAAATACAGCAAAGAACTGCTGACTTGATGACTATGCTAGTATTAGCGTACTCAACACTAAGCATACCAGCAGAATTCAAAATCGCATACTCTTTCCTTTGGATCTTGATTTGATTATCGTCCCAAATGTTTAGAATACAGACCCGTCTGAGAAGACGACACTGCGCCAGAATACCACATTTTAGTAGAGATGTTCTCTGGACACAGCAAAGTGATGTAACTGAGATAATCTTGTCAGTAATGGTATGAATGAAACAGCGTGGGTAATTTTCCCCTTCACTAGGAAAACAGTTTTTTAGGGAACAGATTATAATGACGATTGTATTGTCCTCACTAAATCCTCTTTAAATATAATATAAACATTTGTCTGTATTTCTAAGATGATGTAGTATTTACAATGTTTACATTAAACGGACTATTGGTCTCATCTTTGTTACCATTTATACGACGTTTCGGACGGCCTTCTTCAGGTGCTTTGGAATTTCGAACCGAACCATTTATTACAATCACTGGGGCATATGAACCTTATTCCTTCCGTATTAGTGCCTCTTTTGGAAGCTGTAAATTATCTCACTCTAACTCTGTTATGGTTTCTTAAAATTGATATTACTTATTTGAAGAAGGCCGAGGCGTACAACAGCCGAAACGTCGTACAATGGCAATAAAGATGAGGACAATAGTCCGAATAATGTAACTACTGCAACCTAAAAGCTGATGAAAAGTTGGTTATGTACGGCAATGTTCACCAGAGAAGTAAATGGATTGACAAGGATAAATATCCAGACCCGACCTCGAAAGCTGACCTCCAGTGTTAGTCGCCTGTCATCTATATATATTATTAATTAGAGTGGTTTCAGTTTTCACAAGCCGAATTTTCTGTTCAGTATTCAAGTATCAGTGGTCTACTGTAGGTTTGTATCTTGAACCTGTTAGTATTTTTTTGGTAGCTGTGTGTACTAGAGAGCCAGCAATAGACTGACTCATTTTATAGTTCACCAATAGAAGGGTTAACCAATCAGGAGGCTCAAAATATTCAATGCGACGTGTATAAAAGGTGGCCATATTTTCCGGGGTACTCGCGATCTAATCCGACTCTGTAGAGTGTCTGACTCGTGAGTGTTAATCTTTGACGTTGTTTCATTGAACAGATTACGTACTGCGCTGTATTCTATATTCATAAACTATGGTGGACATGGTTAACAGAACCATCACTTTGTCGGGATTTACATGCATCTCCTTGAAATATCGTAACGAATAATACAACGTACATGAAATCCTGAAATCTGTATTAGAAACAACACTTGAGAGTGATATTAAAGATCATGAGGTTAATTTTTCGGTTAATATTTTTTAAGAATTTTAGGAAAGAGAAACCACTTAGCTAAGCTGGATGAATATTTGTATTGTTAATTTGTGATAGCTTATCCATATTTCGAGGTATCAAAGTTTGTAGACTCTGTTTATTTCAGAGCCTGAGGTTTTTATGATATGTAATATATTACTTTACCCAACAAAAACAAGATTGATATCAAAAGCAGAAAACACAGTCAATAACCGACAAAGATATGATTGACATCAACGGTAGAAGACACAAATAAGTAGGGATAAAAATATGATTGACACCACAGGCAGAAAAAAAGAGCCGACAAAAATATGATTGATATCAAAGGTAGAAACACAGGCAATAACTGACAGTTATTATTGAAATAAAAACAGAAAACGACAACAAAGGCCTAAAAGATAATAGCCGACAAAAGTGTGATTGACGTAAATTGAGGGATGAGTGGCAGTTTTTGGTTATTTATGTTTGTGTGTCACAACAGAGATCTAGAGTAAAAGAAAACAGAAATTTCTCACTGGTTAGCGATGCTTCGACAGCTCCTGTGTGTGCATCGTCTCTCTCCGGATGCCCATTACTCCATACTAGTGTCACCGTCGTTGATGGCAAGACTATCGTTGGTAGCCGGGTAATATATAAAAGGATGTATTCATGTCATTCGCTATACATTAAGCCCAATTTCAGAACAATATTTCTGTTTTGGAACGGTTTAATTGTACAAACTACATTGTAGATTACTTGAAGTGCACTGACAAATGACAGAAATGCGATACTGAGGTCTGAAGAAGCATTAGCATGGCAAAGGATGTATTTCAAAATCTAACCAAAGTACTGAGAGGCACGAAAATATAACTGGAAACAACGATAACGGTGCTGGACTGCTATGTGATAAATGTCTTTCTGTGTAGCAGCTAATGTTGGACGATCTCTTCAAAGATGACGGAGAGGCTCGAGGCAGCAGAAATGTTGTTCTACTGAAAGAGGCCAAGAATACCATGGACGGAGAACGTGAGCAACGGTGAGGTGCTGGAGAGGATGCAAACGAGAAGAAAAAAGTATACTCCACATCAGGAAGAGTCAGCTAATTTTACTGGGACATGTAATGAGGATGAATGATCCCGAGAATCTAATACTCACAAGACAGATAGAAGGAAATGACACAGAAGAAACCAGGGCGTGATTATACTTGATTGACTTCAGAACATGGATGGCGGAGTGGGGTTTGAAAGAGATACTTAGCAGGAAAACATTATGAGCGACAAGGTTAATGGCCAGTGGGAGTTCTTAATCGTCATTGTTCTGAAGAGATACGGCACATGAAAAATAAGAAAAAGAAGATTGAAAAATGTCGAATTTTTTCTTCAATAAATGACTCGAATAAAATATTTTAAAAAATGTTATATTCATTGGTGTATTTTTCGTTAATTCATTTATTATTATTATTATTATTTTGATGATTATTATTATTATAATTTACTATATTCAGAAACAATATCTTGTGTACAGGGTATATCAATAATATTTTACTTACTATGAGAGCGGGTTCCTCACAAAAAATAAAAAGAACAAAAATTCATATAAAAATATGACAGCAAATCCTTCGTTTTTATTAATTAAGTTTAAAAAAGTTGAAAGTAGATGGCCCTGTGTCCCTATACATATGGGTTATATTTGTCGTTTATGCACATTTGTGGTCAGTCTGTCATCAACCTTTTGTTGTATCGAGTTAATGGATAATTGTTTCGTTTACCAATGCTTGGATATTCAAAGTGTCATAAGGCAGATATCATTTTGTACATACGGTGTCACAAATGGTAATGAACCTGATGTTGCAAGGCTGTATCAAAATGCCTTTCAGGTGCGTCATCTAACGATTGCTATTGTATATCGCCACGTCGCTGAGACAGGATGCATTGCATACTAAAATCAAACATGTACAAATATTTAAATACATGGGAGGTGTTCTAACATAAGACGGAAAGGGCGACACAGAGATACGAAAGCGAATTAGAAGTTCTAAAGCAGAAGGAAATAAATAGAAAATTAAAATTTGTTTTGATGTTTCCTATGAAGATAATGAGAAAATATTTCTTTTTCTTTTTTTTTAATCATTTCATCCCGAGCAAGGCGGAAACGCCACTGATGTGCAGGGGGTTACATAAATGTAAAAATATTAATTAGAAAAGAGTGAGGAGTACAAGCTAGTTAGAAAGGAACAATAGAAAGCTGAGAAAGCAGGTGCGATGACAGATACATAGGCGGAGAGAAAGTGAAGGTTATACAGGGGAGAGAGCTAGAGTCCAGTGGTTAGTAGATGAGTATTGACTTTGCATTTAACTTTCTGGAGGTTGTAGCCGTCAGAAAAGCAAGAATACGGGAGCGAGTTCCACAGGCGAGAAGTGCAAGAGAAGAAGCTGCAGGAGTAGAATTGTCGTCTGCATTTGGCTAACCTGACTGTGAATGGGTGGGACCCAGTTGCCAGTCTGGTTGCACGAGTAAACACCTGTTGAGGAGGCATCAGTGACTTAAGCTCATCCGAGCAGAAGCCATGAAAGTATTTATAGAAGAGACAGAGGGAGGCCACATTTCGACGATGGGAAAGTGGCTGCAGTCGAGTCGCCAGATGAGTACCTATCACATTACAGACTCTCCTTTGGAGCTTGTCAGGAACACTGAGGAGAACGGCAGGGGCACCTGACCATAAATGGCAGCAGTACTCCATGCACGGACGGATGGTTGACTTGTATATATGCAGGATGGATTCAGGTGGAAAAAACATCCTGGATCGACATAGTGACCCAACCTTCTTAGCAGTAGATTTTGCTATGGATTCAATATAGTGGTTCCATTTGAGGTCTGAGGACAGAGTAAGTCCGAGGAGGCGTAGTGTATTACTCTCCGGGAGAATCACCTGGTCCATGCTTATGGGAGGCAGAAGAGGTTGCCTGTAATGGTTATGAATTGAAAAAGTTGATACTCCTAGGTCTTTCTGGAGAAGAAATAGATGCTAGTTTATTATAAATTGCACCCATTAAAATGACTTCGTATTTCCATAGAAATTAATTATTAGTGTATTTGTATGTTTATTAAGGGTTCAGTCAGTCAATTAAATTCCATACATGAGAAATGCTAAAGCGATCATATCTCAGAAACGCATGATTGACAGGGCAAATGATTTCCTAGCATTATTTTGCCAGTATTATCTGCCGTAGACTGGTTGCTAACCAAGGCTATAGAACCTAATTTGTCACGCTATTTAACACATAGCTAGATAGAAAAGAGATAGATTTATACTTTTTCTAAAAGTATTTCCGCGTAAGTGAATGCAGCAAATTCTTGCTCACCGAAAAAATGTGCAATTCGCTGCCGCTTATCTTCAGACCAACATTTTTCTACCGATAATACATATTCTTTCTTTTCTATTCGCCTGCATGGTCATCTTATGTAAAGTAACAAGCGATAAACTACTTAGTTAAGTTATGGTGACAAAATTGTGACCATCTAATGCAAGAAATTCACTTTCAAGACAATTCCAGTTCGGCTTTTCCTACATACCATTATTAAATTACTTATCAATATATTGAATTATCTTTTTTCTTTTAATTTGGTTAGCAGAGGCAGAAGCGATTTTACATAGACATCTCCACAGAAAACATCAATGCTTCTCCTCTGTCGCTTGCATGAAATTGAAATAACAACCTGCAATCATCTTGAGTAAAAAAAAAATGGTTGTGGGGAAAATTGTGGGAAGGAGAAATAGAAAATGAAATACAAATTCAAGAAGAATTTATTTGTGACATCTTGTGTCTAGATTGGTCACTGTAAGTTTGCTTCGTTCAGCTTGGCCTAAAATGGCGGCGATAAATTATAAGGTTTCTGTCAAACTTCTCCGGAGATATTTGAATCTTCAGTTTCTTCTTCGTTTAATATAAGGCGGCCTCTGCATATAATTTTCCCTACGGCTTTGGCACGATTTGCTGGCACTGTTATTCATAAATTTGATCTGTTGTCTACCAAAATTAAATCCTTGTATTTTTCGTTGTTTAAATTTGGTTGCTTTTTCTCTTTTTTACAATGGTTTCGTAAAAAGATACACATCGACGTTTATTTAGAAACGATGAAGATCGTTTTCATGGATGTCCGTTGTGGTGCAATGGATAACGGCGGGGAACGATAAGTCGGAAAGCTGAGTTCGAATTCCAGTGGAATTCGTTAACATTTGCTTACGTGCAAATAACATTAGGAAATTCCTCGCTTCTTTCTTCAGTTTTGCGTTAAATAGCAGAACAGATTGAGTTCTGAAGCACTGATTAACAAACAGTCTACCCAAGACAAAATGGTAACCTACTGCAGATAAATGATTCGCCTAGTGAGCCTTATCTCTTTCGAGACATGATCGCCAAAGTGTGCATACTTAAATAACTGACTGAAAGCATATTCAACTTTACAGTGCTCCCAATGACCTTCAAGTAAACTGCACTTTTAATTGGTTAAAATCCCGCACTGGTGCCGCCTAAGCACGAATTTACACGAGATACTAGATTAGCAACTAGGTCCCACCCTTTTACAGTTAAACAAATAAGATGTAACCGTAAATTCTACTCCAACAGCTTCTTTTCTCGCGCTTCCCGCCTGTGGAACTCCCTTCCACAAGTCTGCTTTCCCGACAGTTACAATCTCCAGGTGTTTAAATATAAGGTCAATAGACACCTCCTATCACACTAACTCCCAACTATTCTCACAACACTCTCATCTACCCAACCCTCATTCTCAGTATCCTCACCCGCCTATCACCCACCCTCTGTTATTTCCTATATTTAATCAGCCTTTCTCCACTCTACGTAGCCCCCTGCACAGTAGTGGCAGTGACATGCCTTGCTCGGGGTGAAACGCTTATAAAAAAAAAAATACTGCGGGAAAATAATCTGCCCAAACAGTCATGTGATGTTCGAGAAATGATTTCCAAAATGTGCATCACATATCGCGTTCAAATAAATGACCGATAAAATTTCCAACAATGGTCCTCCGAAAATCCTTAAAGTAAACTGCAATTTTCATGTTAAAATCCTGCTCAATTGCGGGAAAATGTTTTCCAAATTTGTTATTTCTCTTTCGAGACATGATCGCCAAAGTATGCATAACATATCACGTTCAAATAACTGACTGTTATTATTATAACTGACTGCTCCCAATATCCTTAAAGTAAACTGCACTTTTAATGGCTTGGAATTCAGCTTTGTCGTGTCGTACACTATTTACCATATACATATTCGAGTATAGTGCGTTTTTTTATCAGTTTTTTTTTTTGCAGCAATAAGTGGTCGATATCCAGGTAATTTTTTAAATAGTTTACAAGTCATGTATTTCCAGTGACCAGTCGCATTTTTCATAGGTAATATATTTTCTAGCTCCAGTAAAATTCATACATTTTTGCTGACCGTAAGCAGTTAGACCGATATTCTGTAGAAACTTTTGGCTAACCATAACGATAGAGTCTCTCATGGCATCCTAAAATTGTTTGTTTAGGCGAACCTTAACTGTTTACACAACACAGCCAAGAACCATAACCAAAAATCAGTATTTACTTGTCCGTATTAGATATTTTATGATAAGCCGTTTTTCTCACCTTTTTGGGATAGCAATGTACAAAGAAGAAAAATACCGTTCATTTGCAATAGAGTATATGAGATATACTCAATTCTCACCTTTTAATTCTCACCTTTTTGGGATAGCAATGTACAAAGAAGAAAAATACCGTTCATTTGCAATAGAGTATATGAGATATACTCAATTCTCACCTTTTAATTCTCACCTTTTTGGGATAGCAATGTACAAAGAAGAAAAATACCGTTCATTTGCAATAGAGTAGATGAGATATACTCAATTCTCACCTTTTAATTCTCACCTTTTTGGGATAGCAATGTACAAAGAAGAAAAATACCGTTCATTTGCAATAGAGTATATGAGATATACTCAATTCTCACCTTTTAATTCTCACCTTTTTGGGATAGCAATGTACAAAGAAGAAAAATACCGTTCATTTGCAATAGAGTATATGAGATATACTCAATTCTCACCTTTTAATTCTCACCTTTTTGGGATAGCAATGTACAAAGAAGAAAAATACCGTTCATTTGCAATAGAGTATATGAGATATACTCAATTCTCACCTTTTAATTCTCACCTTTTTGGGATAGCAATGTACAAAGAAGAAAAATACCGTTCATTTGCAATAGAGTATATGAGATATACTCAATTCTCACCTTTTAATTCTCACCTTTTTGGGATAGCAATGTACAAAGAAGAAAAATACCGTTCATTTGCAATAGAGTATATGAGATATACTCAATTCTCACCTTTTAATTCTCACCTTTTTGGGATAGCAATGTACAAAGAAGAAAAATACCGTTCATTTGCAATAGAGTATATGAGATATACTCAATTCTCACCTTTTAATTCTCACCTGAGATATGATTGATGTCCAGTAATGCAATATTTGACTACCGTAGCCTCGTAGTATTGCTCGTTGTAGAAGATATACATGAAAAAACCAGGTTGCTCCCTAAAATTGCAGAGACGCACTATACATGAAAAAGGATTATACAAGGGTTTATACGGTAAATTATACTGGGTAGTTAAAGATTTTGATAAGTATAGAACCATGTTTTTTTACTATTGTTCTCAGTTGATCCTGAAGTAACGTCTCAGCTATAGCCATATACGGAAACAACAAACACAACATTATAAAAAGAACTAACATACATTTTATAGTAAAAATATCAGCGGCACGTTTTTATATAAAACTAACAAAACACATTATATAATAATTCTGCTTGTTCCTTCCTTAGTTACTTACTTAGTTCCTCCGTCCGTTACGCCACTTACACTCTATACGATCTTTTCCTTAACTCTATCTTTTTACTTTATTCAGCCTTTCTCTCACCTTTGCCAAACGGAAGGGTAGTAAAAAGTGAGAGTGTAGAAGGAGAGAGCTTATAGCATTACCTTATCCGTTGCAGCTTAAGCTGGTGGTTGTAGCAGTAACTGTGTCGATGTGTGTGTACTGTACAATATTGTAAAAATAGGTAAGTTTGGGTTCGTATCCCGAGATCTAATAACGAATTTTTTGGCCTGTACACCCTTGGCCATTACTCACTTGGTCTTTTCTGTTTACAATGGACACAGGAGCCATGATTTTTCAGTAATAAAAAACATTTTCTATTTCAAAATCTCTCACAAAATAGCGTATAGTGTTTTGGTTATGGTCTGTGCATACGCCACTTAATATAATATATAAGATTACAGTAAAGTAGCTTCTATGGACATTACTTTTATAGATATTTTAATAAAACTACAATCTGTGTTATCGTGATTTTGTTATCCATTATCTTTATGTTTGAAGACGTGACTATCATTTAATTAACAACAATATATTTTATAGCAAAATGTCAATCGTATATTCTGTCTCTGGTTAAATGCATACACTTGCATTCAAAATGTTTAGATTTTGGATTTTAAAATATAAATCTTCAACCCTTATGTTTTACATATGTTAATTTTTTTAATTCATACGCATTTCTTCATTCAACATAAATGACCAGACATTTTCTTTTGACTGAAAAAAAAACAGTTAAATTCAAAATATTCTAAAAGTTACAAAACACAAATTTGTGAATAAATTTCTCAAATTAAAATAAAATAAATAATAATTACATGATTGAAAAAATCAACATTTACTCATTTTTCTTTATTATACTTTAAAAAAATCATTTAGCATCAATGACCGTTACTGAAGTTAAGAATCGTGGAAAATGACGATATTTAAAAATCAAACTGAGGACAAAATGCGTCAGCTAATAAATATGACCTTTCGTCTTTATATATATATATATATATATATATATATATATATATATATGTGTGTGTGTGTGTGTGTGTGTGTGTGTGTGTGTGTGTATTTTATAATCTATATTTAATAATAAATAATAATAATAAAACTGCGTCTCGACTGCCCCCTTTCGGAATTTTCCTATATTAGTATTTATGAAGGAGGAAGTGTTCTTTCCAATGTAGAAAGGGCATCGTAACAAAAAGCGAGTTTTTATTACGGCGATAGGGCAGGTGAAATGCAAGTCAAGATCAATATCATAGCAGATACATTCTTTGGATTGTGTCAAGGATTAGTAATTACGAAGCAGAATCACCATAAGCGATCCAACAGTAAGAGTCAATGCATGTACTAATGGTAGACCTAGAAATTTTGGCTAGACACTATATGTAGTAAAACAATCTGAGCAAAATTTTCTAGAAGAAGACTTACAACTGATTTCATATAATCATTTCCTCCTCTGTTAGTGGAAAAAAGGAATTAAGAAAACACGAAGAATGGCTTCAGATTTTCGAATGAAGTCGATCTTATATGAACGGAGAAATAAGCAAAAAAATCTGTAAAAATTAAAATAAAAATGCTGGTCCGTTTACTGATTTCAAGTCAAAACAGCTCTGATGATACTAAAAACCTTTAATCCAATTTCTCAATCCTAATTCTTCGGATTTATTTCATATCCAGTAACCTAAATTCTTGTTTGCTTATTACTTCCTTCATGATGGCGTTGATGACTAAATTTATCCGACAAGTTTATGGATAGAATATTCCAGCTTCATCAAAACCTGCTCCCGTTATTCCTTTTCTATATCAGATAAGATTTACATTATTTGACTGGGCGTGAAAGAAAATCAGTGAAGAAGAAAATATCGATGACGTGAATTTATTAAACTGGACATCAACTTGCCACGATTTGACCCACAAACTTGATTCTAAGACCATTCTCTGCAAAACATATGAAATGAGGCACCCGCTGGTTCAAACGTTGAGAATGCTGTTGCAATCATCATCGAAGTGATCTACTAGTAATTAATCACTTATGTATAATCTTCAAATTCTAAGAAGGAAATCAACATCCTTTTGTACTTCGGCCTGTCAGCTGGGGCTTCCAAATACGCCGATTGCCTGTCTTCAGAAAGGTAATCCTCCCCAATGTGGCATGCTGGGTATCACGATAAACTAAATCCGGGTCCTGAGCTTGACGATAAACTGCATCTGGCAACAAAACCTCTTATTAGGAAGTTTTGAGGAGTATGGAACAACCTCTTAATTGCTGATGTTTCCAGGTCCAAACTGACCCGGTGTGGTAGCACCTGTTAGGGTCCCAGCTATGGGCAAATAGTTAACCCCCAAAATACGGTCAAAACACTATGAATGTATAAAAAAAAATTATAATGGAAATTACAGCAAAGTTTTTTGAAAGATAAAAACAATACAATTTATGAAGAAAAATATTACTAACAATACATATTCGAAGATAAAATAATATTAAAAGAAATATTTTTTGACGTAAAGATATACCAACTTTACACCTGGCCCTTGCCAAAAACCTTTCCACAAAAATACGTCAATGAAACCTGATCTCCAAACTGATTTCTTACGTATTATGTTCATAGGAATCTATTGCAAAATTCTTATCATCGTTAAATATTCCACTGAGGTTGATATGGCGTAAAACAAAATGAACCAAATGAACCTTTCTGTTCTACCGGTACAGAAGGTTGTGAAAAGATAAAATATAAATATCCATCCCAAAAAATACTATTACGTATTCCATGAATGGTCATATAAGTTCACATAATTCTTCTGACGAAAAACATATATAAATAAAGGGAAAAGCATGAATACCAAAAATAATCGCTTTCTTAAGAGTTGCTTGTAATATATATTATTTTTAATTTTAACGTTATGATAATCTTTTGCGAATCCTAATAATAAATCTAACTTTAAGCATAAAACTAAATCATACCCATTCTTTTTAATAGTCAAGTTTGCTTTGATAATCCGCTTCATGAGCCGGTGCCAGTTTTTGTTATAGTGGAACATCTTGCCATCCCCGAGAAAAGAATGATTTATTTATAAAAGAGGGTTACAAGCGGTACGACGGCAGAAAAGGTCTTAGGCATTCGCCTGACTTTTCTATGACACTGTCAGCCCTCTGCCTTCGGGTAGAGGGCGCTCACTGCTTCCGAGCAGAGAGCACAAACCCAGTCGTGGTTCCGCCGAAGGGTAGAATCACGACTGGGGAAAAATAGACAGAGATTTTTTGGCCCGGCTATATGGCCAGGAATACCCACTATAAAATGACCATGTGTCACATCTGGCCTTGCGTGGGAAGGCTAGTAAATACAGAAAAGGTCTTAGGCATTCGCCTGACTGCTCTATGACACTGTCAGCTCTCTGCCTTCGTGTAGAGGGCGCTCTCTGCCTCCGAGCAGAGAGCACAAACCCGGTCGTGGTTCCGCCGAAGGGTAGAACCACGACTGGGGAAAATAGACAGACATTTTTTGGCCCGGCTATATGGCCGGGAATACCCATTATAAAATGACCATGTGTCACATCTGACCTTGCGTGGGAAGGCTAGTCTTAGGCGAAGGCATTCACTATTTGATAGTCGATTCCCCTCCAACCCGTGGCTGGCTTGTGTATTATTGTTGATTGTATCTTAGTACAATAAATCTGTATTTCTAAATCCTGGTTTGGAGTTCCATTCTTCAACTGATCATTTTCTACTGTATTCCTTTTCGAGATATATCAATTTTTAAAACTCTTGTTGGTGCTTTTTTAGTTAGTAAGTTAAGTGCCATACGTGATACATGCTTCGGCGATCATGTCTCAAAAGAGGTACGACTGACTGGGCAGACGACTATTTTGTATTAGATTCCAATTAATTTCCGCGGTAGACTGGTTGCCATACAAGGTTACACAACCCAATCTGTCCTGTTATTTAACCCATGAATATTGGGAAGTGACGGATTAATAGTTTTCCCAGGCATAAGTGTATGCAAGAAATTCAACTAGAATTCGAACCCGGCAGCCCCGTATTCTCGTTCCGGGGTCGATATCCACTGCATCACAAAGCTTTTTACTACATCATAAAATCTATTTATGTACCAGTAACAAATGTTTACTAAACAATTTTGCTATGCTTTGTATATTTACTATCTATATAGTCGGTGGATAATTTTTCCTTGTGACTGTAGACGGGGGTGCACAAAACATGACAATGAATTACTTCCGCTAGCAAAGAGGAGGTTTTGAGGAGCATTGAACTGCCTCTTAATTTCTGTTGTTCAAAGGTCTAAAATGACTCATAATTGTAGCATTTGTTAGGGTCCTAGATAAGGGTAAAGTGTTACCTCCGAAGTTGTGATAAAAATATACAAATATATTAGGAAAAATTATCATCAATAGATTTTCTTGCTTAAAAAATAAAATAAAAATCCCAGCAATACATTATCAAAATATTCAAGCAAGAAATTTTTAATAAAATAATAAAGCTCACATTAAAATGAAATTTTGAAATGAATGACCCATACGTGAATGATAAGTCGTTAAACAAACAAATCAAACCAAACTTTTTTGTTCTGCCATTCACCGCTCCGCAATCCACTAACAGCATTAATAACTGTCTGCATATAACACTTCTAAAACTATAAAGAATAAGGAATTCAGTTCAATCTAAATTCGAAGTGTGTTTCCATCAGTTGAAATTTGTTAAATACCGTATAGTTTATTTATTATCTCTTATTTAACAGTTCTTTAAAAAAATCCTCAGTGAAATAATCAGAATTCTGATACAATTATATATTCGCAATTATCTCCTTACAAAAGAAGAGGTTATAACCTGCAGACTTTACAATGTACTAGTTTGACGTACACTATGTAATTAGCTAGAAAGTATTCAAAGGATTGAGACAGTGAAAATCATGAAAACAAAGATTCTCTTTCAACCAAAGTAAAGAAATTTTCGAAATAATTCCATGAGTTATTTTGAGTTATAAGCCGTTATTTCTTTTTCCCATATTTTTTTTATTATTCAGTGTAATATTTATTGGCAATGCAAAAATAACGAGTTCATCATAAAATTTTTACTAGCAGTATAGCTCGGCGTTGCTCGGGTGTAATGAAAGCTTTAAAACTAATCCATGGTCCTGGAGCTCAGACACTTTGGACGTTGGCACGAAAGACTAAAAAGCAATAGTTGTTTCAAATTAAAGTGAAATCGTAGACTGAAAGAAAATGAATGGCTATAAATCAAATTTTGAATTCCTGGTATCGAATAAACTGAATTTTTAAGGCTAAATAAGTCCTCTGAGTAAATGGTATCATGGCTGACACTAAGAACTACAATTATACCTACTTAGAGCCAAACCGAAGCAAAACTAAAATAAAAGAGCTGAAAAAAATACAGACATACAGGTAGATAAACAGACACACACACAAAGATCTTGCCTTTTATATATATATATATATATATATATATATTATAGATATTCTGCACTATTGTCAGAACTGCAACCTTGAAACATCTGAATATCGTTTCTTATGTCTTTTTCTATGAGTGTATCAAATTTGATTAAAATCGGACCACTCCTTCTATAACCCGATTTTTTCGATTATCGATATTATCGGGTGGGGGCATAGCCAAGTAGATGTCCATGATCGCCTACGTCCTGAAAGTCGGCACTTGAAGAAGAAGAAGGCGTGCCTTTGAAGTTTCCACTTTTTATGATGTTAAATATATATAATAATAATAATATCAATTACAGGTTTGAAACCAGATATTGTTCTTCTTTAAAGTTGTTTGTTTTGTTTTATGGCATATCAAACTAGGCGTGTCATTTATTGCCAACTAAATTATTTATTTATTTATTGCTGGTAATAACTTTTTCTTTTAACAATTTATTGTTGTTTTTATATAAGTTTTTGTGTCTAGTAATACTTTTTCTTTTTCGAGTATAATGATTCATTATGATTTGTTTTTAAGGGCAGGGTCCCCAAGTCCTACCTTCATTATTTAACCCATAACTGGAGGGAAGGGACGGATTAATACCTTTCCCGAGGATACCAGTGCTTAAGTGAATGCAGCATATTCAACTAGAAATCGAACTCGGCTCACCGATTTGTCTTTCCGAGCCGATATCCACTGCACCAAAACGCACATCCATCACTAAACGCTTACAGCATTTGGTATTCCCACTCAGTAACCCACCTAAGTAGTGATCAGGCTCAACGTTGCTTAACTTCGTTAATCGAGGGAGAAACGGTGTATTCAACGTGATAGGCCGTAAGTTCTTCTATCAAGGGTGAACTATATAATCATCCTGTTTGAATTAACAGTACCACATGAAAACCTAATGGAACAAAGCTACGATTATAAAACTAATAAATATGAAAATCTAAAATCAGAGCAAACAAAAGAGGGGTATAGTGTAATTGTTAGAGCAGTGAAAATTGGAGGAAAGTGTTTTGTTGCAGGCACTCTGTACTAATTTCTGGACCAAATTGGAATCAAAGGGCGTAATAGGGCCAAAAGTATAAAACGCGTAATAGAAATAACTGCACTTGAGCAAGAGGGTCGCGGAGCGGGGTTTAGGCGAGATACCAAGAAAAAAGTCTTGAGAGCCACAATCGCTAGTGCTAAGTGGAAGTCCATGATCGCCTACGTCCTATGTGGATATAGAAAAAATATTCCGTGAAGTGTTTTAGAAAACATGACGGCATGACATGACTGAACGTGAATACGTAATGAGGTTCAGGTTGCATTCTCAGGACGCGGGGTTTGCCGT
The DNA here is from genome assembly GCA_037127315.1 of Ascarosepion bandense. NCBI lineage: Eukaryota > Metazoa > Mollusca > Cephalopoda > Sepiida > Sepiidae > Ascarosepion > Ascarosepion bandense. The sequence continues at coordinate 4,124,942 of JBBBDQ010000178.1, forward strand.
TTTGCGAACAATTTCGTAAATTTAATTTCGCCGTTAAACATTTGAACTAGTATAACTACAACACACGCGTATATCGTTATAATGGGGCCTCACATCAGTGAGGGGGAACGGTGTGCAAGTGAAATCGTTGAGAGGAAGGCCCTGGAATGGTGCACAATTTCTTCTGATGACCACAATTTAAATATAAATTCTAAAGGAACACATTAAAAAATTTAATGAATTCATATACCGTAGAAAAGCTCGGGGAAAACGGGATTGGCTTGAGGAACATTACATATTCAGCTCGCTTCAGGTGTGTTTCCTTCTTCTATATAAGCGTCGTTTATATTTTCTTTTTTCTCTAAAACTTCCTCATGGCTCACATGTTCAGTTCATGATATTCTCAGCTTCCTTCTGTAAATTCCATTTTAGTTACCTTAGTGTCATTTTCATGTGTGACAATATTGTCTCGCATTCACTACGATTTATGTGGGCTGATATTACATCATATTTATGTACCGTATCCCTTCAGGACGTAGGCGATCATGGATTTCCACTTAGCCCTAGCGATTGTGGCTCTCAAGACTTTTTTCTTGGTATCACGCCTAAACCCCGCTCCACGACCCACTTGCTCAAGCCCATCAAGTATGTCTTGTGCTGCTTTCCCTGTCTCTTCTTATATCTATCCATACTGTGTGTATTAGATTCTCCAAACACTCCGTCCTCATTACGTGACTCAGGAACCTCATCAGTCTCTTTCTGATGCTAGGTATAAACTTGTTTCCGTTTACATCCTCTAAAAAAACCTTGTCGTTACCCATAGGTTCGGTATACTCACCATCCTTCTGTAGAAGCAAATTTCTGTTGCTTCGAGTCTTTCCTTTATTTTTGAAGTGACCGTTCACCGTTCGCTGCCAAATAGGACGACTGAAATCATATAACTCTTTAATACTCTTATCTTTGTTTCCAACGAAATCTTCCTGTCAATCAATGCTCTCACATATCAATTTAGTACACATTTTTTTTTTTTGTTCTGATGAAAATATTCTCTTTTTAATATTTTTCTGATCATCGAGATGCTTGTACGGGAGGTGGAAGTGTAAGGATATCTAGGATCGATTTCAGATGATCCTAGATTTGAAGAAGTTTAGATTACAGTGTTGAAGAAAGCATCCTCACGGGAGTATCTGCTGCAGAATAATATTGTTTGTATCCTCACGCAAAATAGGTTTCTACTTATGACAGACATTATTTGTCGAGTCTCTTGTTTGTATTTATTTCCTACTAACTTTCTGCATTGTTAGAAAAAGAAAAAGGCACAGAAAACCTGGCTAGGCTATATTTACCCTTTTAAAGCATGCGCATCCCGTTGTTCTGATAAACTCAGAGAAGGATAGAAAGTTGGAAAGCGGTTAATAAGAACAAGCTAGGAGAAAAAATGATGGAGAAATAACTACATCAGGAAGCTGGTATGTTTGAGGTGGTTTCAAAAATAGAATGCGGTGAAAAATGTCGGAAAGAAGAAAAAACGAATGGAGCCAAATGTAGAAAGAAAAATAGTTTCAAAGAAAAAAACCTTTGCGTTATTTGCTTTGAAGACAAAAAATATTCAATGCGTATAAAAAAATAAAATAAAAAAGACTATTTAATAAATCGAACTAAAGTAGCCACCAGGGTCAACGAATACGAATAACGCAGTCAAAGATTTTCCATATACCAGACATTATAAAAATAAACTCGAATATTTTTTTATATAATCAAATATAAAATATAATCCTGCCATACGTAAATAATATTCACGAAGGACGTTATGATAGAAATACCGCTGATTTATTTCTGTGAAAACAACAGATAGACAGAGCACAAATACATTGCTGGTTTAAGCAAGTTTGCATATATAATTTTCTTTCTCTGCCCAAGCAAATTTGATGAATTTCGTGGATATATCAATTAGTATGTGTTGATATTTTAAGCGCAGCTTAGATTTTATTCATGGCTGAAAAATATGGGATACCCGGTGAGGATGGAACTCATTACTCAATTGTAAATACAAAGATAGAAAGGGACATAAGACAAGGATGTGTCTTCTCACCAGATCTGTTCAACTTGTACAGCGAGAATATTTTGAGGACCCTAGAATATTTTGAAAACCCTAGAATATTTTGGGGACCCTGGATTTGTCATCGGAGGCAACAATTTAAAGCAGTGCTGATAGCAGTCACAGAAAGAAAACTGCAACACCTCCTACAGAAGGTAGCTGAAAAGAGTGATAAGAAATGACTACAAATAAACTAAAAGAAAACTGAATGCATGGTCATCAGAAAAAAAGTGCAACCCAATATTCCAAATACAGGTCAGGGATACTAGAACCAAACAGGTATAAAAATTCAATTCCTTGGGAAGTGTTATAACAGAAGACGGAAATTGCGACACAGAGATCCGAAGGTGAATTTGCATGGCGAATGAAGTATTCCAGAAGTTGAGTAAAGTATTAAGAAACAGGACAATTCCGCTAGAAACAAAGAAGATAGTTGTCTATTGCTATGTGTTGTCAGTTCTTCAATATGGCAGTGAATGTTGGACAATATTATCAAATGAACGAAAAACTTGAAGCAACTGAAATGTGGTTCAACAGAAGGATGCTGCAAATATCATGGATCGAGCATGTGAGCAATGATGAGGACTTAGTAATGATGGAAGCAAAAAGGAAATTAATACTGAGCATCAGGACGAGACAGCTGAAGTTCCTGGGACATGCAACGAGTAAAGAGGGCTTGGAGAACCTGATACTAACAGGCTAGATACAAGGGAAAAGAGACAGGGGAACGCAAAGGAAAACATATATGAAGGACCTAATCAGGTGGATAAATGTATATTATATTTACTCATGAGCCGTTATAAACATCGTATTTTAGCTTTAAAGATAAGATTGTCAAACATTTGAATATGCTTTATTATGCTGGTTCTAACCTTTCAGCTCACATGGTCCATCTTCAGAGAGGTTGCAATAAAGTTAACATAAAGTTATCGTCCGCCAAATATATACAAATGTTGGACAAATTTTGTCATAATTTTCATTTGAAATTAAATCCAAAATAAGATGCTTAGAAGGACTCATGATTAAACATAATAGACATTCAATGTCTGTTATATTTTACAATATATGTTTAGTAAATTATTTACTGCCTCCATACAATATATATATATATATAAAGAGAGAGAAAGCGTGGTGGTTCAAACACAAAAAGAATTAATGGAAAACAATTTGTCATTAAACTAAACAGATTCATGTCGACTTCGAAGTTTCATTAAGGTAACATTATGGTCTCCTCGCAATATCATGATTTCAGTCAGACAGTTAAGTGTCATATGTGATACACTCTTGGGTGATCATGTCTTGAAAAAGACATGACTGACTGGGTAGAATATTATCCCGCAGAAAGTTGCGATTACTTTCAGGTTTCCATCCAAGGCTATAAAACCAAATCTGTCCTGTTATTTAACCCATAACTGGAGCGAAGAGACGGATTAATACTTTTCCCAAATGTATTTGTGCAAGAAATTCAACTGGAATTCGAACTCGGCTTCCCGATGGAAAAATAGGCCCTGATAAATGAGGTCTTCATAATGGTGTCTTCACGAGAACATCATGCTTGCCAAAATGTATAATCTTGGCTCAAAACATTATTACAATTCAAAATTATATATCTATATATGTAAAAGACAATCTGTGAGTCTTGTGTGTGACTGTTCCCTATGCACGCCTACGTTTTTTAAGCTACGCCATTGAAAATTTCTAGGGACACATTTCTATAGGGAAGCCAGGTCGACACATACTTGTTGAGTTTAAGACAATTTTCCCTTTTACACTTTTTGGCCAATGGACACGATAGTTTACATTTGCTCCGTAAAACATCTAAGATCTAAGATGGTTGCTCAATTACGTCACAGAAATCAAATCACATGTGTCAAACTCGACTGAAATATTTTTTTATTAAAAAAAAAAGCCTTTATATTTAATTTTTATTCAGACGTTTTAAAAATTCATTTGGTCAAGAAAAAAAAATGTGAATATTTTTCCACGGAATTTTGAAACAAAAGAAATATTTTAAAAAAATAGTTTTTTTTTCAAACTAAAACAAAATATGTAAACTAAAAAGTATCATCTTCACCTACTATTAAAATGTTCTGAGTTGCACGGGCAAGCCGGGCTATGATAATAGTATATATATATATATATATATATATATATATATATATATATATAAACGTTGTACAAATTTTGTATATATCAAGTGAAAAAAATTTCGTTTCATCCATTACAATTTCATCGGAGTAAATTTGTTTCAGTTAATGCGACTACACATGCCCACCAGCGGGAGACGCTGGGAATTTAAAATTTAAAATTATATATTATATTTCATAAATTTTTTGTCTATTATCTAAGCGATTTCATTTAGATTCCTTTTCTTTTTCTTTCCATCAATTTCATTTCTAAATATTCCAAATGTGTTAATAGAAGATCCATCAAAGAGTGAATGATCAAGCGATGAAATCACTCTTCAAAAATCGTTGTCTCTCTCTCTCTTTTTTTTTCCTTTTAATTAGAGAATCATTTTATAAAATCAATATTGGGAATAGTTCCTTTACGGTGAAAAACCACAGCGCTTAATATGTTGATTTGTAAAAGTTCCTTTTTGTGTTTACATAATCATTTATTTAAGGTCCATGATGCATATCATGAGTTTTCAACAATTTATACTTCGTGGCCAATTATTATAGGTAGTTATTTATTTGTTTAGACACAGTTGTGGCAAATTTAGATGAATTATTTTTTATTTTTTTATTTTTTTATAATCATATTGCCACAAGCAAGGCATTTTACTGCCACTGATTTGCAGGGGTTATATAGAAGAAAAATTATGAGAAAGAGTGGCAGGTTATATGGGGTGTCAGGAAGTGGGTAAGAGACGGATGAATGTGAACATAAAGTGAGGGATCAGTTTATATATTGATTGTAATATAGACTTGATCCCCCACTTTATAACCACATTATAATAGTATACATATTTTTTTAATCATTTCACCCCAAGCAAGCTACTCCAATGCCAGTTTTGCGCAAGGGGATATGTAGGGGAAGGTAAAGACAAAGAGTGGTTAGATATAGGAAATGTCAGAAGGAGGGTGATAGACGGGTAATGATACCGAGGCTGAGGGTTGGGTAGATGGGAAGAGTGTTTGAGCGAATGGATGCGAGTTAGTGTGTTAGGAGGTGTCTATTGACGTTACTTTTAAACTCCATGAGATTGTAACTGTCGGGGAAGAAAATCATGTGGAAGGGAATTCCACAGTTGGGAGTACGAGAAAAGAAGCTGTTGGAGTAGAAATTGCGGTTACATTTTATCGGTTTCACTGTAAAAGGGTGGGACCTAGTTGCTAATCTAGTATCTCGTGCAAATTCGTACCTAGGGGGCTATAATCATATCGCCCTAAGCAAGGCATTATAATGCCAGGTTTACAGGGGGTTACATAGAAGGAAAATTATGAGAAAGATAACAGGTTATAGGTGGTGTCAGGAAGTGGATAAGAGACGGATGAATGTGACCATAAAGTGAGGGATCAGTTCATATATTGACTGTAATGTAGAATTGATCCCCCATTTTATAACCACATTATAAAACTATAGATTTTTTTATAATCATATCGCCCAAAGCAAGCATTTTACTGCCACTGTTGTGCAGGGGATTACATAGATGGAAAGTTATGAGAAAGAGTGACAGGTTATAGGGGGTGTCAGGAAGAGGATAAGAAAAGGATGAGAATACTGATGAGAGTGGAGTGGACGAAGAAAGGAGCATGAGAGAGAAGATGCAGGTTAGTGAGATAGGAGATGACTATTGACTTTACATTTAAATTCATGGAGATTTTAGCTGTCGGGAAAGGAAGTGCGGGAAGTTCGTGAAAAGAAGCTGATGGAGTAGAATTTGCGTTTATAACTGGTTTCACAGTAAAAGGGTGGGACATAGTTGCTAATCTTGTGGCTCGAGTAAATTTATATATAATAGACAAATATCTCTTGTTATTATAGTGATTATTACGATTAATGAACTTTAGTACAGACACGTGTTTATGTAGACATCCGTGATTGCTTAGAGATACAGAAATTAATAATTTTCGGCCTAGAATATAGCTAGTGGGTGTATATATATATATATTTTAAAATCATAAAACCATCACTAGTTCACAGTGGGGTACAGTGAGAGAAATGACTGGATACCGGGTGTATTGAAGAAAGGATAAAAGATGAACAGGACTCTAGCCGGTAAATCATGGCAATTCCCATCTAAAGTTTTGGACTTTTAAGCTATCAGGAAAGCAAGTAAACGGAGAGAAGTTCTAGAGGCGGAAGCTGCGAGAAAATAAACTGATGTAGTAGAAATGACAGTTAAATTTAACTATTTGATCGAACAAAAATTGTACCAGTTTTTTCTGGTCAGGAGCCCGTACTGTTCGTCTCAGTGTTCCCAAGGAGAACATGTAATGTGATAGGTCCCGACCTGGCAGCTCACCAGCGTGATGTGGTTTCTCTCTGTCTCTTCTACAAATATTTTCATGGCCTTCTGCTCTGACGAACATAGGTCACTGGTGCCCCCTCCACAAGAATATTCTCGTGCAGCCAGACTGGCAACAAGGTCCCACACTTTTACAGTTAAATCAACCAAATGCAGGCGACAATTATACGCCGTCAGCTTCTTTTCTAGCAGTTCCCACCTGTGGAACTCAGTTCCATATATTTGCTACCACCTCCAGGAATTTAAGTGCAATGTCAATTCCCATCTCTTATCCACTTGATCCAGTCCTTTCTAAATCACCCCATGTATATTGTTCTTTTCCTTGCTCCCTTTGCAACTGTCTTCATTCCTGTGTTCACATCCTTCTCTTGCCCTGTCTCTTTGACCCCTTGTATCTGGTTACTATTTCTCTTCACTTGTCTAAAATTTAATTCCCTGATGTATCCCCCTTCATATCAGTGGCGGTACCGCTTTGCTTGGAATGAAATGATTAAAAAAAACAAAACGAAAATCAAAATCAAAACGCAGTTGAGTTAGCGCAGTGGGAAAATCTACGTCAATTAAATGTTAATTCTGCATTTTCAGTCAATTTTTCGCCTTTTACAAGAGCGTTCTTATAAACAAGCAATGTGCATGACTTATAAACAAGCAATGTGCATGACTTATAAACAAGCAATGTGCATGACTTATAAACAAGCAATGTGCATGACTTAACGAGATCGTTCAGCTAGCACAACAAAATGTTGAACGAGTACAAATGTACTGAAATGTAATTTAATATCAGTTTTTCAATATGGTAGTCGAAGCTGAACAATAGCATGATTAATGTAAGATTCTGAATCAACAGAGACGTAGTTCTACTGAAAGATCAAAAGGATAGCATAGACTGATGAATGACCCAATTTTAGAACAAAGATTAGCAACTATGTCCCACCCCTTTACTGTGAAACCAATAAATTATAAACGCAGATTCTACTCCATCAGCTTCTTTTCACGAACTTCCCGCACTTACTTTCCCGACAGCTAAAATTTCCATGAATTTAAATGTAAAGTCAATAGTCATCTCCTATCTCACTAACCTGCATCCTCTCTCTCATGCTCCTTTCTTCGTCCACTATACTCTCACCAGTATTCTCATCCTTTTCTTACCCTCTTCCTGACACCCCCTATAACCTGTCACTCTTTCTCATGACTTTCCTTTTATGAAACCCCCTGCAAAACAGTGGCAGTAAAATGCTTTGCTTGGGGCGATATGATTATAAAAAAAGATTTCTATACTATTATAATGTGGATATAAAGTGGGGGATCAATTCTACATTACAATCAATATATAAACTGATTCCTGACGTTATGGTCACATTCATCCTTGTCATCCTGACACCCCCTATAACCTGTCACTATTTCTCATAATTTTCCTTCTATGTAACCCCCCTGCACAACAGTGGCAGTAAAATGCTTTCCTTTGAGCGATATGATTATAAAAAATCTATACTATTATAATGTGGATATAAAGTGGTGGAATCAATTCTACATTACAATGAATATATAAACTGATCCCTCACTTTATGGCTACATTAATCCTTCTCTTACCCACTGGTTTCACAGTAAAAGTAAATGGAAAGGAAGTGCGGGAAGTGCGGGAAAAGAAGCTGATGGAGTAGAATTTGCGTTTATAACTGGATTCACAGTAAAAGGGTGGGACATAGTTGCTAATCTTGTGGCTCGAGTAAATTTATATATAATAGACAAATATCTCTTGTTATCATTGTGGTTATTACGATTAATGAGAAAAAATCAACTATATTGCATCAGACAGCTGAAATATGTAGCTCTCATAATATTTTATACCACTATTGTGCATAATACATACTGCTACTGATGGAACAACCAACTTCTTGACAGATAAATGATAACAACGAACACAAGTATATAAAAATATAGTCTTATATTTTTAATCACTTTGGTGACGGTTTTTTATAAATGTGTAGTCAGTTGGCTTTACGCATATGCGCACATGCAAGTGACTGAAAGGCTGGAGTTGTCTTTTTGTTCTTCCGTTCTGTCCGACTTCTCGGTTGTGTTTCTCGACCGTTGTCTGGAAGGTCGCTCTTATATAAGTGTTGTAACCGTAAATGTTTACTGCATGAGTAATCACCAAAACAGAGGTTGGGTATAACAGTATATCAACAAGTCCAAGACTCGCACGCTGCATGGTTAGATCAACTGCTAGTGAACTTCTTTTTCAGTATAATCACTCTAGTATGTTTTTACCACCTCAGCAACAAGGCAGATGCGACACAATGTCAGTTAAAGTGGGGATTCCGAGCCCTTAACCCCTGCCAAAATATCCCATAACCACAGCTTAAGGCTGGTTCGAGGTCTTGTTTATTCACCCAAGATGAGACTCTATCTATCAACCGGAGCTCCATCTGGTTCGCTTGCCTCTCGGAAGCAGGGATTTAAACAAGAGAGGGTATGGATCGATATGATTACTCTGGCTTTCGCTAGATCCCCGTCTGGGTTCCTCTCGGGGAGTTTAACAAGAGAGATTATGGATCGGTATGATCACTCTACTACAATTTACTCCAATAGTGTCAACGTATTGAAGATGATAGGAACATTCCCTTCTTGTATACAGGTAGGTATAAAACAATAACCCAACTGACTTTGACGGAATTACATTCTTCTGTTATTGTTTGATTACCGAATTAATTCTGTGGTCACAGATGCGTCATCTCAATTCCAGCCTTTTTCTGGTTTATTTTCTCTGACATTGATTATTGCTGCTTACAAAGACCCAACCACATTTCTTCAATGCAATTGCTGGTCTTGCATTCTTAATTTTCCTAAAATAATATTTATTTTAATGTAAATGCACTTTTCTTTTTATATTGTTATCTTGAGAACAGCAATTTCGTTTGTGAAGATATATCTGCATGCTTGATTTTACAAAACAATACTTACTTTTCGTTTTGTTTTTGGCTTTATTGCAAATAAAACAACTTTTAAACAGCTTGAGATTTTGCTATTTAATAATATTTGTTTAATGTAAGTACGCTTCTGAAGGAAATTATATACTGTGGTCACAGAATCTGTAACAAAAATGTGGGCTTAACAAATTTGGTTCTCATAGGACATATTGAAAGCAACAGTGACAACTCGAACTCAGCACATAATCTACATCTCGTGTGAATGATTGTCAGAACAAGGAGTCGGAAACATAAGTCAGTCAGTTTAGGTGCCATACGTGATACACGCTTGGGCGATCATGTCTCGAAAGAGACATGACTGACTGGGCAGAACATTATCCCGCAGTAGGTTACCATTGCTTTCTGCGGTAGACTGGTTGCCGACCAGGGCTATAGAACCCAATCTGTCCTGTTATTTAACCCATAACTGGAAGGAAGAGACGGATTAATACCTTTCCCAAGGGTATTTGCGCGTAAGTGAATACAATGGATTCAGCTGAAATTTGAACTCGGCTCCCCGGTTTCTCGTTCCGAGCCGATATCCACTGTACCACAACGCACATAAGTAGAAGACATAAATAGGAGTTAATAACGGAGGGACATGATCGTCAATATCATGAATGAACACAGCCCATTGAAGGAGACAAACAAATAGAAAAGGACAAAAGAAGAAAAATAAATATCCCTTCGAAGATGCTGTGAATGTAACTAGAATAGCATTACACCTCATTTCATTAACACCAGGATCCCGACAAAATCCCGCTGGTACACGAAATAATGCCAAATTATGAGCAATGGCTTAATTTCGCTTGAATAATTCATAGACGAGAGTTATAGAGAATTTATAGGAAATGCGAGGTCCAAAGTGGTGGTCACTTACTTGCGTCATTTTCCATAATTAATTGAATTAAATTTTCATTTAATGATCTTCAATATTATATACAATTCTTCTTCTTCTAGGATGTGCGTTGTGGTGCATTGGATATCGGCTCGGAATGAGAAATCGGGGAGCCGAGTTCGAATGCCAACTGAATTCATTGCATTCACTTACGCGCAAATACCCTTGGGAAAGGTATTAATCCGTCTATTCCTTCTAGTTATGGGTTAAATAACAGGACAGATTGGGTTCTATATCCTTGGTCGGCAAATGGTCTACCACAGAAAGCAATGGCAACCTACTGCGGGATAATCTTCTGCCCAGTCAGTCATGTCTCTTTCGGGACATGATCGCCCAAGCGTGTATCACGTATGGCACATAACTAACTAACTAATTGAAAGAGTAAATATATTCAATCATCATTAGTTACAACCACGGCCTCTAGTCGACATCGGAATCTCTTGCATCTTTTCTATGCAATTAAGTGGGTGTATGCGTCCATAATCTTTTTTTTTCACATTCTTTTGGGGGGTTACAATGAGTCTGGTTGGTTTCTCGAGCGACTGCACTCAAATAGAAATCTTGTGTTGTAGTCTTGATAGGTGGTCAAGTGTTAGCGGTGAGTTAGTTTCTGATAGGAATTGTCTGACAGCCATTACTGTGTTCTGCTGCTTGTGTTGTATGATGAAGCGTCCTTTTGTCAGACATAGGATCTTTCAGCCGTCGGCCTCTTTATCCGGAGCAGTACTACCTCCTCAAGTTATTTGATGTAGGCCTCCTTATTGAGTTTGATATTCTGCAGGAAGATGAATAGATGCATAACGCTGCCATCATTTTTGCTCACTCCAAAGATTTTTGTAATCAATATAAGATTTCTCCAAGACTTTCCGAATTCTGTGCACTGTTCTCAGATCGACACCAAACACTTTTAATTTTTTTACTGGCATGATACAGCATGCCGTTTCGAAATTTCTACCGTAGTCTATTGCGTCATGGTGCAACTTTTCTCACAAATGGTGCCTAGCTGACTCTAGCAGGCTGTGCAGTGGACAACATCAAAAGCAATCTATACATATGCGTGAAATTAAAACTATAAAACGATGACAACTTACACATTGCACCCTCTAAATACGATTTTAAAATAATGTCTTCCAAAAGAATAATGCCAATTTTAACATTTTTACTAGTTTTAGGCCACACTTAAACAATAAAAAAAGATAGTCATTGTCTGTCCAGCTGGATACGGTGATAGTAAATGATCGCCAAAAATAGTCGTAGGCGCATATATATCACATTTATCCCACTAGAATATAGAATACAGTGTTAGATTCGAACGACTTCAAGTGGCGATTTTCACGCAGCTGAAAGTATCAGTGTCGCAATATTGTCTGTTTGTATATACTTGGTTAATATTATTTCTTTGTGTATTTGAAACAATTTGAGACAACTTGATATTTCTTTGTCTATGCTTTTTATATCGGTCTAAACAAGCAAAATTTGCCGGTTTATAAAACTGCATCAATTTTAGCTATGCCAATGTTTGATCTAACATTATTCTACACAACTTCTATTCTTTTTTTGCCTTTAGTAAATGTCGTCTCTTTGTTATCTCTCTTAGAACTTGTTCAGCCAATCATTTACACACTTTCGTTCAAAATAGTTTTCATTAATTTTCCATGTTCCTCTCTCTTTCAATATGTTCCGTGAAAGTCAAATTCTCCAATTCTTCTTTCTTCATAAATGCATCCTAGAAGTTTCAAAAGTATCTTTTTTTCGAATCAGAAATAATAACTAAAAGATTTCACATATATAAATAATTAATTGAAAACATAACTGAAAATGTATATGCAAAAAATTTTATGTTATCATAAAAAAACATGTTTACATATAGTATTTTTAATATTTTGTAGCTCTAAAGGTTGTTTGTATCTGGCAGCTCGACTCCATCCACTTTTTCATCATCGAGATGTGGCTTCTCTCTGTCTCTTCTATAAATATTTTCATGGCTTCTGCTATGACGAACTTGGGTCACTGATGCCCCATCCACAAGTATTTACTCGGGCAACCAGACTGGCAACAAGGCCCCACGCTTTTTCTCACATCTTTCTCTCGCCCTTTCTCTTTAAGCCCCTAAAGCTGTTTCATGTTTCTCTTCATTCTACTTCTACTTAAAACTTTAACTCTCTTATGTATAGGGGGATACATCAGTGGCCGTACCGCCTTGCCTGTGGTGAGATGATTTAAAAAATATCTCTATCAGACACTGCTCAGCAATCCATTTGCAGAAGCTCCTTAGATAAATATCTTTATGATACCCTGTCTCCTGCTTGCATTAGTATGTCCTGGGAAGAGAAAATTCTTTCTTTTCCTCTTATATTTTTTTTTAATCGTGTCGCCCTAAGCAAAGCATTTTACTGCCACTTTTGCGCAGGGAGTTATATAGGAGGAATGTTATGAGTTTGACAGGTTGGTTACAAGTGGTGTCAGGAAGAGAGCAAGAGAAGTATGAGAATATTGATGAGTATGGGGTGGACGGAGAAAGAAGCATGAGAGAGAGGATGCAAGTTAGTGAGACATGAGATGACTTTTAATTTTACATTTGAATCTTTGAAGATTGTAACTGTCAGGAAAGCAAGCATGCGGAAAAGGATTCCACAGACGGGAAGTGCGAGAAAAGAAGCTGATGGAGTAGTATTTGCGTATACAATTAATTGGTTTCACAGTAAAATGGTGGGACCAAGTTTCTAATCTTGTCGCTCGAGTAAATTCATATATTGGGAGTACCAGGAAGCTAAGTTCATTGGAGCAGAAGCCGTGAAAGTAGTTGTCGAAGAGACACAGGGAAGCCACACTGCGTCGATGAGAATGCGACTGTATCCTAGATGCCAGTCGAGATCGATCACATTAGAGATTCTCCGGTGGATTTTGTCAAGGTCTCCTAGGTGGATAGCGGGACACTCGACAAGATATGGCAGCAATATTCAATACACGGAGGATGAATGAGGCTAATAATTTACCAATGAATTTTTTTTTATAAGCGTTTCACCCCGAGCAAGGCATGTCACTGCCACTACTGCGCAGGGGGCTACATAGAGTGGAGAAAGGATGGTTAAATATCGGAAATGTCAGAGGGTGGGTGATAGGCGGGTAGGGATACCGAGAATGGTTAAATATAGGAAGTGTCAGAGGGTGGGTGATAGGCGGGTAAGGATACCGAGAATGACGTTGGGTAGATGAGAGTGTTCTGAGAATAATTGGGAGTTAGTGTGATAGGAGGTGTCTATTGACCCTACATTTAAACACCTGGAGATTGTAGCTGTCGGGAAAGCAGACTTGTGGAAGGGAGTTTCAGAGGCGGGAAGCGCGAGAAAAGAAGCTGTTGGAGTAGAATTTACGGTTACATCTGTTTAACTGTAAAAGGCTGGGACCTAGTTGCTAATCTAGTATCTCGTGTAAATTCGTGCTTAGGCGGCACCAGTGATCTAAGTTCATCGGAGCGGAAGCCATGAAAGTACTTGTAGAAGAGGCACAGGGAAGCCACATCACGCCGGTGAGAGAGTGGTTGCAACCGGTCTGCCATGTCAGTATCAACCACGTTACAGATCCTCCTTTGTATTTTGTCAAGAAGCCCAAGGAGAGCAGCAGGGGCACCCGACCAGATATGGCAGCAATATTCAATACACGGGCGGATGGTAGATTTGTATGTGTGCAGGATAGATTCAGGTGGGGAAAACTTTCGGGTCCTGCACAGAGAGCCGACTTTCATAGCGGCAGATTTGGCAATGGATTCGATATATTCATTCAATTTGAGGTCCGCCGAAAGTGTAAGGCCAAGGAGAGTTTTACTCTCTGGAAGGCAAGCCTGTCCAATGCTAATGGGAGGTAGATGCACAGAAGTACGTGGCATGACGGGGTTTAATTGTAAAAGTTTGTTAGAAGGAAAGCATCCAGTATAAACATTTACCAGCGAGAGACTTAGAACATGCTTTGTCTCAGAAAAGATATGGCAGCAGTAGTCAATGCACGGGCGGATGGTAGATTTGTATATGTGCAGGACTGTTTCAGACGGGAAAATTTACTGGTCCTGTACATAGAACCGATCTTTTGTATGCTAGATTTTTTTAACTCTCTCTCTCCGATTCTAAGTATGTCTTTTTCGTTTTCATTATCTTTAAAATCTGGTTGGTATCTTCATGTTCTATACATGGTATTCTTACCATCCTTCTGTAGAACCACATCTATTTTGCCTTAAGTCTCTTCTCTAAATGTGACGTCTTTGTCCAGAATTCACTGTAATACAGATAGACAGAAAAAACATAAAAATTCAGTTATAATTTTCATATTTTCCAATTTCTTAATACGTTGTTTAGCTTTTGGGCGTCCTTCTCCTCTATCGCAACGCAAACACGGATTTTACTGTCGCATTTTCTGTCCTTTGGTAGAACGCCTCCTAGATGTAATGTCTGCAATCGTTTATCATTTCATCGCTTGCCAATTAATTTTATTCTCCTGATAACAATAAAAATTATTATCATTCAAAATATATTTATTGTGATTTCTATTAAAATCGTCGATAGTGTATTTCTAATACGTATATTTTTTTCCATTGAATATTTCTCCTGATAAATATCAAAAGCTTGTTTGTATTCTATGAGGTATTTTTCTCTTAGAACTTTTCATTTTTTTACGTTTTCTCTTTTTACAAAATAAGAAGACATCAAAGAACTGTTTAAACAATTTCGAAGCCTTTGAAAAAAATTGATCTGCATCGCTTCGCTTCTCTATCGCTCGCTCTCCTAGACGCGTTTCAGGAGTTGAGGAGGAGATTTGAATAAGTTCCACTCTAACGTTGTACTGTTTGATTCGTTTCTATTTGCTATTTACAGAGTTTTGCTTTTTGTCATGGTGAATTTAGGTATATTGAATTGGAGAAGGGCGTCTTCATTCTGTCCATTTCCTTTGTGTTTCCTTTTCGTTTTTAGGTTCTGTTTTTCTTGTTTATTATCATGGTCTTTCTTTTCTTTAGTTCTTAGTTTCTTTCTTGATTTCTTTCTTTAGTTCCTTCGTTTGTTCTTTCTTTCTTTCTTTTCATGCCTTTGTTCTTTCTGTTTCCTTTCTTTCTTTTAATTTTCTTCTTTTATTTTATGTCCTTTCTTATTTTCTTTCTGTTTTTCATTCTTTTTGACTGCTACGTGATGTCAGTTCTTCAATACGGCAGTGAATGCTGGACAATATCATCGAAAATGAGGACAAAACTGGAAGCGGCCGAAATGTGGTTCTACAGAAGGATGCTGCAGATATCGTGGAAGCAACGATGAGGTGTTGGAAAGAATGGCAACAAAAAGGAAATTGATGCTGAGCATCAGGAACAGACAACTGAAGTTCCTGGGACATGCAGTGATGAAAGAGAGCCTGGAGAACCTGATACTGACTGGTCAGATAGAAGGAAGGGGAGACAGAGGAAGGCAGCGGATAACATATTTGCAGGGTCTGATCAGGTGGATGACGGAACGGGGATTGCCAGGAGCAACAGGAGCAAACATACTAAGAGCCACAAGGGATAAGGAGACGTGGAGAACCATGATCGCCTACGTTCTGAAGGGACAGGGCACATAGAAGAAGAAGAAGAAGAATACCTTTATCTTTTTTTGTCCATTTTGTTTCGTTTTTTATTTTTCTTACATTTTGTGAATTAGTAATTGTTTTAAATTTATTTTATATAACTATTTATTTTACTGATTATATTTTGCTTCTTTTTTTTTTCTTTCTTTCATTTTCAATTCTCTTGTCTTTGGGAGATATCATGTTTCATGTTTGTTTTTTTTTTTTTTTTTTTTTTTTTTTTTTTTTTAAGATATCACCCTGAGCAAGGCGGTATCGCCACTGATGTGCAGGAGGCTACATAAGAGTAAAAAGATTACATAGAAGAGAGTGAAGAGAAGGACGAACCAGTTAGAAAAGAGCCAGAGTAGAAAGAGAATACAAGTGTGATATCATTTGCAGATGTGGAGAGAAAGGAAAGGATATACAGGGTGGTGAACAAGAACTATGGTCAAGTGGTTAATAGATGAGTATTGATCTTACATTTAAATTCCTGGAGGTTGTAGCTGTCCGGAAAGCAAGAATAAGGAAGCGAGTTCCACAGGCGGGAATGCGAGAAAAGAAGCTGAAGGAGTAGAACTGAAATCTGCATTTGGTTGATATAATTGTGTATGGGTGAGACCCAGTTGTCACTCTGGTTGCACGAGTAAATGCATGTTGAAGGTGCACCATTGACTTAAGTTCGTTGGAGCAGAATTTATGGAAATATTTATAGAACAAAGGGAAGCCACATCCCGTCGGTGTGGAAGTGCCTAGAGTCGAGCCGCCAAGTCAGTACGTATCACATTAATGATTCTCCTTTGGAGCCTGTCAAGAATACTGAAATTAACATCGGGGCGACAGACCATATAGGGTAGCAGTACCCAATGCACGGATGAATGGTTGATTTGTATATATGCAGGATGGTTTCAGGCGGGAAAAACATCCTGGCCCGATGTAGTGAACCAAACTTCCTAGAAGTGGATTTAGCTATTGACACAATGTAGTGGTTCCATTTGATATCAGAAGAGAGGGTAAGGCCGAGGAAGCGCAGTGTAATGCTCTCGAGGAGACTCGCTTGGTCCATGCTTATGAGAGGCAGTGGTTGCTTGTGGTGATTGATAGACAGCAGCTTGGTAGTACCTTTTTCATTCTCATTTATTTCAGTTGTTTTTATATTAACTATAAATCTTCACTGTCCCCATTTACTTTATTTACTCAAGCTTCTTTCTTTTCTTCTTTCTACTGCATCCATGTATTCCTTCTTGATATCATCTTTCTCTTATTTATTTCGGTCCTGCGTATAACTGAAAACTGCATCAGGCGGCAAGGCCTCTGATTTGGAGGTTGGGAGGAGCATGGAACCAACTCAATTGATATTTTTCCAACGTCCACCTCAAATGTGGTAGCACTTGTTAGGGTCCCAAATATGGGTAAAGAGTTAACCCAAAATTGGCGTTAAAACACTATGAATGTATAAGAATAGGCTTTTATAGAAAAACATACATTTTTGAAAGGAAAAAATTATTACCATAACACAATTTTGGAAGAAGAAAAAGGATTGCGCTAATACATTTTTGAAGGAGAAAATATTATCATCACATATTTTTGAAGGAAAAAGAAAAATTATTGCCATAATACATTTTTGAAGGAAAAAATATTCTTCCCAGAATATATTTTTGAATACTAAACTAGAAACATCTTCAGTTTTCTAAAATAAATTTGAAAAATTTTCTTGAAAATTTGACTAAATCAACGCGATACACACTTGGACGACCATGTCTCGAAAAAGACATGACTGACTGGGCAGAAGATTATCCCGCAGTAGGTTGCCATTATATTCTGCGGTAGACTGGTCTGTTATTTGACTCATAGCTAGAAGAGGAAGAGATATATTATCTAATTAAGTAGTAATAAGAGGGGGATCAGTTTGCTAGGTCATAACAATATAAAACTGATCCCCCACTTTATGCCCAATAGAAGCCTTATTCATGTTTCCAACTATTATATTCAGTCAGTTAAGTGCCATACGTGAGACACGCTTGGACGACCATGTCTCGAAAAAGACATGACTGACTGGGCTGAAGATTATCTCGCTTAGATGTGGCAAAAGGCCGAAAGTATGGCACACCCAGTGAAGATCAAACTCACTATTTTATTGTAATGGTTATAGCAAGACACGTTTGCTAACAATTATACCACCTCTAAGTGCCCCCCATAGATGTTAATATGCCGTTAAACAAAACTCATAGTAGAACTCTAATTTATTTTACTTACTTCTACCACTTTGCTTCGGTTATTTTGTTGATTGCATTATTTTTCCTGCTTTTTTTATTATTTTTCCTTCTTTTTTTATTAATTTTCCTTCTTTTTTTATTCTTCGTTTATATATATTTTATGTTGCATAATCTCCTAGCGTTTCATTCTTCTTTTACTCTTTATTACGCTTTTCTTCATCAATTCCTCGTTCTTCCTTTCTTTCACTTTTCTCTAACCTATTAGCATGGTACAGGCTTGCCTCCCAGAGAGTAAATCACTACGCCTGCTTGGCCTGACACTCTCAGCGGACCTCAAGTGGAATGACTACGTCGAATCCATTGCTAAATCCGTAGCTATGAAAGTCGGCTCTCTGTGCAGGGCCCGGAAATTCTTTCCGCCTGAATCTATCCTGCAATTATATAAATCCACCATCCGCCCGTGTATTGAGTACTGCTGCCACATCTGGTCGGGTGCCCCTTCTATTCTCCTCGGGGTTCTTGACAAAATACAGCGAAGAATCTGTAATGTGATTGATACCGACTTGGCTGCAGTCACTCTCTCACCGGCGTGACGTGGCTCCCCTGTGCCTCTTCTATAAATACTTTCATGGCTTCTGCTCTGACGAACTTAAATCACTGGTGCCCCCTAAATGTGAATTTGCACGAGATACTAGATTTGCAACTCCTGGAGGTTGTAGCTGTCGGGGAAGCAAGCATGCGGTAGGGAATTCCACAGGCGGGAAGTTTTTTTTTTTTTTTTTTTATAAGCGTTTCACCCCGAGCAAGGCATGTCACTGCCACTACTGTGCAGGGGGCTACGTAGAGTGGATAAAGGCTGATTAAATATAGGAAATAACAGAGGGTGGGTGATAGGCGGGTGAGGATACCGAGAATGAGGGTTGGGTAGATGAGAGTGTTGTGAGAATAGTTGGGAGTTAGTGTGATAGGAGGTGTCTATTGACCCTACATTTAAACACCTGGAGATTGTAACTGTCGGGAAAGCAGACTTGTGAAAGGGAGTAGGAAAAAAGCTGTTGAAGCTTTTACAGTGAGACCGATGAAATGTAACCGCAATTTCTACTTCAACAGCTTCTTTCCTCGCACTTCCCGCCTGTGGAATTCCCTACCGCATGCTTGCTTCCCCGATAGCTACAACCTCCAGGAGTTTAAATGTAAGTTCAATAGACACCTCCTAACACACTAACTCACACCCACTCTCTCCAACTCTCTCCCTATGTACGTCCTAAGTCGTCTATCACCCTCCTTCTGACATTTCCTATACCAAATCACTCTATGTAACCCCCTGCGCTATAGTGGCAGTGGAATGCTTTGCTTGGGGTGACACGATTAAAAAAAAAATCTACATTTTACTCAATTTCACTTTCTTTGAAGCCTCGTATATAATATTCATTTATCTATGGACTTGCATTTTAGCTACATTTTCCCATTACGTTTCTTTTAAAACTGGTGTAATTTTCGTCTTGATTCATATAAACACAAAATATATAATTTTGTTTACTCCTTCTATTTCATTTCACCGTATTGTAAGTTCAATTTTTATTTATTCGTTTCTAGTCTTTCAATTCCATTATTGCATATTTTAATCTTTCGCTGTCCTGTTCTCTTGTTTTTAGAGAGAAACGCAGTACTTAGAAAATATCAAATATTAAAACGTTTTTTTTTTTTTTATCTGCGGTTATATCCATGAATATAGCAATAATGCAAAACAATATATTTCATAAGTTGATAAATATTTTTCTCCAAATATAATTAAGATGATAATTTCTTCGAAAAATATAAAGGTCGTTTTGATTCCTACCAACCGATATGTTTGACTTAATAAATATATCAACAATCGACGTTTATATTCCTGTGTAAAAAAATAAAAAATAAAAAAAATTACTTAAATTAGAACGCCTCTTGACGCAAAGTATATGCTTACTATATATATATTTTTACTATATATATATATATATATATATATACTTTGCGGAACGAGAAATCAGGGAACTGAGATAGAATTCCAGTTGAATTCCTTGCATTCACTTACGCCAAAATACCCTTGAAAAAGGTATTAATTTGTCTCTTCCCTCCAGTTATAGGCTTAAATAACAGGACCGATTGGGTTCTATAGACTTGGTTGGCAACCAGTCTACTGCAGAAATTAATGACAACCTACTGTGGGAATATCTTCTGCCCAGTCAGTTTTGCCCCTTTCGAGACATGATCAGCTAAACGTGTATCACGTACGGCACATAACTGACAGATATATATATATATATATATATATATATATATATATATATATATATATATATATATATATATATATGATGTTTTTACGGAATACATGTGATGTTTTTTAATAGTATTGTTGAAGTCAGGCCAACTCCGAATTTTTAAAGTCAGTATTGTGATGTTGTCACTCTTGAAAAATTTAGTTTTTCTTTCTCGTTGTTTCCCATTTTTTGCGTAATTATATAAAGTTGGGTGTAATTTAATATTCTTGTGTGTGTTACTATTTGATTGATGAATTTTGTTTCTTAAATGGTGTAGGTGGTTAATTGTTGTTAATTGCTTTTTTATGCCTGTCTCATTTTAGCATGCTTAATTAGTGTAGGATTTATTTTTTAAGTTGTTTAAAATGTGCAGGTAGTTACTTGTTTCTTTTGCTTTTTAAGTGGTGTGGGTTTTGCAGGTGGTTAATTGCTTTTGAATTACTTCTCTTTTTAGCGTGTTTAAGTGTATGCCTACTTAATTGGTCTATATTTTGTCGGCCTCATTTCAGAATTTTGGTTGAGGCTATAAGAAGAAAATAAGAAAACACAATATCACTTTAGCTTCGAAGTATTTCCTTTCTAGAGCAGCAGAGTTTAAATAACAGAAGTAAACTAGAACAATATAACATATTCACAACAGAGTGCAAGTCAGTGCAAAGAAATTTCACACTTCTTCAACTTCGTTATCACAGAAACAGTCCTAATGAAATGTGATCAGAGCTCATACAAGCACATGCAAATATCTATCTATCTATCTATCTATCTATCTATCTATCTATCTATACATACATACATACATACATACATACATACATACATACATACTATCGTTATTTTAGTGGATACTCGTGTTTGAAAGGTCCCGTTATTTTATTTTTAGAACATTTTGTATAATATCTATAATATTTCGTCTTAGAGAAAAACTTAAAAAAGAAAATATGCTATTTGAAATCATCTTTATTACGTTTTCTCGAGTGTTCAGGCGAATAAAAGTAGGCACTTACGCACTCGGAGAAAGCCGGAGAGTAGAGAAGCCAAAACACCGATAGTAAAATAACCAATTTGTTTGTCTGAATAGTAACCTATATTATTATAAAAATGCAATTAAGCTGAAGCTCTTAAGTACGGGTAGAATATACTCCAGTGGGAAATTCAAAAGTGAAAGGAAAATAATTTTAATTAAATTAATAACATTGAGAGTGTTTGGTCGCGGCGAGAGAACATGAAAAACGAAATGTAATTACGGTTATCTGCTTTCTAGAAGGAACTAAACAAAATCAGAAATAGCCAACTTATAATAAATTGAAAAGGTCGCCTGATCAGAAACAGAAATTAACCTGTCAATCATAACAGTAATTACCTCTACAAAATAAGTAAATTGACTTAAGAGAAAATCTATGCCGATTCATCCCGAAAAGTGCAAACAACATTGATTTTAATCTTGTAATCAATGTTATAAACACACTAACCCCATTTTACTCGAACATAAAATATTTCTGTGTCTTTAAGAATGCGAGTTTGACATATATTCGAGTCAGGGATTAATAAATGTGTTGTTTCTACTAAATAAACGGATAAATTATCAAATATTATGACTTTGGCAGCAAGCTAGACATGGTTGGGAATATTCAGGTGAAAAATAAAATATATTTAAAGGATGTATTTATGTGTTAGTCGCAACGAGGAAACCCATGAAATCACACACACACACACACACACACACACACACACACACACATATATATATATATATATATATATATATATATATATATGCAATGTTGCGTAAAAATATGTGAAATCCTAAAACAAAGAGATATATTGATTCTCTGCAGCTTAACGAAAAATGAACACGTATCATTTTGATTTTTAGACGGGCACAAAATAAATATTTTCGCTGACAACCATTTGAAAAAATAAAGAGTGTAAATTTAAGTGTTCACTGATTTTGCACATCATATTTTTTAATTAATATTTTCAAACCGTCTTGATAAATATTTTTGGAAATAGTTGTTTTTCGCATAATAAAAGTTCATCTTAATTAATAGTTTAATTACGATTTATTGTCTCGAAATACGAGACATTTAATTTGGTTTTCGGTTGCTTTTGCGCGACATATATATATATATATATATATATATATATATATATATATATATATTTATAGATGTAAATAAGTATATATATATACACACGTAAGTATTACACTGTTATATTAATATTTATCAAGTTTTGATACAACAGCGCTCAATGTTTTAGAGCAGTTAAGTATATATTAATAGATATACCTATTTGAATTTTACAAATCTAAAAACACTATTTTCATAATATGCAGTTAATGAGATCGTTGGGTATAAATCTCCGAATTTTACTTTGACGTATGATAATATGCATATTTTTAAATATAAATATAAATATACATATATATATATATATGTATATATATATATATATATATATATATATATATTGGAGATAATCATATATATAATATTTTCCTATATATATATATATATATATATAAATATATATATATATATAGTCATCCGCAGACAGATCTGTTTCGTTGTATCACAGCTCATCAGCACGGTTAGACTCCGATTGCTTTTAACCCAGGATTGAAACCCGACCGAAATGGCGTCAGTCGGCGATTCTACCTCTGGCCTATGGGCATTCGGTAGAGGAAGGCATAACTTTTAGCGTGTATATTATGATTATACACGCCCAATAGCCAGAGTGCTCTAATTCAGTAGTGAATTAGCGAGGCGTACATGCCAGAGTAGCTACTGTTTTTTACAGGTTTCATTAAAAATGACAGACTAGATATGATGGATAAATTTTTCATGTAACTTTTCATATACACTTATGATTTCTTTGAGAAAATGAAAATGAATTTTATAAAACTTTTCAAAATGTTTTGTTTATCCGAGCGCTTTCGGCTATACTTTTGAGGATTTAATATTACTTTACGTGTAACAGAACAGTGGTGGTATGCATTATATGGAGTAGTGGTATGTGTTATGTACTGAACACAGTCGTTTTTACTAATAAGGCCTCCATCATTTTAGTCTTTTTTGCATGTGGATGATATTTGTGTTGTCAATGAGTATGTTCCGAATAGGGTGTGGTAGTTGTCCCTGTGTGTTTAAATAAGATCGAATTGAGCTCCGTTGAGAGTGATGTAGCGTCAGTCTTCGAATCAGTTTCGTAGTAGTATGGCTAATATTATTAATTACGAAATTAGAATCAGGAACACTGTTCTTCAAAGGATCTGTGAACTCGTAAAAAGGTTGGTTAATTGTAGTTTGGATCTCGCGGGTGGACGGGATGTTTTTGATGACGTGGTTAACCGTTTTAAATTTCATAATAAGTTAAATTCTATTATTAAAAGCTATGAATTTTTAACGTATTTTTCAGAGATTCAGTGGGATCCCTATATATATATATATATATATATATATATATATATTTGCGCGTGTGGATGTGTGTTTGTATTTGGGAAGTGTATGTGCCTTTCTGTATATGTGTGTGGAATAATGAAAAGGCGAAATGACAACATTAATTTTCGTTCGTTGAAGACATCTCTGCACGCAGGAGTGTAACTTTAATTTGGCAACCTGCTTTAATGCACAGATTTAACGTGTAGAAATAATATCATTTTTTATATTCAAACACACACACACACTTGCAACCCTGTCTGTCGTGCCACTGGACCCAGATCAAATCAGAAGAGAGAGGGATGACCATACGTAAGTCTCCCTCTCCAATTTAAAATCCAATTTAAGCGCAAGTCGTCTTCCACGCCTGCGAGAGACAAACAATACACACACACACACACACACACACACACACACACACACACACATATATATATATATATATATATATATATATATATATTGTCATCCGCAGACAGATCTGTTTCGCAGCTCATCAGTACGGTTAGACTCCGATTGCTACACAACCCAGGCTCGAAACTCGACCGATATGGCGTCAGTCGGCGACTCTACCCCTATATATATATACATATGAATTTATATTCTACATTGTTTTTTTTTCATATGTACATTCTCTAAATGTATCGCTAACAACTTCAATAATATCTACATTGGCCACACTACAAATTCGCTCTCACTGCGTTTGACGTTGCACTTAAATGAAAATTCAAATATATTCCGTCATTTAAAACAACACGGTTATCAACGCACACTTCTGAGAAAAACGCTCGTTGATAACACGTACATACTCAAACAAGAAAATAATAAACAGAAACTAAAAATCTTCGAAGCAATCTACATTAAACAATTTAAACCTGGTTTGAATACAATCAATTTTGATATTTCCAATAACGTACTCAAATGCCTGTAATCAGATCAGGGACCACAACGCCACTATTTTGTCACTGTCTTCGGCCATCCGCCACGGTAGGGATGGACTTATATTTTCAATTTAATTCTCTTTATTGTTAATAGCTTAAATGTTCTATGTTTACTGTGTGTTAATATTTACTCTTTGATAATGGCTTATGTGAGCCGAAAGCTTAGACCCGATAAAAAATTCAACAATTACTGTGATTTTTTGTTGTCTTTCAACGATATCACCATCAAGTATATCAGAGGGTATGAACGGATCCTACACAAAATTAATAGACAGAACTTGTCTATATTATTCAATGAAACCTGCATTAATGAAAACATGCTGCCAAAATACACACAATATATGTGTGTGTGTGTGTGTGTGTGTGTTTGTGTGTGTGTGTGTGTGTTTGTGTGTGTGTGTGTGTGTGAGTGTGTGTGTGTGGAGGGAAAGATAACAAATAAAAAAATATCTACGTATTCTTTTGTTCTCCTACAAATTTTATATATATATATATATATATATATATATATATATATATATATTAGAAAAGATTTTTGATCTACTACAATTCCAATGGGTAATACATATTTCACCGCATAATGATACTCTCACTGCGGCTCGTCAGACCCAAATGTTACAACACTTGATCCTCAAAATATCACTCCCGACAAAAAATATTTTATACAGACTCTCACATGTTCATATTTAGAATAGACATTTGTAACTGTTTTTTACGAAAAATTTCTTGCTCATTTAAAAAGAACCCCAAAGTATAGAAAAAAGCAATAATAAAATGGTGCACCATTTAGATCTGACGAGCCGAAATAATAACATCATTATGCGGTGAAATATGTATTACCCATTGGAATTGTAGTAATTCAAAAATATTTTCTAAATTATATTACTCTGCTAAATTAAATAAATGAATTTAACATAGGGTTCTTCTCCACAGGAATTTACCCAGATAGTATAACATATGTGCTACGTTATATATCTATATCTATCTATATCTATATATATATATATTGTCATCCGCAGACACATCTGTTTCACTGTATCACACCTCATCAGTACGGTTAGACTCCTATTGCTCCCTAACCCAGGCTCGAAACCCGACCAAACTGCCGTCAGTCGGTGACTCTACCCCTGGGCTATATATATATATATATATATATATATATATGCAAAAATCTTGAATATATATCTATTTGAAAAAGCCATTTTCTTTTTTAATCAATCGTTTTCACGCACAAAATAAGCGAAACCGTTTTATAATTTATTTTCTATACCACGCTATGATTATGACAAGACAAATGTTATGTTAAATTTCTATTCGTAATTTTTTTCGGAATCGACTCTACAAATGTTCGTTTATTTAAATTATTTCGCCGGCTTTTTAACCCTCTAACATCGTATACAATTTTAAATGCATTTTTACGAATGAGCCAAATCTAATTGCAACCCTGCCTTCTCACCGCTTCATTTCCATTCCTTCTCAACTGCCAAGATCAACAGCAGGAAAGAAAATAAAAAAAGGCCTGTCGAATAAATAACAAACTATGAATATTCTAAATAATTTTCTTTTCAAATTCTCGAAAAACAAATATAAAAATACAGTGATGATTATTTGTCATGTCTCTTATTACTTGTATTTAGAAGTAGTGACCGAGCGTGATGGTGTATCCTTTATTTTGTCTTTCAAGGACGCGTTACGATTCGACTGCATTAAAAGCAACGAAGGGAAATAAGTTTAATCATTAGGATTACTCATTTTAAGTGGATCTTGATGTGCTAAATTTTCTTTTGAATATAAAAGCAAAACTGAAATTTCTTGTTAATGTAAAAGCAAACCTGAATTCGCTGAATGTTCGTAATTTTCAACATGCTCACATTAATCGAATTATAATATTACTACTCCAAAGAAAATAGTCCATCTAAACAAAAATTATTTGAAAACAAAAATTTTATATGCATAAATGGATACGGTTCTTATAATCAAGTTTCCAGTATACATAACATCTTTTAATAAA
The DNA here is from genome assembly GCA_037127315.1 of Ascarosepion bandense. Lineage (NCBI taxonomy): Eukaryota > Metazoa > Mollusca > Cephalopoda > Sepiida > Sepiidae > Ascarosepion > Ascarosepion bandense. The sequence continues at coordinate 4,151,845 of JBBBDQ010000178.1, forward strand.
ATCCAGATATATGTTTTTGCTTTTATTAAAAGTTACTGTAGCGGAGGTAATATCAATTCACATGATTCTGAGTTTTCGGGCAGGAGAAGGAAAGAAATATTTCACAAAATAAGTAATATTAATATTTAAAAGAAAGAATTCAAGCGTTTCAGACAATAAAAGATATAAAACAAGGAACGAGTACACACAAAGTGTTGCATTTTCGGTATAATTCCGAAACACAAATAAAATTTTGGTAAAAGAGAAAAAGAATAAAACGAGTTCTGTGAGCTTAAAATTCTATAGAAATAAAAGATATTTTATGAGAAGGGCATTCTTTGATAAGAACAGTGGTGTGCATTTATCAGTGTTATGAAATATTCTATACAAGAAAAAGGACTATGCAGAGCAAGAGACTTAAATCTACAATGTTAAAAAAAAATCTTCTCAAAAACACGTATCTAATAAATGGGACATTTTAAGTGATAAGAATACAAAATATGACTTTTTTTTTTAATCATTTCACCCCGAGCAAGGCGGAAACGCCACTGATGTGCAGGGGGCTACATAAATGTAAAAAGATTATGTAGAAAAGAGTGAGGAGTACAAACTAGTTAGAAAGGAACAATAGAAAGCTGAGAAAGCAGGTGCGATGACAGATACATAGGTGGAGAGAAAGGGAAGGTTATACAGGGGTGGGGAGAGAGCTAGAGTCCAGTGGTTAGTAGATGAGTATTGACTTTGCATTTAAATTTCTGGAGATTGTAGCCGTCAGGAAAGCAAGAATACGGGAGCGAGTTCCACAGGAGGGAAGTGCGAGAGAAGATAAATAAATAAAAATCCCAAATTTTTTTTTCGCCAAAAAGTGAGGATAAAATAACAAAAAAAAAAAACGAAAAATACAGATTTAAGAAATAAATTGAACATACCTCACAGTTTAACACGGGAAATTTGAATTAAGAAAGTTTCTTTCTTCAATTCTTGCTTTTCCCAAAAATCAACATCGAGTTAAGCTGCTTGGTAAATTTCGATTCAAAGAACAGACCATAGCGGGGAGGGGTAACAAGTAGCTGCTGATACCTTGGCCAGGATAGCTTCGCATAACAGAATAAATAAATAAATAAAAATCCCAAACTTTTTTTCTTTCCAAATGAAGCATGAACGCCAAAAAGTGAGGAAAAAATAGAAAAAAAAACCCCAAAAAAACGAAAAATACAGATTTAAGAAATAAATTGAACATACCTCGAACCAGAGAAACAATTTGGCGGCAATGCCGATCAAAAATGAATTTTTTAAAAACTCGCAGTCGCCGGAGTGAAATGGAATATCTTGATCAAAAAGTAGGAATAAAGGGATTAGGGAGATGGTTATTATTTTGCTTAGATTTTTAATCACATTTGGTGGATTCTGATAAGTTTCAAATTTAAGAAGCGGGTTGTGATCAAATTCATAAATAAATTGTAATTTTCTTACCAAGCATATTTACCCGACGTAACCTAACCCTAACCCTAACCCTTGCCTTACGTGCGGGCGTTTCAAATCGACTGAATGTAAAGTATTGAACTTTCAAGTTGAAATATTCTAGACCGATTCCAACGGTCGATTTTAATTAGTCAGAAGAATTTGATTAACGCCTGTCTTCGTTGAAAATGAAATCGAAACAAGATTTCAAATTTACAATAAAAGAAAACCTCGATTCCATACCTATAGATTAAATAGTACGGTTTAACTGTCAGTGTAAGAAAAGTAAGAGTGAAGTCCAAATAAAATGCATTGTATTTCTCATGAACGCAATGGAATTGACAGATAATAACAAAAATTGTGTATTTGGCGAACAATGATTTCCTAAATGATTGCTGAAAGGGCAATGCATGAAAAATGTGTGATGAAATGACAAATACAAATTATGAGATATTTCTTATTTCTAAATTAAAACTGATGAAGTTCAAGGTACGTCACTTGTTATATAGGTGGGTAGTGGTTAGATATATGACTAAATGCAAACAGGGGTTGAATGTATGGTTATAACTCGGTGACTATCGGTGATATTAAGACTTGTTTAGGCTACTCGCCGTGAAGCCTGTTAGAAATAGTCTAGACTGATTGCATCGGTTGATATTTACTTTTGTAAAAATTAAAAACATATGGCACAATACCAAGAAAAGACTGGCGAAATGATGGTCATAATTATCCATGCATTTAATTTTCGTAGTTTTGTTAATTAGAAAAGTACAATGAATGAAATTATGAAAACAAAACACAACAAAGAGAAGTTTATCGTCTCTTACTGCGTTTCACTGACCCACACAGAAGCAACAACAGCATTTCTCTCTCTCTCTCTCTCTCTCTCTCTCTCTCTCTCTCTCTAATACATACACACACATAAACACACATACACATATATATTATTTACATTAATCGGACTATTGTCCTCATCTTCGTTGCCATTTCCACGATTTTCGGCCCTTGCATGCTCTGCCTTCTTCAGGGGTTAAGAATTTCGAACCGAACTCTTTATTTTAATCACTGGGGTATATCATTCTCATTCCTTGTGAGAAGCTGCTTCTGGTAGTCAAGAGTTATTTTCCTTAAACCCGATTCTTTAAGTTATTTGTTCACCACTTCTTTAACCTGCTATTGAACTCACAATTGTTTGGGTGAAGTCATCGGATCCAACTAACGCCTATATCCACTTTAGGTAAGGCTACAAGAATATCTTTCGTAACACGAGGAGAGAGAGAAAAATCAGGTGTACCTGACCATATATGGATGAACAAAGGGGATAACCTCCCCCACATGGAATGAAGTTCAAATAATAGATAGAAAACGCCACGGGAGACTATGTAAACTTAAAAATCAACGCCTATGCAAGACTACAAAAATCTCCTAAGATTACCAAGCACAGATATAAATACAATATGGGAACCAGTTATACGGAGTGCCAGAGAAAACCATTGCTGTCCAAAAAAAAATAAAAAGACGAAAAGCATTATGAGCTCCGGTAAAAAATACTAGACAAAACTCTGGTAAAATTACTAGTGAAAACCGTTAAAATCAAAAAATACTAGAGAAAAAGATTAAAATAAAAAAAACTGCATTATGAAATCTGGTAAATAATGTTACTGAAAGATTAGGTATATAAGTTTCAGAAATTCAACCGCTGTTGTCCTCAAGAGGATATATGCGTTGATTAGATCCAGTGACTTGACCCAAGGAGACGTGAGTTGAATACCATGCTGGACGACCACATTAAAGGTGGTAGTTATAGCGAGGTAAAGAATGGTCCAAAGTTGAAAACGGAACGATAGCTGTTGCATATCTCTTGTTAGCAGCCTAGGTACGGTGTGCCACTCTCTGACTTAGTTCCTTGTAGATATAATTGACCGAATGATAGTGAAGTAACCATCATATGGTAGAAAGTCCGCCCACTTCGTGGAACTAATAATAGATGAGCCTGCATGTGGTGAGTGTGTTCATGAAGGTACCTACGGTGGAGGCACTATCGGTATCATGGACAGAATGGCCTCGGACCCATCCCTAGGAAAACTTACCAGTATTCCAGTAGATAACTTGATGCATATTCTGTCTTTCTGCACATAAACAACACACATCGGAATGAGATCAGACATCATATCGACAGCATAAAGGCGTAGCAATGGACTCTTCATTATCACCATCACTGGCTAACATATATATATATATATATATATAATCGTATCACCCCGAGCAAGGCGGTAACGCCACTGATGTGCAGGGGGCTACGTAATAGTGAAAATATTGGAAAAGAGAAAGCCGGAAACCACATCCTAAACAGGGAACAAGAGATGAGCCTCTTTACCTGTTCAATAGACGTGGGTGGAGTATGAACCGGGCGATAGATAGATCTATCTACTCCAATTGAAAAAAAAAACAAAGTGAGAAGATTTGAAAAGAGAAAGCCGAAAACTACATCCTAAACAGGGAACAAGGGATGAGCCTTTTAACCTGTTCAATAGACGTGGGCGCAGTGTGAACCGGGCGATAGATAGATCTATCTACTCCAATATATATATATATATATATGAAATACTTGAAGAGATAACAGCACTAAAGCTAACTCTGATGCTAATGGACCATTTGAACTCAATAAGATCATTGATACAATTCACTATGGAAACTAACATTCCTGGATGCACTAATAGCTTGAACAAAGAGAGTATTCAATACATCCGTATACCGCAAGACGACATTCATCGGACCTCAATACCTCAACTTCAACTCCCACCACCCATACAATGTACAGAAGGGGATCATCCGCGTCCTGCAACATCGAACAAAAGTCATAAGCGGCGACCGAGCGACAAAAACAATAAAAGGTCAGTATAAGCAGTACCCTACAACGAAACAATTATCCAGGGCACATGACAACAACTCAAACGAACATAGAAAGTAGGGTGTTTAACTATAACAGCTCTCAAATAACAGCCTCGGTCTGTCTACTCCATTTTGAATGGGTCATTAGAGAAAAGGATAAGTGGTCCAGAACGCTCTTCAGAAGTGGTTCTACACTTCACAGGTTCCTCTTCCGAGTAAAACCCCTGACAGAGGAGGATATGATTAAGAACTGTGTATACGCCATTCCATGTAGCTGTGGAAAGAAATATAAAGGAGAAACAGGCCGCTCGATTAATGTAAGGCTAAAATAGCATCCCGAGGCCGTAACACTAGGAGAGATTGAAATATCAGGCGTAGCGGACCACATATGCGAGGAGAATTTGATCACTGCTCTCTATGGGATGAAGTGAAAAATAAGGACATTTATGTCAGTTATGAAAAAGTAAATATTTCACTGATGTAGCCAATGCCTTCAATCACATTCTACTACATAGTAAATGCTAGAACTGCTAGAACATTTGTTCCTCTGTATCTATTTCATTTAGTGAAAATGTAGGCAGTCAAGCGGGTAGACGATCCACTTTAATGTTAGTTAATATACCTGTAAAGAAATTAAAAAGTTATAAATCAAGCATGCGGGTTCCTTGATATCAGTAGAAATATGCGTAAAATTTCCTTGAGAATCGTGCATTTCATCACCCAAAATGCATTACTTTTCATTTCACCATCATTAATTTTTAATTCACCATCAAATAAAAAGGGTGAAGATAATCTTTGGATTTGAACTTAGTCTGATTTAAAAGTTGCGTGATCAAAAGTCAAAAGAGCAAGTAAAATTTACGTTTATCTTACTTCAGTTCATGTTTTAGGGCTGCCATATTCACCTGCTTGTTTTCAGGCATGCAAAATAGCGTCTGGCGTTTATAAAACTCATCACAAAATTACATTAATCACAAAAACGGCAGAAAATTCAATTATCACAAATTTATCGTATAAAAAATATTTATGTAATTTTAATTCTTCAAACAGTAATCTTTGTGGATACATCATATTCGCTCCGTTTATTTTAAATAGCTTACTCAAGAAAACTTCTAACAGAATTACCCTTATTTATTAAGTTTTCTCGTGTACGAAGGCACATACATGAAATAAACATAAACGGAGCGTAGTCAAAGATAGGTGATCAGTATATATATGTACTATTTAATGTAATGATTGTTTTCTGATTAAAAAAAAAATCAATGAGTTCTTTAAAAATAAATCTGTGGGAATTTTGATGATATTCAAATGATCATAACAAAAAAATACTAGGAATTAGGACACAGTTTGAGCTATTTCAAAATCCTGCAATTGATAACATTCAGTTGAGATTAAGTTATGGCAGTTGGATGAAAGCAGCATAGTGACGTCAATTCATAGATTGACAAAGGGTGGATTCATTTAACTAACCTACCATAGTTAAAACGGGCTTTTTTTTAGCTTTTTTAGTACGCACAAAGTCTAAACCAGCCAGCGTCGGGTCAGCTGTCATTGGGTAATACACAAGCCCATAGCACTGTTTCTACTTAAGCAAAAATATGCTTTCACCAACGATATATAGAAGCTCCAGCTCACAGTTCTCTCATTAGGAAATAGCCATGATATGCCCTCACCAGAAGCCATCTCGAATTCCAGTTGAAATTATTAATATAAACGCTATGAATGGTCGTTTTGTTTACCGATGGAAACATTGCTTTTCTCGAATTTTTCTGAAGGTGGAATTATTGTTGGAAATCATTACATGTAAGTAACAGTCAAGTGCCATATGTGAAACACGCTTGAGCGATCATGTCTCGAAAGCGACAGCACTGACTGGGCAGAAGATTATCCCGCAGTAGGTTGCCATTGCTTTCTGCGGTAGACTGGTTGCCAGCCAATGCTATAGCACCCAATCTGTCCTGCCATTCAACTCATAGCTTTTGGGAGAAGAGATAGATTATATTACATCATAATATTAAGTATAATTATTACTTCATAAAAAACGATCCTCCACTTTATGACCAGAAGAAGTCTTAACCATGATTCTAAGCATTATACTCAGTCAGTAAATTAAGTGCAATACGTAACACTTTGGGCGAACATGTCTCGAAAGAGACATGACTGACTGGGGAGAAGATTATCCTGCTGTAGGTTGCCATTGCTTTCTGCGGTAGACTGGTTGCCAGCCAAGGCTATAGAACTCAATTTGTCCTGTTATCTAACCCATAACTGAAGGAAAGAGATGTATTAATACCTTTCCCAAGGGTATTTGCGCTTAAGTGAATGCAATGAATTCAAATGGAATTCGAACTCGGTTCCCTGATTTCTTATTCGAACGAGAAATGTATGTAAACTTTTATCTATTTTCGGCATTTCCACACTGCATTTACTGTATACATTTGTTTCTGCGTCTAACATTTGTCAATGTTTAGATATAAATTTGTGATTAAGTAATATAATGATCCCTTTGAAAACAGCTTACGGCGATATCACGTTGAATCCACCGGGTCTCGCTCGATCACCGAAGTTAAGCAACGTTGACCCTGGTTAGTACTTAGATGGGTGACCGCTTGGAAGTACCAGGTGCTGTAAGCGTTTAGTGACGGATTTGCGTTGTGTTGCAGTGGATATCGGCTCGGAAAGAGAAATCGGTGAGCTGAGTTCGAATTCCAGTTGAGTACCCTGTATTCAGTTAAGCACTGGTGTCCTTAGGAAAGGTATTAATCTGTCCCTTCCCTCCAGTTATGAGTTAAATAACCTGATAGGACTTGGGGACCCTGTCCATTAAAAAAACAGATATCAATGAATCTTGATAAAAACAGCAAGAAATTTTTGAAAGAAAAAAGGTATTAGCATCAATAAATAAATCAAATTTAGTTGGCAATAAATGACCCGCCGAAGTTGATATGCCATAAAACTAACCAACCATTTGAGAACAAAGCATTTTTACAATTTCTTTGCATTTAGCTATTCTGTTCCGTCCGTGTATGAAGATCTTATTTGATCATGGACATAACTAGTCCCGTAACCAAGGATATTCAACTATAAAATATTACCTTTTATTGCATAGAACGCTCATTACGATAATGTCGAATTGTTTGGCCATTAATTATTTAAAATATTTCGGCTGAGAAAATTAAATAAATATATTTCATTTGCTTTGACTTAAAATAGAAATAACAGAAATAATCTTATTCTGCTTGAAAATAACTCATTTTTAAAAAAGCCTCCGGAAATGAGTCAAAGTGAAAAAAGGCGTGGCAAAAGACGAAACGTTATGAATCAGACAGTCGTACGAAATAAGAAAAACGGATTTGGATTGTATGAATACACATTACAAAATTTCCAGACATACTTTTTTAAACATTTTTGTTTATTTTCTATCTAGCAAAGAATAACCATATTATGTATGACCTACTGCCGCGTAGAAATATAATCGCTATGCTAAATATATGATGTCTACTAAAGTTCGCTTATGAAGAATATCGTTTCTTTATGAAGAGAGGAAAGCAAAGTTTGTCGTGTTTACCCTCAGGCACAAAAGGAAACCTGTCCCTTTCACTGGTTATTTAACTGTAACACGCATGTGCAGAAAGACACATACATATACGCGCACACACGCTCTCTCTGCGTCTCACACACACTCATGGACAATCTCTTTGTCTGTATGTATCTCTGTCTGTATCTCTCTCTCTCTCTCTCTCTCTCACACATACACACACACACACACACACATATATATATATATATATATATAGATAGATAGATAGATAGATAGAGAGAGAGAGAGAGAGAGAGAGAGATATAGAGGGTGCAATGGATGAATTGTCGTCGAAATTACGCAAAAATTAAAATAGCCCTGATATTCGCATTTTAACTGATATCAGTTATGTGCCATACGTGATACACGCCTGGGCGATCATGTCTCGAAAGAGACATGACTGACTGGCCAGAAGATTATCCCGCAGTAGGTTTCCATTGCTTTCTGTGATAGACTGGTTGCCGATCAAGGCTATGGAAACTAATCTGTCCTGTTATTTAACCCATAACTTGAAGGAATAGACGGATTAATACCTTTCCCAAGGTTATTTGCGCGTAAGTGAAGTCAATAAATTCAGCTGAAATTCGAACTTGGCTCCCCGTTTTCTGCGTTCCGAGCCGATATCCAATGCACCACAACGCACATTAACTGATATATTTAACAAAAAATATCTTGAAATGCTAAAGAGCAAATTTATGAATGCGCCATTGGCTTCGACCAATATCTCCAGATGACTTCGGGATCTCCATAGTCTCTTTTGCATTGTCTAGTATAAATTGGTAAATGCTGCCACAATCGTTGCTTTTACTTAATATTTGTTGTTAAAAGAAATTATGTTTGTCTTTCCCACAACTGCACCCCACATAATCAAGGAAATTGCAGGGAATCAGATGTCCTAATGTAACAAAAGATGTGGTCACAAAACGTGTATGAATACCATGATTCTTTTCCCCTCCTTGTCTGGCATGTTGCAGAGACTTGTTAGCAGACTTAGAGTCTTCCAAGTCACCCTCTTGACCCAGGGAAGCAAGAACTCCTCAAGCCACTTGATGCATGGCACTATGTTGTATATTTGAGTATTTGAACAGGTGAATGAAGGCTTGGTGTCACCTATGGGAAGATGAATAAAGACATTATACCATCGCAAGTGATTACGCCAAGCACTTTCGTAATCACCATTCCACTTATCCAATTCTTAGAGATTCCGCCGGATTGTCCTCAGATTGTCACACGAACGCTTTGAAATGTTCGTATTTGACGCTAATGTTAAGCCAGACAATATGCCGTTTCTAAATTTTCTGGATGAATGAACAGCGTCATTATACTGTGAAGCGTTTTCTTTGTTTTCATTTAAAAACGGACAGAACGTTTTTGTTTACCTTGTAGAAACAAAGAAAAGAGTGCTGGAATTCTGTCCTTCTGTATGGAAGTGAATGCTGGATGATACCATCAAGGATGAAAGAGAGGCTTGGGCGTCAGAAATGTGGTCATACAGAAGGGTGCTGAGGATATCATGTTCGGAGCACGTGTGCGAAGATTAGGTGTTTGAATAGGATGCAAATGAGAAGGAAACTCATACCTAATATCAGGAAGTGACGAATGAGGTTACTTGGACACATAATAAGGAAGGAGAGCCTGGAGAATTTAATACTCACATGTCGGATAACGGAAAGGAGAGACAGGAGAATGTATCGCGAGAAGTACTTGTTAGGTATGAGCAAATGAATGTAGAAGAGGGGTTGAGAAGAGATCCTAAGAGAAAAATATTGAAAGCGACAAGAGACAAAGCCAAGTAGATGTCCATGATCCCCTAGGTCCTGAAGTGACACGGCACATGAAGAAGTAGAAGGTACAAACACACAAGTACACACACACACACACACACACACACACACACACACACACATATGTAAACCCTTGTGTAAATTAACTGAAACAGACCGAATATATATATATATATATATATATATATATATATATTTGTTTTTCATTAATCCGTAGTGGAAGAGTAGGAAGGTAAACTTCAAGAACCTGATCCTAATCAATATTAAAACTTTTTAACATTAAAAAGTGATGCAGGCAGAGAGCTCAATGTATTAAGAATACAGAGCCAATATAAATTAGAGAAAATTTTCAAAATTCAAAGGTGTCGGATGTACATTGCGACATAGGATCTCTAATAGAGACTGTACATCACGTCAGTGACATTGTTTTTCCAAATGGCGAAGGCCCTGAGTTAGAGTGTGGAGGGGGTTTTGGTTAACAACGGTCACAAATTGGAAAAGGACAGAGCTGGTAGTCGCGGTGTTACAATCATTTATACATCAAACTCAATGGTCATATGGCATTAAGTGTTTCTTGCTGTAACAAACTGTTTTTTACGGGTCAGGATTGTTAGCCCTGCACACAATACCCAAACCTGGAGGACCGGTGGATCATTCTTGTTTACAGCACCTGGTATTCCCAAATAGTCACCCATTTAAGTACTGATCAAACTCGATGTTGCTTAACTTTGGTGATCGGACGGGAACCGGTGCATTCAACACGATATAACCATAGGCAAGCGGTGTGCAGAAATACGAATATATTTTCAGGGTAAATGATGAAATTTGTTCAGCTTCGATTGCACAATTGTCTCGACTGTCGATTCGACGACTATTATTACTTCAAGCAAGTATACGAAATTGCTGCACGAACACACTAGCAAGCCATACAGAGAAAGCACAAATATAGTTGGGTTAGCGTTTCAATTGTCAGTTGTGTCGACAAGGCGAAGTAGCAAAGTGAATCTTTCAGTCTAAAACGTAAGTGAAAATGCGGTCGGAAGAGAAATAGAACGCCAGAAACAACGATATATGTATATATATATATTGAAAGAATCAATATATATATATATATATATATATATATATATATATATATATATATAGATAGATAGATATATTGAAAGAATCAATATATATATATATATATATATATATATATATATATATATAAAATACTACTACTAAATTGTAAGTTTAAAAATGTATTTTTCGACAGTATTTATTTATTTCTATTGTTATATTTGATATCTCAGACCGTATTCGGCCTTTCATCATCATTTTAAACTTACAAATTTTAGTAGTTCTTTTTTCCTATATATATTATTAAGACAGTATACGTGGATAGTCACTATGTTATATATATATATATATATATGTGTGTGTGTGTGTGTGTGTATTGTGTGTGTGTGTGTGTGTACAAGGGAATTTATATATATATGTCTGTGTGTGTGTGTGTGTGTGTGTGTGTGTGTGTGTGTGTGTACAAGGGAATTTATGTGTGTGTGTGTGTGTGTGTGTGTGTGTGTGTGTGTGTGTGTGTGTGTGTGTGTGCGCATGTGTGAGAGAAAAATTAAGGCAGACACGTTATTTCACGGTAAATCGGAAGTGTGGGCCTATTTTCAGGCGAAATATGATAAGCTTCCGTCATTATTTTACAAAGGATTTTTTAAAATAAAGACGCAAGCTGATGATGGCTCGCCTGAAATAGGCCTATTACTTCCGATTTACTATGAAATAACGTGTCTGCCTTAATTTCTCTTATATTTGCTCTATATGTATTTATATACATATACATTTACAGCTCTTTTAGAGAGTTATCCTACCACTGTATGTACAGGATACTCCTTTGGATTCATCTATACCCACACTGCATGCTGATATATTTACACACACACACACACACACACACACACACACACACACATATATATATATATATATATATATATATATATGCGTGTGTTTCTGTGTGTGCGTGCGCGTAGTAGGCATGTTCTTGCGAGTGTGCGTGTGTGTTTGCATTTGTTTCAGTAAACGATAGCACAAACAATGCCTTTTCTTGTCAGAGAGCAATATATATTGTTGTGGGATCTCTACTTTGTATATGATAATGGACTCGACTGAGTATACATATACTCCTGCCATAGAGAGAACAGCTGCCATAGAGTAATCGTAAAGCTCCGTTAGAGTTATCGGTGAGTAGCGGAGTTGATACGTAAGATATCGTGCGATACCGAAGTTACCCAGAGATTACCGGATCAGAAGTCAGAATAGCTCTAAACTCCACTCATCTAGAATAATATACAGTGGTATACTATTTTCAACGATTTCACTTCAAGACTTGTATATATTTATTTCTTACTAATATTATTCCTGGAATTTCTAACCTGATTTCAAGTTTGTATATTACGTTCAATATAACCTACTTTTCTATCTCAATATCTGTTTTTGTTGTTCATTATTTTGTGCTGTTTCTCACTCGGAATCCACAACATATATATATATATATATATATATATATATATATATATATATATATATATATATAACGTAGAATAATTAGTATATAAGTCAGGTAAATACTGATAGAGACGACCTCAGAAGAACTCAATGTTAAATTTATTTATTTAATTTTACAGAATAATATAATTTATAAAAAATTTCTTTTAGATATTCTACAATTTCATTGGTAATACGTATTTCGCGGCCGAAAAAATATTATTAACTGTTGTATCTTTTAAGTCTGACGAGCAGCCTTTTTCCAGCAGCGGAATATGTATTACCCATGAAAATGTAGACTTTATATCCGAATGAATATAATTAGAGTAAGGTGTAGTGTATTAGCATAATTAGAGTAAGGTCAATAATCATAATTAGAGTAAGGCCAATAACCATAATTAGAGTAAGGTCAATAACCATAATTAGAGTAAGGCCAATAACCATAATTAGAGTAAGGTCAATAACCATAATTAGAGTAAGGTCAATAACCATAATTAGAGTAAGGCCAATAACCACAATTAGAGTAAGGCCAATAACCATAATTAGAGTAAGGTCAATAACCATAATTAGAGTAAGGCCAATAACCATAATTAGAGTAAGGCCAATAACCATAATTAGAGTAAGGCCAATAACCATAATTAGAGTAAGGCCAATAACCATAATTAGAGTAAGGTCAATAACCATAATTAGAGTAAGGTCAATAACCATAATTAGAGTAAGGCCAATAACCATAATTAGAGTAAGGCCAATAACCATAATTAGAGTAAGGCCAATAACCATAATTAGAGTAAGGCCAATAACCATAATTAGAGTAAGGTCAATAACCATAATTAGAGTAAGGTCAATAACCATAATTAGAGGGCAACAATAACCATAATTAGAGTAAGGCCAATAACCATAATTAGAGTAAGGCCAATAACCATAATTATAAGGCCAATAACCATAATTAGAGTAAGGTCAATAACCATAATTAGAGTAAGGTCAATAACCATAATTAGAGTAAGGCCAATAACCATAATTAGAGTAAGGCCAATAACCATAATTAGAGTAAGGCCAATAACCATAATTAGAGTAAGGCCAATAATCATAAACAGAGTAAGGTCAATAACCATAATTAGAGTAAGGTCAATAACCATAATTAGAGTAAGGCCAATAACCATAATTAGAGTAAGGCCAATAACCATAATTAGAGTAAGGCCAATAACCATAATTAGAGTAAGGTCAATAACCATAATTAGAGTAAGGTCAATAACCATAATTAGAGTAAGGCCAATAACCATAATTAGAGTAAGGTCAATAACCATAATTAGAGTAAGGTCAATAACCATAATTAGAGTAAGGCCAATAACCATAATTAGAGTAAGGCCAATAATCATAATTAGAGTAAGGTCAATAACCATAATTAGAGTAAGGCCAATAACCATAATTAGAGTAAGGCCAATAATCATAATTAGAGTAAGGTCAATAACCATAATTAGAGTAAGGCCAATAACCATAATTAGAGTAAGGTCAATAACCATAATTAGAGTAAGGCCAATAACCATAATTAGAGTAAGGTCAATAACCATAATTAGAGTAAGGTCAATAACCATAATTAGAGTAAGGTCAATAACCATAATTAGAGTAAGGCCAATAACCATAATTAGAGTAAGGCCAATAACCATAATTAGAGTAAGGTCAACAACCATAATTAGAGTAAGGTCAATAACCATAATTAGAGTAAGGTCAATAACCATAATTAGAGTAAGGTCAATAACCATAATTAGAGTAAGGTCAATAACCATAATTAGAGTAAGGTCAATAACCATAAACATAATTAGATGAAGGTTAATAACCATAACCATAACCATAATAACATGAATCATATATTGACTACATATGAGAAGAGAAATTTAAATAAAAAATTTAATAGAGAAAACGGTTTCCAACGGTCACAGACTTAATCCCCTATCTCGCTAATCCCCACCAACATCTCTAACTAAACACTCTACCCAAAAATTCCAACTGTCTACGACATATCCCCCTATCACTAAACCCCAGCCAACACCTCGAACAAAAATAATTAAATATAAAACAAACGGATTTCCAGTACGTTACACATCGCCTGATGAGGCATTGAGACTTCAATGCTGAATCGAACATACCTTCGTAGCGATTATATATAGAAATTATGTACATGTTCTAAAAGATAATTTATAATATATATATATTAATCATATCACCCCGAGCAATGCGGCAACGCCACTGGTGTACAGGGGGATACGTAAGAGTGAAAAGGCTAGAAGAGAGAAAGCCGGAAACCACATCCTGAACAGGTGAACAAGGGATGAGCCTCTACACCTGTTCAATAGACGGGGGTGGAGTGTGAACCGTGCGATAGTTTAGACTATCTACACAAATTGAAAAAAAAAGAAGAAAATTGAAGTGATTGGAAAAGAGAAAGCCGGAAACCACATCCTAAACAGGGAACAAGGGATGAGCCTCTGCACCTGTTCAATAGCCGGGGGTGGAGTGTGAACAGTGCGATAGTTTAGACTATCTACTCCAATATATATATATATATATATATATATATATATATATATATATAACTGGTGTCCATAAGTATAATTATGTGAAAAAATACAACATAGTGCGAAGATACTGAAGATTTTCAACTAATTTCATTCACCTCGAGCTGAGCACCTTATTTACACGATGCACATCAAGATGCTTCTCTAGCGATGTTTTCCTCAGTTGTTCTTGCTCGTCCAAACATCCATTTATCCAACAATGTAAATATCTACATAAATTTCTTATACGAAGCAACATTTGGCTGACGCAACCGTGGATCAATTCTACATGTAGATCAGTAATTTTGCTGAATTTATGAATCCGACTTCGTTTCAATAAAACATTGCACTGAAAATGCCCTTTCTTGCCAGAATGTCATTTTAAGCGTCCAAATATCAAGTGCCCCCTTCAGATTAAAAAGGGCACTATTAGGGAATTATCTATGCCCATTGGTTTCGATGGAGATAGTTTTGCAAGATTATATGTGCAACTACGCACCAAGTGAATTTTGTGTCTCTGAGATTCTGAAGTGTCCAGAAATACAGGATTTTCATGAAGACATTTTCAATTGAAAAAAAAAATCACAAAACCAAGTGAAGACACAAATGTGGTTGTTGGTTGGTTGTTTTGTTGGCATATCAACCTCGGCGGATCATTTATTGCCAACTAATTTTTTTTATTGCTGGTAATAAATTTTTCTTTCAAAAGTTTATTGTTGTTTTTATATAAGTTTTGTGTCTAGTAATAGTTTTTTTTTTCTTTTCGAGTATCAAGATTCATTGGGATTTGTTTTTATAGGCACGGTCCCCAAGTCCTAACCTGTTATTTAACCCATAACTGGAGGGAAGGGACGGATTAATACCTTTCCCAAGGATACCAGTGCTTAAGTGAATGCAGGGTATTCAACTGGAATTCGAACTCGGCTCACCGATTACTATTTCCGAGCCGATATCCACTGCACCACAACGCACATCCGTCACTAAACGCTTACAGCACCTGGTATAACCACCCATGTAAGTACTGACCAAGTTCAACTTTGCTAAACTTCGGTGATCAAGCGAGAACCGGTGTATTCAACATGATATGGCCGTATGCACAAATGTGGAAATTGTTCCAAAATGAGGAGGAAAATATGACTTAAAAAAAAAATCAATCCACCTCTAGTTAAATAAACTTTTCCGTTACACGCGTTGGTGTGAAGGGCAGCGTTTTTGCTGTTTCCGTAACAAACTGCTTTTATATGGGGCTGGGTTGTTATCCCTGCGCCCAACCCCCAAACCTGGAGGGAGGTGATATCCTAAGCGTAGCTTAGACGTGACATACTGCTGAAAGTAGGGGGCTCCAAGTGATGATCGATCTCACTACTCAGTTATAATGATACTAGCGTGACGAGATTCCTAACCATTACACCACGCCGAGGTGCCTCCACCTCTAGTGGAGCTCCATTAATTTTACGAAGCACATCAAAACGCCACACGATCAATGTTATCATTAACTGTTCTTGGTCATCCACAGCTTCATTTAACAAACAAAGTCCTCGATATAATCTGTATCGTCTTAAGGGTGAGAGCTTGGATGTAACTCTCTCTTTTCAGAAATAAAAGTCAAAACGGGAGATAAAAATAACAAAACAAGAGACATATACACCGTTGAAAATAGCTATAGAAGTGGACGAAAGCCTTTGAGACGATTATAATTATTGAAAATGTTTATATTCTTTGCCTCCAACAAAACAAAACAAAACAATAATTAAATCATCTTTGTAGGCCTCATTTAATGAAAGATATTTATATATATATATATATATATTAATTAGAACACTTTCAGCTATTGGGAGTGCGTATAATGATAATGAACACACTAAAAAATCAGACTCCTTCGACCGAGCGCCCATACCTCAGAGGTAGAATCGCCGACTGACGCCAATTCGGTCATGTTTCAATCCTGAGTAAAAAGCAATTGGGTGTCCAACCGTACTGATGAGTTGTAATACAGCAAAACAAATCTGTCTGCGGATGACTATATATATATATATATATATATATATATATATATGGTGGGGTCATTATATATATATTAAAATAATGAAATAAAAGTTGATGCTATGTAACACTTCAGGACACTTAAATAGAATTTCACGCGGCTCGCCATCGCTTCGTGGAGATTTAGCACTTAATCAGTGGAAGTATATAATCATCAGTAGAAATAGGCTGTATATGAAATATAAAAAAGATGAAATATTTCATAAAATGCAAAATGAGGAAGTAAGATTCGCATCGTATTTTTTCTGTTTTTTTTTTTTTTTGTTTAATCTACAGCAACAAAGATGGGAATTAGTTTTTTTTTTCTTTTCTATTATTTTGTCTCTTCATTTTTTTCCTGTTTACATACTTTTCCTATAAGCAAACAAGGACGGGTGAAAAAATTAGGTTTTCAAAAACGAGTACACATATATATATATATATATATATATATATGTGTGCACACAAGTGGGTTTCTTATTTAAATATGTTTATAGCTAGAGACAGAAGAATGAAAAACGTTTTTATTAGGTCAAATATGTGGTGTATATATATATATATATATATATATATATATATATATATTAACATTTTATGTCTTATTTATTAGAACAAAATAAATGTGTCTCTCGCAATCTTTCTCAGTTTGGATCTATCTATCTATCTATCTATCTATCTATCTATCTATCTATCTATCTGTCTAAGATTCTTTATAATCTATCTATCTATCTATCTATCTATCGATCTATTTATCTATCTATCTAAAACTTTTTTATAATCTATCTATCTATCTGCAGACATCTATCTCTCCTATGCATTCAGTGTACTCATAACTATCTATTTATCTATCTACCTATCCATCTATCGATCTATGAAATACTTTTCTTTATCTATCTATCTATCTATCTATCTATCTATCTAACTCAGTATGTCCATAATCTATCTATCTATCTGTAAAAATCTACCATCTTTGAATCCTTATTCCTAATGGAAAGGTTCAGTTTTTAGCTTATAAACAACCTTCCCATACATGAGGAGGGATTTATAATGTGGTTCCATAATAAATATTATGTGAATACTATGAAAGGAGCGAATAAACACGAGGAACTCTTAAAGTAAATATTAAAAAATGAACACTTCTGTTCAGAATCAACATGGGACAGCTGAAATATCTGGGATACATATTGAGGAAAGTGATCACGAAAACAATCCCAGCGCATAATGTGGGCAAGCGTGATAGGGAAATTGGCGAGCCACATACCTGCCGTGCTTCTATGAATGGATAGTAGAACGTAAAATCTGCTAAGAGCCAAGCAGGAGAAGAAGATTTTGAAACCAAATTAATATCAAATGGAAAACTCATTATACAAATGTCGGAAAAGAAAACTTTTAGGTGTTTTAAAAGAAGCAAACAAAAAAGGATTAAGGCTTCGGGTAATATGAAGAAAGACACGCATAATTAAATAATTATACACGATCACCAACGTCTTTACGTTTAATTCAACCTGCAACATCCCAACACGGGACTAATGAATTAAAGTAAAAAAAAGTTAGTTCAAATTGCGACAGTGACGTGTTGACTGTTTAAAATTAAGAAATGGGATAAAAACGAGTTTGACTGGTTAGTTTTTCGTCTTTTATTGACATTGCTTTCTCATCTCAACAATTTTCGACGAGCAGATGAGATGCAGTAGGAACGGTTTGCAACAAGAATAAAAGTTTAATCTTATTAACTGTTAATTTGTTTAAAGCAAACCGAATTTTTATTTGTAAAAGTTTTGGCATTATAAAAATATTTTAATTTTATTTTTCAGAATGCTTTTCTTTAAAAAAAAAAAAGAATAAAAATAATTTGATATCAAACAGTTTATTTCTATTTCCACATATCTACTTTGTTCGGATATATATCAGTGATTTTATACATGCATACATACACACACACAAACACACGTACACACACATCATTTTTCTGCTCAGATTAGGGTTCATTTTGGCACTTGTTCTGCTTTTCCATTTGAGAAAAAGGAATTGCCTCTTCCCTATAATATTTCTAATGTTGTTTATAAGTTTATTCGTAGTTGTGGTAATGACTACATAGGAAAGACGTCACAGAGCTTAGATTAAGAATTCTCAAGACGGATGTCCCTGCGTGTCAACTTGTGAACACTTCCGTGTCAGCAATCACTGAACACTTGATAAGTCGCAGAAATTTTGTGAATGGCTTCAGTGTGTTATCTGGTTCACACTCAGCGTTTCATTCACAGGTTTTGCAGTCTCTATGCATCAAAGCCAGTTCCCCGTCTCTCTGTAAACAGAGAGATTGTCTGATTGGACGCCATAAAATTATCATTTAGTGGCTGCCCCTTTCCTACGTTTTTTCTCTCTCTTTGTCATGTTCATTTTCAGTTTTAATATTTAAAAATATTGAAGAATTAAAGATGTTCTAGTTGACCCTGACGAAAAACGGGATTGAAACCTGTCGTTCCTTTTTCTTGTTTCTTATTTTTTATTCCATCTTCTTAAAAAATGCCTGTAATATGAAATTAACTTAAAAAATGCCTGTAATATGAAATTTTTTGCTATGCTAAAATGTTGTACTTATAAAAACTTATTTGCATATAGATTCTAAATATAATTTACTTTGTCCGAATCTTTGTTCATTTCTAAGTAAAAAGTTGAAATATAGGTTGCGGATAAAACTCGTTTCCAATTGAATACATACATACATACATACATACATACACACACACATACATACATATGTATGTATGTATGTATATATGTATGTATGTATTCAATTGGAAACGAGTTTTATCCGCAACCTATATTTCAACTTTTTAAATAGCTGCTCAAATAGGTTTACGCGGTTTATCATGGAATTATTTTTTTTAGATCTTTGTACATTACTATTATTATTATCAATATTTTCAGTTTTCCTTTAAAATAAAAACAAGTAATCACCATTGATCCAGAGGCACAAAATGTATAACCTATTATTTTTGAAGTTCTAATTAATTTAACTTATTTTATATTCTAATTTTATGTTTAAGTTTCATTTCAAATAAAATTAGACGATTAAATATAGCATCCTAGCATTATAATATATAACTATCATTAATAAAGCGAGAACAAACATACTTGAATACTGATCGAGTGCTCCTGCTATCCACCTGGGAGTCCTTGACAAAATCCAACGAAGAATCTGTAATGTGATCGGTCTTGACTTGGCATCCGCTCGAGCATTGAATACTGCTGCTATATCTGATAGGGTGCTCCTGTTATCCACCTAGGAGTCCTTCACAAAATCCCACGGAGAATCAGTAATGCGATCGATCCCAACTTTGCAGCTCAGATACAGTCACTTTCTCACCGGTACAATGTGGCTTCCTTGTGTCTCTTCTACAAATACTTTCACGGCTTCTGCTTATATGAACTTAGCTCACTGGTACCCCCATAAATGAATTTACTCGAGTCACACGATTAGCAACTAGGTCCCACCCTTTTACTGAGAAACCAATAAATTGAAAACGCAAATTCTACTACATCAGCTTCTTTTCTCGCACTTCCCGGCTAATGAATTCCCTTCAGTTGACTTGCTTCCCCGACAGCTACAATCTTCAAGAATTCAAATGTAAAGTCAATCGTCATATCCTATCTCACTAACCTGCATCCAATCTCTCTCTCATACTTATTTCTCCGTCAACTTCACTCTCATCATTATTCTCATCCTTCTCTTGCTCATTTCCTGACACCTCCTATAGTCTGTTTATGTTTTGTTCTGGCGTAAAATATTGCTATGCGACGATAAGTGTCATTAAATAGCAGACTCAGTTCGTAAATTTGTAATGAGGTTCTATGACGTCATACCATGTGAGAGACCGAAATGTTAACACAACCATGTCTAAATGCAATATAATATGTAGCGATTAGATTGTATTGTGATTTTATTGAGTGTGGTTTGATTTGATTTAATTTAGATGGCCTCCAATATCTGAAGGTTTGTTCTAGTGTGGATATTAGTGTGTTATCTACTAAAATCTGAATAAAATTACATACATGACAATGATGTTTTAAGAAATGTCTTTTAGCTGAAGTATTTTAAAAAATATGGCAGGTAAGTCCACGGGGAAGCGAGGTTGTAGTAAAACCAATACATGTAGTGGATTTTTGTTAGTACCAAACATACAATCTCTGAATGAGCATGTAAACTGAAACAGGACATTTGTTTTCTGTAGAGGATTTAGTTATGTGTTTGTAGGGTTATTAGAGACTACGACGTCAATTGATTTATTTTTTTTATAATATATGATGAGCTTACTTTGATTATTATTAATTGGTTTGACACTTCTAATTATTATGCTTCTGAGTGTTGTTTCATCTTATTTGTAATTATTATGCATTTGGTTGCAAAACTATTAGTTTATAGTATTATGTTTATTTTGACCTACACTATTATTATTAATATTATCAATATTGTTAAAGGTCTTTTAAAGGTTATTAAGGTACAATTTAATTTGTTGATCAGCAACTGAGTTAAGAAATCCACTTTTAGCAAGTGCTTGTTTAAGGTTGTGGAATTCTTTATAGAATATGGATTTGGAAAAAGATATCATTATATATAGTGTTAAATTGTGATATGTTTAACGCCATGGTAGTTATTTTTTCAGTAGTTTTACTGATAAAATATATTTTCGCAAGCAGGGATGTTTCTTTATTTTAAACTGTAAAGTTTTAGTGCAAATAATTTTTTCATGCAAGAAATCAATCTTCGACGCGTGAGCACATCAGAACGGGGTTCTCATAAACATTTCAGTTCGGCATGAACTGCTCAGTTAAAGTGACAAATGTTTTGCACAAAAACTATATATATATATATATATATATATATATATATATATATATATATATATATATATACGTTCATAACACTATCTTACATGATATTAACTTTCCCTCTCTCAATTATGCTCCGGAAACCTAGGAGTATAATCTCTGACTGATGACATATCGGCTGGGTTTCGATCCTGGTTAGAAGCAATCGGATGTCTAGCCACACAAATGAGCTGTGGTACAGCGAACCATGCTTTTATATGGATGACTATATATATATATATATATATATATATATATATATATATATATATATATATTGTCTATTCTCATTTCCTCATATATATATATTATTTCACTACAAATTTGAAAAGCAATATTTCGACTGGGATAGCGGGGTACATGGAGAGAAAAATAATCAGAAAATGAGAATAGACAATAAATAAAGAAACATATAGCAGAATAAAAGGTGGTGTTTGACGTTTCATTTGAATTTTTGAAGAGTGTTGGTCAGAAGTAAGAAAGAAATTGGAACTGAATTTTTCAGGCAAGAAGTTCGAGAAAAGAAACTATTAGACTAGAAGTGTCGGGGGCAGTAAAACGTTAAGACCATTTTGCCAATTTAGTTCTTCTGGACGTAAGCGATTATGGACTTTTATGTGTCCCTATACCTTAGTGCACTTAATATTTTACTCTTATTATCTTACCCACACCCCACTTAGTTATTCATTGCTGAAGCTCATTAATATGTCTCGCGCTGCTTTTCTCTATATCTCTTTCCCGCTATCGTTCCTGTGAGTATCAGATTCTCCAATTCCTCCTTCCTCATTATGTGTCCCAGAAATTTCAGCTCTCTCTCTTTATGATTCAAAATATAAGTATGAAATGCTCAGCATCCTTCTGTAGAACCACATTTTATTGCTTCGAGTCTATCCTTCATCCTCGAAGTGGGCGTCAAGCATTCTCTGCTATACACAAAAAGAGATACCACATAGCAGTTTAGCATTTTGTTTTGTTTCAAATTAGATATTCCAGTCTGTCAGTACTCTGGTTAGCGTTTGAATGCATCTTCGGATGTCAATGTTGTATTTTTCATCCTAGTCAGTCAGTCAGTCAGTTAAGTGTCATTCGTCATACACACTTGGGTGATCATTTCGCGAAAAAGACATGACTGACTGGGCAGAATATTTTTCCGCAATAGGTTGCCATTATTTTCTGCTGTGAACTGGTTGCCAACCAAGGCTACAGAACCCAATCTGTCTTGCTATTTAACCCATACCTTGAGAGAAATGACGGATTAATACGTTTTATACATGTATTTACATCGAGTTTGACTGGAATTCTAACTCGGATCCCTGATTTCTCGTTCCGAGACGATATCTACTGGATGACAACGCACATCCACAATGTTAATTTTTTTTTAAATCAGAGATAATTTTGTTTTTCCTTACATTAAAAAAAAAAGAAAAAAAAAGAAATTTCATTATTTCAACAAATGAGGTTAACTTTTTTATTGACTGTACGTGATTGATTGACTCATTCATTTTTTCTGGGCAGAAAATATTTTTAGATTATAAAATTTATAGTGATAATAATGATTTAGTAATACATGTTTTACTCATTAAAAAAAGTTTTATATTCAGTTAATGATAACAATGTGCTACCTGAAATAAGGTAGATATTTATTTCTGGATATTAATAACAGAATCTACACTTGGGTACATTGCCATGCTTGTTACTTTTCAGCTAGCAAATATCGCTTCTGAGCAGCAATAAACAAAAAAATTGGTTACAGTTTTTTAACTCTGTATATCGTAGTCACTGATACGTAAGTGGTTTTACTACATAAGCTGGATTTGCAAGAATCATTAAGAATTTTATACGTGCCATCTTTTCTGCAGTTGGTCAATTGCAATTGCATTTGCTTTCTCTCCGTTTTTTTTTACCGACGTTTTATTTGTATTCTGATTTACTTGCATTTCTTCATCATCTTGAAATTCTATTTTAACTTTTTTGCATGCCTTTATTGTTGAAGAAAGTTTCTTATTTCTTTCATGTTTCTTGACACAATTCATAATCCAATCTGTGATATATTTTTAAGGATGATTGTTGTTGTTTTTAAAACAGTTCTAGTTGAACTAATATTCAGTATTCTTCCCATAAGGATCTAGCGGATAAGAAATTAATTAAAATCAACCTTCTTTACTTTTAAAAAATTCGCAATGACGTGTGAAATCCTGGTTTTCCCAAATAGAAAACTGTTTGACAATGTGCTTAACGAAAATTTCGAAAGCAGATTTCGTTAGTAGGTGTTAAAATGACTTCTGACTAATGTAAGACTTGAAAGGACTTAGCGATACAGTGCGAAATTCAAAAGGACATATAAATGACTGTACAGCGTCAGAGACTCAGAGATGGGAGCAGCGAAAGAGAGACACACATCTAAAATGTAACTTCAAACTTCAAGCGACCTAGACATTGTCCTCTTTCTCTTTCTCCTTATCTCTTTCAACAATTACTACTACGAACATTTTGTACCAACTCTTGATACTCTGAACTTTCTCATTGAACATTAATTTCTACGAATTATTTTCATTCGTTCTTTTAATAAATTACTAATTTTAACATTAAAATGTATATTTTATTATTCCACTCTTCCAAACTAATTTACACATTCCAACCTGCCGACAACCAACCTTCTGATGAAAACCTTATGATGATAACTCTGCATATATTCTGTAAGCTGTAAGACATTAAGCCAAATGAAAAACATTAAGCAGCTCCCTACGCTACAAGGACATACACAGTCGATCATCATTGGGATTAAGATGATGCATTAGGTGGCTAGCAAGGATCTTTCTCGTTTTGACACCCATTCGTTTAATGGAGTAGATAAACTAAACTATCGCCCGGTTCACACTCCACCCACATCTATTGAACAGGTGAAGAGGCTCATCCCTTGTTTCCTGTTTAGGATGCGGTTCCCGATTTTCTCTTTTCCAATCTTTTAACTTTTTTTTCTTTTTTTCCAATTGGAGTAGATAGACTAAACTATCGCCCGGTTCACACTCCACCCACATCTATTGAACAGGTGAAGAGGCTCATCCCTTGTTTCCTGTTTAGGATGCGGTTTCCGGTATTCTCTTTTCCAATCTTTTCACTTTTATTTTTTTTTCCAATTGGAGTAGATAGACTAAACTATCGCGCGGTTCACACTCCACCCACGTCTACTGAACAGGTGAAGAGGCGCATCCCATGTTCCCTGTTTATGATGTGGTTTCCGGCTTTCTCTTTTCCATTCTTTTTACCCTTACGTAGCCCCCTGCGCATCAGTGGCGTTATCGCCTTGCTTGGGGTGATATGATTAAAAAAAAAAAAATGTCAGCTATTGTCAACTGTTGCGCAGTATGCTGACAAGATTAGATATCGTGAAACGGTCTTAGAAACACCTTCAGATCTGGCGACTACGTCTACACAGACGATTACTGATGCAGTGTGTCTCCAAGAATCAGGATGGTATCCCAAACTAACATTGTTGTATAATAATTCAAACTTATGGAAAAAAAACCTTCTCGAGACACAGACATGATGTTCTCTTAAAACTCACTTAGATGATGAGTCATCGGCATGAAACTGCTCGCTCAGTGAATGCCGAAAAGTTGCTTATAGAGTAACGACTATTATGAACATGGCCATTTCTTCTTCTTCTTCTTCTTCTTCTTCTTCTTCTTCTTCTTCTTCTTCTTCTTCTTTATACTACTCCCCTTCTTCTTCTTCTTCTTCTTAAGACTTCTACTCCCTCACTACTTCTCCTTTATACTTCTCTTCTTCTTCTTCTTCTTCTTCTTTATACTACTCCCCTTCTTCTTCTTCTTCTTCTTCTTAAGCCTTCTACTCCCTCACTACTTCTTCTTTATACTTCTCTTCTTCTTCTTCTTCTTCTTCTTAAGCCTTCTATTCCCCCACTTCTTCTTCTCTATACGCCTCCCCTTCTTCTTCTTCTTCTTCTTCTTCTTCTTCTTCTTCTAATGATTCTACTAATCTTCATTCTCTTCATCGTCATCCTTCTCTTCATAATTTTCTTCTTCCCTTCCTTTCCCTCTTCTCCTACCTCCTACTCTTCTTATTCGACCTCCTACTCCTTATCCTTGTCTTCTTTTCCTCTTTCTCTTTTTTTTTCTTTATTCAAATTTTATTCTTTTTCCACCACTTTCTTCTTAATTTTACTATTCCTTCTCATTTTATTTCTCACCCATTATTTTTATTTGCATAATTTCCCATCCTATTCTTTCTCCGTCTCTTTTTCTTATTCCTCCCCACTTTTTACTCATCCTTTTTTTTCTTCTTTCCTCTCCTTCTCTCTCGTCCTCCACTTCTTTCTCCACATCTGTATCGTTTTCTTCCTTCTCCTCTTTCTTCTTCTTCTTCTTCTTCTTCTTCTTCTTCTTCTTATTATTATTATTATTATTATATCGTTTTAACATGCAGATTTCTTAATCTTTCTTGGCGTTTATGGATATTTTCGTATACATAATATTTCTTAAGTCTCTTCCTGAAAAATGATTGTCCTGTTTTTGTTATTTTTTCATTTTTTTTTATGTTTCTTTCTTTAACGCATGAACATTTGACGCTCCTCCAGATTTGAATTATTATTTTTTTTTTCGCGGGTCATGTCTGTTCATTAATTTCATTCTCATGAAAAAGAATAGCCAATATGCTAAAATATATATTTCTTAAAAAATGTATCTAACTTATCTGAACACTGCGATGAGTGAAGTGGGCGCAGGTGTCAGTGTTAAAATCGCAAAAAATAAAAAGAGAAAAATCCGCATAAAATATATTATAGAGATAATATACATGTATGGCTCGTTTGTTTGTTCAATAATAAACGGAAACTTGCTATTCCCATATGTGCATATATCTTTGAGAAAATCGTGCACTTATTTGCATCGCCTTTACAGAGATATCTCATTTGCATTTGCATATTGACTACATTGAAATAAATAAGATGCCAATTGATATATATTTTTTTTTTTTTCAAAAGATTCTTTACGGGGAAAAATTTAATAATAGCTAGGAATAATGGGAATTTTGATGGCATACTAAAAACTAAAAAACAACTGGTTTCGCCCAGAGTTTATCAAGTTTTTATTCCTGCGTTTTCTTAATCGTGAACTAAAAGATGAAATGAGAATTGAGGGAGAAAAAATTGCAAGGGAAACTAGAGCCCAATCACTTTCAGACCCAAAAGGCATTCTCTCTGATTACAGAGAAAAGACCTTCGAGATCTGATATATATGAACTCCAGCATCTTTAAATGAAAGTGAGTCGGACATTGATAGAATTGTAATGTTATTACGTCTCAATCCAACTACACAATTCCTGCTATTAATAACATGCTGTGCTATTGAAGACCCGGATGTATTCACAAGTTGGCTACTACTTACGGCTGAGACCAAAATTCTGAGAGGTAAATGCTGTTTAACTCTTTGAAGAAGACTCTGAGATGTTCTTCCTATGTACTTCCACCCGCAACCAGACCGAAATTTGTAAATTACAGAATTAATATGAGCTGGAGGTAAAACATCCTTACACATGAACCGGCTCATCTAAATGACAAACTTCTCAGCATTAATAATATATATATATATATCCGAGTGAATACAGAACGAAGAAATAATTTTTACAACGTCCAAATCATTAATTTAAAACAGTGCTCGATATATAATATATAAAGTGCTGTGAATATTTATTATAAATTATATTTTAGAACATGTACATAATGTTTTTATATATCAACTACAAATAGTACATTTGTTTCGAAATTGAAACTGCAATGTCTCATCAAGCGGTGTGGATAGGAACGGAAAGCCTCTTTTCTTATATTTGGTAAGTTGGGCGTGGAATATTGGTGGGGGTTACTGATAAGGTAATAAGTCTTGTGGATTGACCGTTAGAATTTTGAAGAAAGTGGTGTGGGTAGTAAATACAGTTGATTAAACATCCCACAAGCAACTGACCAAATATTCGAAAAGAGGCTTTCCATTCCTATACTGGCGGTGTGCCAGATTAGACATTGAAGTTTCAATATCGAAACAAGTATACAATTTATAGTTGATATATAAAAAATTATGTACATGTTCTAAAATTTAATTTATGATAAATATGCATTTATATATATATATATGCACATACACAAACACACACACACACACACACATATACACACACACACACACACACACACACACACACACACACACACACACACACACATATATATATATATATATATATATATATATATATATATATATATATTTAATTGAACTATGATCCGAATGGTGACAGGTAAGTCTACGGGAGAGCATGGTTGTAGTAAAATCAATATATATACAGTAGGTTTATTATTAGTGCCAGATATCTCAAAGCGGGCATGTAAATTACATCGGTTTTCTATAGAGGATTGGTTGTGTTGTTGTAGGATTATTAGAGACGATGAAGTCAATTGTTTTAATTTTTTATGACACATGATTAGCTTCATTATTAATTGCTTTACTATTTCTACCTATTATGTTTTTGAGTGAAAAGAACAAGCAAAATAAAAATTTCGAAATGTTGGACAATTTTTGTCTTTATTTTCACCTGAAATTTAAGCTATAAATATTATGTTTAGAACAGCTTATGATTAAACATAATAAACATTCCTTGTCTGTTATATTAAAAATATATGTTAAAAAATTATCTTCTACCTCGATAAACTATATATATGTATATATATAAAGGCAAGAAATAAGTGGAATTTTGATGAGATCCTATTCATTAATAACTAAAATAATCAACCGGTTTTGTCCCCGATGCTTTCAAGTTTAATTTCTGGGACATTTAAGCTTAGAACATAGAAGGAAATTCTAATGAGAGAGGGAAAAATATTTACAAAAGAACTATAGTTCAACCACATTCAAACCCAACGAGCAATCTCTCTGCTTACAGAGAGAAGGCTTGCAAGATTTGATGTAAATGGATTTCAGAGGTTTTGTATGATATTAAGTAGTGCGACTAGTATAATGTTGAAAAACAGTCTGCACAGCACACATTGTCTGCTATTTATAGAATGTTGTCCTCTAGATGACCCAAATTAATTTACTTGCTGCCGAATTCAAAATTCTGGGGGTGGGTGGGTAAATGCTGTTACATTCTATAATCCAAACGCGTCCACAACTGCATTCATATTTATAAACAACAGAATTAACGTGATTAGGGGTAAATCATCCTTGCAAATGAAGGAAAGAATTGGTCGATCAATTCTTTGACAAATTCTGTTTTCCATTCGCAATGATGGTTTACCTCCACATCACGTTATTTCTGTTGTTTATAAATTTGAATGTTGTTGTGAATGTGACTGCATAGGTAGAACATCTCAGCGTTCATGAAACTTCGAAGTCTGTAGGAACCTGCTTAGTTATGAGAAAAACTTTAAGCTTCTATATTAAACATGTATTTGATCTAATAAACACTGTATTTGATCTAAAACACTGTATTTGACCGAGTAAAAAAAATATATATATATATATATATATATATATATATATATATATATATATATATTAAAAAAGGATTAATTCAAAGATGTTGAATGGCCATTTCGATATGAAGATCCCCACGGGGGACGACACATCACCTCAGCAACAGAAAAATCCTTTCAGAAACTGGAGAAAAATTAGTCTACTTTTCCTTTTTAAATAGATTGCAAAGAAATTAAAAAATAAAATAAAATAAAATAAAATAAAAATAAAAATAAAGGGAAAGAAAAAGAAAAAGAAAAAGAAAACGAAAAAGAAAAAGAAAAAGATAGAATAAAATCAAATAAATAAGAATAGAAAAAAATTGACATCGTCTGGGTTCGCAAAAAAAAGGGAGAATGTAACCGATATGAAGATTTTTATGAATGTAACCGATATGAAGATTTTATGAAGATTTTATGAAGATTTTATGAATGTAACCGATATGAAGATTTTTTGGAATTTACCTTCCTGCTTTTTTCCCTTGGATTGAAGTATCTAAATTAAAATATATATATATATATATATATATATATATATATATATATATGTGTGTGTGTGTGTGTGTGTGTGTATCAAACATGTATTTGACGTAATAAACACTGTATTTGACCAAGTAAACACTATATATATATTTATATATCAAACATGTATTTGACCTAATAAACACTGTATTTGGCCAAGTAAACACTATATATTAAATACATTTTAGGGGATTTTATTTCCGTCATTTACTATCTATCTATCTATTTATCTCGGCATCCCAACGTGGTGTAATGATTAGAAAGCTTGTCTCTCTAGAACCTATTACAACTGAGTCGTGAGTTCGATCCTCACTCATTATCTCATACCTTCGCACTTGTACCACATTTAAGCGCTTCTTAGTCAATCGACTATCTATTTATCTTTGTTTGCATGTATATGTATATATACACACACACATGTATTCGTGAGCATATGCATTTATGTGCGTATACTTTTTTAAAAACCTAATTTGTATGTTCCTTCGTTTGCTTATGGTAAAAGAAGAATTAGTAAACAGAAAACAAATAAAATATAGAACGATGAATAATAATTCATATCTATGTTCTTGGTAGGTGTTTTGTGTTAGACTTGTTGTTTGCAAGAGTTTTTTATTATTAAAACCAAAACGCAAATCTTACTTCCTCCTTTTGCATTTTATGAAATATTGCATCTTTTTTTTTTCATATTCAGCCTGTTTGGATACATGTATATATTTTGGTAGTTGACATGCTGCCTCTTCCATCTGCATTGCCATATTTCTTATGTCGCATTTGGAGCACCAGATTGTTGTCTGTCTTCCGAACAAACCAAGTTTTCTAACACATATTCGGAAAGCACGCACAGAACAGCAACTGAAGATTTTAAGGATATTTATTTCGATTAAGTTTTGATACTATTATTAGGATTAGAGTGGAATTAATGCTCACGCTGAAAGTGCTGTAGTATTATGATTTGAATGAAGTTTGTGTTCTTGGGCATGACGGTAAACTGCATCCGGCAGCGGGCCCTGATTGGGAGGTTGTGAGGAACGTGAAACCATCTCTTAATTGCTGTTGTTCCTAGGTCCACCCTGACTCGGATAGTTGCACCTGTTAGGGTCCCATCTATGGGCAAAGAGTTAATTTCCCCAAACTTGGGTCACTCTAACCGAACTTTAAAAAAATACATTAAAAACCCAACATGTTTGGCATTAAAAAACCCAGAGAGGTGTTGATATGCCGTTTAACAAAACTCAAATTCAAACTCAATGAAAGTTGTTTTCATTAACCGATTAGATACCACGCATTTATATTTACTTGCCTTATTGAATAATGAGGTTTCTATGGAATATCATCACATTGCGGTCCATTTAAAGCCAGAAAAGATTCTTCAATTGTTTGCATTTTGGGAAGATAAAAATGATTTTCTTACATGAGTCTTACTATTTAACGCCGAGCTGGTAGGTGAATAGGTAAAGTCATATATTTCCCCAGGGTACGTGTAAGTGAATGTACTGAAACCAACTGAAATCGGAACTCGACTTGCCACAGTTCCGTGTGACTATATATTTACACACCCTCACATCCAATCTTACACACTGGGTACTTCCAAGGGGTTTAATCATCTTAATACTGATCAGGCTCGCTCGATATTTTCAACTAAAGTGAGCGTACGCAAAACGGCGTTTCAACGTTATATGGTTGTAAGCCTTTCTGGTGCCAGAGGGTGTGTCTGTAAAACTTCTAGCAATCAAAATTGCAAATTTAGAAACGTTCTGTATCAAATTTCTAAGTCTGTTTCTCTGTTAAACATATTTTCTTTATTGGTTCTACGATCAACGCATAATTTCGGAGATTAACTTGACACATATTGAATTTCAGCGAACTCAGTACACCTATCATCATCAATTTAGACAAAACAAAATATACAATGATCAAATTAAGAAACTCTTTGTAGATAAAGTAAAAATATTATGCAGTATACAATCTAAAGAAGATCCGTTGTTATTATTCTAGAAAGGAAACAGCCATCAGGATATAAATATCATTCAAGACGAAATTAGTTACTTCTGGTCCGGTAGAAAGAGATTAGTTCGGGCCCTATGTTTTGAATGAAAAAGTAGAAAGAGATTAGTTCGGGCCCTGTGTTTAGAATAAGAAAGTAGAAAGAGATTAGTTGTGGCTCCTTGTTTGGAAGGAGAAAGTAGAAAGAGATTAGTTCGGGCCCTGTGTTTGGAATGAAAAGTTAGAAAGAGATAAGTTGGGGAAAGTGATTTGAACGGTGGTTTGAATAATATGAATGGTCCTAAACGGACGTATTGCTAAAAGACAATTGTATAAACCCCAACTCATAAAACATTGTTACTGAAGTAATTTTAAGATATCAGCCAACTGATGAGAGTCATAAACTTGAATTACTTGCAAATCTTGCATTTATTCGATACATATAAATATATATAAATCTACATTTTGTCATTGCGCTCTATAATGTTGTTTTCAGTAAATACTAATCTCTCGTGTGTCTGAGCCAAACTTAGCAAATGAGAACAAGCAATCCTGCTTGGATAATCTGAGATCAACAAAACAACGTGGGCGGAATCGATCGAAGGTCAGGTAGGTTGGTTGGACTCAGCCAGCAGTCGTCTTACAAATTGTTTACATCAAAACGACGCTTAACCATCATAGACAACCGCACCTCCCCACTATTAGCACGGGCCAAACTAACCTCCCTGAAAGCAAAGCACTCTAACTCTGACCTAATTCTCTCAGCATACCTCAAGTGGAATGATTCTTCTTCTTCTATGTGCCCTGTCCCTTCAGGACGTAGGCGTTCATGAAACTCCACGTCTCCCTATCCCTTGTGGATCTTAGTATGTTTGCTCTTGTTGCTCCTGGCAACCCCCGTTCCGTCATCCACCTGATCAGACCCTGCAAATATGTTATCCGCTGCCTTCCTCTGTCTCTCCTTCCTTCTATCTGTCCAGTCAGTATCAGGTTCTCCAGGCTCTCCTTCCTCATTGCATGTCCCAGGAACTTCAGTTGTCTCTTTCTGATGCTCAGCATCAATTTCCTTTTAGAATCCATAACTAAATCCGCTGCTAAGAAAATCGGTTCACTGTGTAGGGCCATGATGTTTTCCTGCCTGAATCCATCTTGCACATATATAAATCTACTATCCGCCCGTGTATTGAATACTGCTGCCACATCTGGTCGGGTGTTCCTGCTATTCACCTCAGAGTTCTTGACAAGATGCAACGGAGAATTTGTAATGTGATCGATCTCCACTTGGCTGCTCGATTGCAGTCGCTCTCTCACCGTCGTGATGTGGCTCACATGTGTCTATTCTACAAATACTTTCACGACTTCTGCTCCAATGAAGTTAGCTCACTCCTGCACCCTATGTATGAATGTACTCGAGCTACTGGACTAGCTACTAGTTCTTAGCCTTTTATAGTGAAACCAATAAAATATATCCGCAATTCTTAATCTACAGCTTCTTTTCTCGCACTTACCGCTTGTGGAATTCCCTTCCGTATACTTCCTTCCCCGACAGCTACAATCTCCAGGAGAAGGTCAATAGTCTATCTCATTGACCTGCATCCTCTCTCTCAAGCTCTTTTCTCCATTCACTCCCTCCCATCAAACCAATATTCTCCTCCTTCTATTACCTTCTTTCTGACACACCTTACAACCTCCCCTTCTTTATCATCACTTTCCACCTATGTAACCCCCTACGCAACAGTGGCAGTAAAACTGCTTTGCTTGGGGTGAAATGATTAAAAAACTAATACACACACGCATGAAAAGGAGAAGACATTCCCGATATAATGATTTATATATCATGTTGAATGAATCTTGAGAATACGATTTATTCGGAGGGATACATATAAAAACCCGGCCCCTATAACACTCCAGTAAATACCTGATTCCTTCTTCTATCCCCTATCTTCACAAGATCCAGATCAGTTCATATATATAGTCAGTCAGTTATGTGCCATACGTGATACACGCTTGAGCAATCATGTCAAGAGAGAGACATGACTGACTGGGCAGAAGATTATCCCGGAGTAGGCTCCCATTACTTTCTGCGGTAGACTGGTAGCCAGCCAAGGCTACAGAACACAATCTGTCCTGTTATATAACCCATAACTGGAGAAAAAGCAGGATTAATACTTTCTCGAAGGTTATTTTCTTGTAAGTGAATGCAAGGAATTCAGCTGGAATTCGAACTTCGCTCCCCGATTTGCCGTTCCGATCCGATATACACTGCACCACAACACACATCCGTCTAAATAGATTATTGTTGTCATATTTAGATAGGATCCGCCAAGATATCAATTTTAAGTCCAAAAGCAATACTCAGCCCTTGTAGGTGCCAATATATTCTCCCCATTAATCTCTCTGTCGCAGGAGGGATGTGACAATACTTTCGCTGCTTTATGGCTAAATCTATTAAAAAAAGTGTTCGGAAAAACCACATTCCCTTGTCTCATCATATGAAACCTTCACAGGATGAAAATGATATGCCGCTTAATTATTAACAAACTACCAAAGTTCCCTCCGTAATTCATCAGGGAGAAGTAAGTTCCAACAGAATGTTTCCTCTATCACAACAATTTTAAAGATATTCAGTCAGACATATTGATCGAAGACCAACAAAAATTATTAGGAAGAAAAATAGACAATGAAAATAACAATGCTTTTTTTTAAAAATCATTTCACCCCGTGCGAGGCGGTACCGTCTCTGATGCACAGGGGGCTACATAAATTTTAGATAGGAGTAGAATGAAGTAAAAGCTTCTTTTCTTGCAATTTCCCGCCTGTGGAACTCGCTTTCATATTCTTGTTCTCCTGACGGCTACAACCTCCAGTAATTTAAATGCAATGTCAATGACTCTAGTTTTTTTCTTCACCACCCTGTATATACTTACATTTCTCTCCACCTTTGAAACTGTCTTCATACCTGTGTTCCTCTCCTTCTGTTTCTCTTTTCTAATTGGTTCGTCTTTCTCTTCACTCACTTCTACCTAATCATTTTACTCTTATGTATCCCCCTGCACATCAGTGGCGTTACCGCCTTGCTCGGGGTGATACGATTAAATATATATATATATCCACTTGACTTAAGTTCTTTCTTCACCACACTGTATATCTTTTCCTTTCTTTCTACTTTTGCAACTGTCATCACACCTGTATTCCCATCCTTCTCTTGCTCCTTTCTAACTGGTTCGTCTTCCTCTTCACTCTCTTCTACTTAATCATTTTACTCTTATGTAGCTCCTTGCACATCAGTGGCGTTACCGCCTTGCTCGGGGCGATACGATTATATATATATATATATATATATATATATATATATATGTGTGTGTGTGTGTGTGTGTGTGTGTGTATGTGTGTGTGTGTGTGTGTGTATATATATAAAGATCTATGTATAAAGCTTATATTAAGCTCTATAATACTCATTATATTGAGCACTGTTCATAATAAAATAAATGCCAGAGAACTCAAGTTATAAAAAAAAACCTCGATTCCTCTTCACTTGGAATTATATATATATATATATATATATATATATATATGTGTGTGTGTGTGTGTGTGTGTGTGTGTGTGTAAGTTGAGCCGGTTAAATGCATAAAACACGAATGAAGAATGGATCTAATGGGAAAAAGAAAGATTGATAGATAAACCTTTGAGGAAATGGTAAAGTATAACCAAAAACAAATTCAGGTAGGCAATAACAAAATACCTACAACGGAAACCCACAGGAAATGAGAAAGAAACTTAATTTTAACTTTGTCATCTCTTATCAGTCCACAAAAAGCTTGCAAAAATTCATCAGTGCTAATTTATAATCCCAATTAACTTCCTTAATTGATCACTGAATGTCTCGCATATCTCCTATCAAAACGGCTGAAACAGATTATCCAGGAAAATATACGCTAATAACAAGTCTATCTTAACATATAAATTGATTACGCCTCTCCTGTACTTACTCTTTTCTGGATGAAATCACAAGGAAAATCTGTTAGGTTTATATGGTTGCAAAGATAAATAAAATTGTTGTGGATCTTCATCGCCAATTTGTTGTACATTTGTTGTGGCAAAAATTCACCGCAATGTGTGGTGTCCGGTTTGGAACGAAGAAGGTTCATTATAGTATATTAGTATAACAAGAAATCCATATACTAAATGTAAGTGCTAGTAATAAAAAACAGAAAAAAATGAGTCCGAATGGTACAGTTACGCTGCTTATTGCCTGATTAATAGCTGGCTTTAACTGCGTACCAT
This sequence comes from Ascarosepion bandense, assembly GCA_037127315.1. Classification (NCBI taxonomy): domain Eukaryota; kingdom Metazoa; phylum Mollusca; class Cephalopoda; order Sepiida; family Sepiidae; genus Ascarosepion; species Ascarosepion bandense. Next base: position 4,187,839 of record JBBBDQ010000178.1, read on the forward strand.
CTTTCGTTAACTACCTACTTAGCAGTATTTATTTGCCTCATCACTTAAGACAAAATGTGGCTTATTTAATGTGGATAATACGGGGCATAGAGCTTGGGAAAATTTATGTCTAATTTTCTCCAGACGAGACTGTAAACTTCGGCGGAGATTCAACTGGATGATTACTCTCAGCCCGAAGGCAGAGAGTTTGACAATCCGCATGGCAGAAACTGCCGTTCTCGGCTGCTGACCAGAAGTCACGCATGTAATTAGATATAACATGAGGAAGAGTCTATACCTCGTAGGAGGGCACTATAACAAAATTCATACAGGAAAATAGCAGAAACATCAGTAGAAATATCATCGCAGAACAGATAGAATACAGTAAAAGTCTTTGATAATGTTCCACACTTTTGAATCCTTAAGGATTTAACAGAGTACACGGTTTCCTAGGTAATAGTAAATTTCATTAAACACATCATAAGTATGTGGAAAGATATATTTTACCTAAATCTCACCAGATTGCCACTTCCAACCTCCTGAATATTCGAGTGAGACTTCTTGACATCCCTTTTGTTTTGATTTCATGAATTAAACAATCCATGAACATACGAAGAACTAAAAATAGCAATGAATACAAAATAAACAAGAATGTATTTAATCACCTCCTCTTTATGGATGATCTCAACATCTTTGCCAACGACGATAATGAAATGTAGGATATTCACAATGCAGTAAAAGGTTTCATTGACGATATAGGGATGGATTTTGGATGACATAAATGTGCAAAAGTAACATTCAGAGAAACAAAGTCGATAGATCTTGATTTTCTCACAAAGATTAAGGAAGAGGAACAAGAAGCCTATAGCTTCCTAGGTATTAGCGGAAGAGTTGGAAGACAGCACACCCAAAAGAACAAGTAATAAGGAAAAATAATACGACAGACGTGTGAGTCTGGTATTAAATACAAAAACAGTATTGTATAAGCCATGGATGTGCGTTGTGGTGCAGTGGATATCGGCTCGGAACGACTAATCAAGAGAGCCGAGTTCCAATTTCAGGTAAATTCCTTGCATTCACTTACGCGCAAATACCCTTGATTAAGGTATTAATCACTCTATACCCTCCAGTTTAAGTTTAAAAATCAGGACAGATTATATTCTATATCCATGGCTGGCAACCAGTTTACTGCAGAAACTAATGGCAACCTACTGCGGGATAATCTTCTGCACAGTTGCTCATGTCACTTTCGAGACATGATCGTCGAAACGTGTATAAAATATGGCAACCAACTGGCTTATATAAACCATAAATATCTTGACTGTACCCTTGGTGCAATACAGATTCAACATCTTCAGCTGGACCGTAGCAAACATTAAGCTAATGGAGACTGAAACGAGAAAGTTTCATCCATGATGGATGTGATGGCAGGACTGCTATTGCATTCAGTATAAGGAGGCTACCCCTGATTATTTTTATGTGGTCACATCTGAAGAAGGCATAGGACTAGCTGAACTAGAAACATCTTACAAAACTACGACAATCGGCTTCCAAAGATAACTGGAATCTACCGTCGTCGTTTCGTGGCTTTCGCCGAGACAGAACTCACTACAACCCTCCACTATTTCCTGGGCATTTGGAACCCTGGCGCAATTTATAGTGAAATTCATAATCTTGTCAAATCGGTGAATACTTGATGCGTCGCTAGGGCTATCAAGGGCGTTTTTATTGTGATACCAACACTAGATGTGTTGCCTCCAGGCCCCATCGTGTTATTTAACTAATAACTGGAGGGAAGTGACGGATTAATATCTTTCCCAAGGGTACTAGTGCTTAAGTGAATGCAGAGTACTCAACTGGAATTCGAACTCGGCTCACCGATTTCTCCTTCCATGCCAACATCCACTGTACCACAACGCACATCCGTTACTGAACGCTTACAGCGCCTGGTATTCCCAAGCGGTCATCCATCTAAGTACTGACCGGGCTCACATTGCTTAAGTTCGGTGATCGAACGAGAACCGGTTTATTCAACGTGATATGCCGTAAGCTATATACCGTAAGCTGGAAACTATAGAAAAGAAGATGATTATCTGTGTCACAGAATACAAAAGAACATCAAAGAATTAAGAAAATTTATTCTGTAATAAAAGAAGCCAACAAGTTTTTAAATAGAAATTCAAGTAAGGAAAGAAATGCAAGTAAAATAAAATACACATACCGCGAAAATCTTTAAAAAGACAGCAAAGGCAAATGAAGCGGACCAGATACAGAAACGATGGCAAGTTGAACCTCTTCATGGTCAATATTCTGTCCATACCAAACAAGATGATGTAAACAAACCGTGTACCAATCAATAGCTACATCGTGCTGGGTTAAAAGCCTGAACCAACATTTTCTACTGGTGCGCTACAAGACATCTTTGCTCAGTAAAAACTGAAAAATTGTGTTGGACCAAAATTCAATTTCTGTGATAAATATCCAGAAACAATTGTCCATCTTGTATCAGATTGCACTGTATTGATATCCACTGAATAAAAAACGTAACATGACAGAGTTGGAAAATGGCTGCATCGGAAATTCTACAATTTTACAGAACACAAACTTCAAGAAATTAGTATGAACACCAATCAGATCCAGTTACGGAAATAGGACCAATATCAATTTTATGGGACTTTATCATACACACAGACAGAACTGTCAAAGCTAATCACCAAGAGCTTCTGATCAGAGACCACAAAAAATGGTTCTTATTATTGATATGGCAGACCTGCCGACTGTAATATATCTTTGATGATATCAAAAAATCATGGAAATATTTATACATTCACTGCCGGCCAGAGTTATTAGGATAACCTAGTTTTAAAAATAAAGTATTTCATATTATTTTTAGTACTTATTGCCAAATTGATAATTCGAAATGAAAATAAAACAGTCTTTTGTTAATACTACACAATAACGTGTGCATAAAATGAATTGTTCTGGTGTCCAGTTTTTGTGCTCTCTTCCCAATCCATGTTAGTCTCTTCTTCTTATTGGCTGGCTGAAGGAAAGGCTTCCTGGCTGCCTTGTAACATTTTGCAAAGTAATAACAAAAGAAAGATTCTATTTTCATTTAGAATTATACACTTGGTAATAAATACTAAAAATAGTATGAAATACATCATTTTAAAAATAACGAGGGTGACCTAATAATTATGGCCGGTAATGTACATATACATTTTGTGAGATTCCAGAATCGTAGGGGCACATCAAGTACTGCAGCCGCAACAGACGTTGTATTTTCGGGGGCAAGATAGCTTGACAGAGAAAAACCATCTCCAGTTTCGTTTGAATTCAAAGTTTTACTTCTTCTAGACCGGTGGCCATCCAAGACTATAGAACCCAGTCTCTTCTGTTATTTACACATAGCCTGGGACAATAGAGAAGGATTCATAACCTTTCCAAAGTGGATAAGCACGTAAGTGAATGTAATGAATCCGACTGGAAGTCGAACTTGGCTCACTTATTCCTCAATACGAGACACTATCAATTCTTTTTCACCGCCCACAAACTGTTCTCCGACAGGCAATATGGATTCCGATTTGACAGGTCCACAGCTGACCTGCTAACAACTGTAACGGAGTACATGCTACAGGCCCTTGATGAGTCTGACGAGGCTCGCCTCCTATGCAAACTACGCGGTTATGGTATTACCGGTCGCCTGCTTGACCTAATCCAATCTTTCTTAAATAACCACAAAATGAAGGTCGTTCTGAATGGGCGTGCCTCTTCGTCCTACAGCACGAATGCTGGTGTCCCTCAAGGCTCTATCCTGGGCCCGACGCTCTTCCTTATTTTCATCAACGACCTCCCAGATGAGATCAAGTCCCAAGTAGGCATCTACGCAGATGACACTACAATATACTCCCGCTCCAGTAAGAAACCTGTCGTGGCGGACAGACATAATCTCGCTGCTGACCTTGAGCGGGATCTACACTCTGTGGTGAACTGGGGCAAGAAGTGGCTTGTCAACTTCAATACCTCTAAGACCAAGCTCTTGTCTGTCAACCATTACAGGCAACCTCTTCTGCCTCCCATAAGCATGGACCAGATGATTCTCCCGGAGAGTAATGCACTACGCCTCCTCGGACTTACCCTGTCCTCAGACCTCAAATGGAACCACTATATTGAATCTATAGCAAAATCTACTGCTAAGAAGATTGGGTCACTATGTCGATCCAGGATGTTTTTTCCACCTGAATCCATCCTGCATATATACAAGTCAACCATCCGTCCGTGCATGGAGTACTGCTGCAATTTATGGTCAGGTGCCCCTGCCGTTCTCCTCAGTGTTCTTGACAAGCTCCAAAGGAGAGTCTGTAATGTGATAGGTACTGATCTGGCGACTCGACTACAGCCACTTTCCCATCGTCGAAATGTGGCCTCCCTCTGTCTCTTCTATAAATACTTTCATGGCTTCTGCTCGAATGAGCTTAAGTCACTGATGCCTCCTCAACAGGTGTTTACCCCTGCAACCAGACTGGCAACTGGGTCCCACCCATTCACAGTCAGGTTAGCCAAATGCAGACGACAATTCTACTCCTGTAGCTTCCTCTCTCGCACTTCCCGCCTGTGGAACTCACTCCCGTATTCTTGCTTTCCTGACGGCTACGACCTCCAGAAATTTAAATGCAAAGTTAATACTCACCTACTAACCACTGGACTCTAGCTCTCTCCCCTCCCCTGTGTAATCTTCACTTTCTCTCCGCCCATGTATCTGTCATTGCACCTGCTTTCTCAGCTTTCTATTGTTCCTTTCTAACTAGCTTGTACTCCTCACTCTTTTCTAATTAATCTTTCTACATTTATGTAACCCCCTGCACATCAGTGGCGTTTCTGCCTTGCTCGGGGTGAAATGATTAAAAAAAAAATGCCTCCAGAAAATATAATGACCTTTAAAAAGAAATATCAAAATGTGACAGGGATGTGACAGTTTTCTAGCAGCTAGTAACTGTCGGTGAGGGGGGAAGGTATGTCTAATTATTTTTTTATAAAATATATCCGTAATAATTCGCTTCCAAATAAAATATCATTCTTCTTTCTTCTTTCTTCTTCTTCTTCTTCTTCTTCTGCTACTACTAATAATAAAAATACTTTCTTTTTTTAACTTTAGGTAAGTTCTTACCGTTAATTTTTCGAGTTAATATTGAAACAAATATCCAGTATTCAAAATTCGATCAGAGTATGTTTCAGAACTGATCATAATATGTTGAATGTAAAAAATGATTTTTTCCTCGCAACGTAAGCCTATCGATGATGGTCGTTCTGGGAAGGCTTATCTTCCAATGCAATTTTTTTCTTTTGTTTTTTTTTGCATCAATAAATCATGTTGGTAAAAATTCCATACAGAAGAATATTGAATAAATTATTATCCAGCTATAATAATTTTCTGAAGAAAAAAGAAATTGTTATAGCAGAACAGATCTCTGTAATAATGTCTGGGACAAATAGCGCAAACTAACCCTAAAAGAGGAAAGGCAGTGTAACTCGTCTCTTGAAGATGTAGAAGATACTAAATGCTTGTCTTAGATTAACGGTAATTCTATGATGAGCTATTAACTGAGTGATCAATTCACTGGACCGAGAGTCTCTTATTTCTGATTGTGAGCCATTGTCCATTAAACCAGCCGCACAGCCAGACTTACAACACCTTGCATTCCCAAGTAGTCGCCAATCTGGATACTCACCAGGTACGTCGTTCGATTTTAGTAATCCTCCCGGAACCGGTGATTCAAAACGATTCAACCGTAAAACATGATAAGTAAGGGCTTCATTGATCTTATTTCTAAAAATGAAAAGTTTACTTCTTATAACTCTGTTATTTCATTTCTATTCACGCCACCCTAATATATATATATATATATATAATTTTGCTTCTATGTGGTTATCATGGCATTCCACGTCTCCCTATCCCTGGTGGCTCTTAGCAAGCTTTCACCTGTTGCACCACGCAGCCCCATTCTGTCACCCACCTGCTCAGGCCGTCAAGTATGCTACATGTTGTTTACCCTGTCTCTTTTTTACTCTATCTGGCCTGTTAGTATCAGACTCTTGAAGCTCTCATTCCTCCTTGCATGTTCCAGGAACTGAGCTGCATTTTCCCGAAGCTCAGTATTAATTTACTTTTTGTTTCCACCCTTTTTAAAATCTCATCATTGTTCACTTGCTCGATCCATGATGTCCGCAGCATCCTTCTGTAGAACCACATTTTAGTTGCTTTAAGTTTGTCCTTTATCTTCGATTATATTAACCAGCATTTATTGTCATATTGAAGAACTGACATCACATAGCAATCTAGTACTCTCTTTGTTTTTAGAGAAATTTTCCTCTCTTCATACTCTACTCAGATTCTGGGATGTGATTTTTGCCATACCAATTTGCATTCGCGTTTGTGTAGACTTTCTGTCTTCTATGAGAACGCTTTGCAGATTCTTAAAGTTTTCACCTTGATTTTAGTATTCCTCATCTTTATTTGCCATTTTGTGTTGATCTTTTTGTTGATGTCCAAGCATTCGGTTTTCTTACTTTCTTATTTTTAGTCGTTTCTTGTCATTTTCTACACCTACCTTCTGTAGGAGGCCTTGTAGTTTCCTTTCTGTATTTGCTATCAGCACTGTATCATCTGCGTACTTTATGTTGTTCAAATTGTGACCTCCAATGGCGCATCATTGCATAACCACTAGGAGCCTCAGAATAATCTCAATGTACAAGTTGAACAGATCCAGTGCAAAGACACATCCTTGTCTTATGTTCTTTTCTCTCTTTGTATATCTGCTGAATTCGTTTATGTCCGTATGCAGGCGGTTTGCTGCCAGTAGAAATTCTTGATTACTCTTATGTTTTTCCCAAACATAATGTGCATTTCTATCATTCTTTGTTGCGTATTTTGTTGAACGCTTTCGCATAATTGAGAAAACACAGGTATACCTCCTTTCTTATTAGTATTGCTCTTTCTGATAGCATCCTAATCATGAATTTTTTTTAAAATCATATCACCCCAAGCAAGGCGATAACGCCACTGATGCGCAGGGGGCTACGTAAGGGTAAAAAGAATGGAAAAGAGAAAGCCGGAAACCACATTCTAAACAGGGAACAAGGGATGAGCCTCTTCACCTGTTCAGTAGACGTGGGTGGAGTGAACCGGGCGATAGTTTAGTCTATCTACTCCAATTGGAAAAAAAATAAAATAAAAGTGAAAAGATTGGAAAAGAGAAAACCGAAACCGCATCCTAAACAGGAAAAAAGGGATGAGCCTCTTCACCTGTTCAATAGATGTGGGTGGAGTGTGAACCGGGCGATAGTTTAGTCTATCTACTCCAATTGGGAAAAAAAAATAAAAGAGTGAAAAGATTGGAAAAGAGAAAACCGGAAACCGCATCCTAAACAGGAAACAAGGGATGAGCCTCTTCACCTGTTCAATAGATGTGGGTGGAGTGTGAACCGGGCGATAGTTTATAGAATATAGCGTTCCTTGTCCATTGTTTTTGACGAACTTGCACTAATATGTAAAAAATGTGAGAAACCACGAATGTTTTGTTTAAAGTTTAGATTTATTAATATTACTATTACTTATCGTTTGTATAATATATAAAGTGTCTATTATTATATTTTGGTTGGTATACGGGTTTCGAGTCTAAATTTGATTCTCTTCAGAAAAATAAATATCTGACATTTTATATTGACATCCGGTTGTCTTTTGTTTTTTTTACTTTTGCCAAAACTGTTAACTTTTGCCAAAAAAGACAAATAGGGTATTGCCCTTAATTTTACAATTTCATATCGTCTAATTTTTTTTATTCTTTGCGAATTTTGGCCTCCTTTATTTTATTTTATATTTTAATCATTTTACCCCAAGCTAAATAATAAATGTACTAGGACGCCAGGGGTTACTGAGTTTCAGTGCATATGAGAAAAAAATACGAATAAAAAGAAGTGACAATAAAAGAAGCGTAATTCCAGAACAGAATATAACGACTGACATTGCATTTAAAGAATTGCAAATCAACATTGACAGGGAATCAAGCAACCGAAAATGAATGGCACTTGGTATGATTTTTTACTGCTATCACCCATCTGTTCCATGACATGGCAGGATTTTGCATACAGATATGCACTTTCGTATCATTCCGTTGTAAAGAATGATTATCTAAGTGACTGTTTGCTTTCTACAAGCTGATTTCAGGTGCTAACCATCATTCTTCGTCGATCCGTATGTGATGCTCGTGTGCATATTCCTGTGGTCATTACATCACACATGCGCACATCCTGCCCGTGCAAGGTTACATTATGTTTAATTTCCAGGTAATTCCATTTTAATTTCCGATGTCATTTCCATGTCAGACAATTGCACTAACTTAACCAATGACAAATGCCAAATTCAAATATTTTCTTTAAAGTTCTAAAAAAAGATTTCTGATACTTTGAGATTCACTCTGCTCAGATTATCCTTGTCAGAAGCCAGAATATACTAATTTTGAAGATTCTGAGAATATAAGCTTAGAGTCAATTTTGACTTTCTACTTGGCCAGAGATTAAATTCCAGAGACCATAATAATCTTTTAATCTGCGAAACCTATGTCTGAGTAAGGCAGTGTTTATCGGTGCAGAAAGTGAAGTCGGTTAGTTAAGTTCAAACTACAGTCTAGCTTGATTTCTTCAATTTTACGCTAAATATTAGAGTAGACACTGATCTCACTATATTTTTGGGTACATCCTTATTTTATATTATCGTTAAATTTAATAATGTTCAGTAATGTTCGTATAGTTTAATCTTCGAGTACACTTTACCACACTGACTCGTTCAGATTTTCCCAAAAAGCATATCTCCTCAGTTTCGTATCCGATACGTATCTAAAGCGATTTCTAAAAAAAAATGTCTTTTATTCTTAAATTCGTTACCTATATAAAGCAATTTCTAAAAAAGAAATGTATTTTATTTTTAAACCAGATACGTATATAAAGCAATTTCTAAAGAATGAATGTCTTTTATTCTTAAATTCGTTACCTATATAGAGCATTTCTAAAAGAAATAAATGTATTTTAATTTTAAAACCTATACGTATATAAAGCAATTTCTAAAGAATAAATGTCTGATATGTTTAATTCAATACGTACGTAAAGCAATTTCTGAAGAATAAATGTCTTTATTCTCTAATCCGATACGTATACATGGTAATTTATAAAGAATAAATATATTTAATTCTATAATTCGATACGTATATAAAGTAATTTTTTAATAATAAATTACTTTTATTCTTAAATCCGATAATTTCATAATCCAATTTCTAAAGAATAAATGTCTTCATTCTTTAATCCGATACGTATATAAAGAAATATCTAATGAATAAATGTTTTTATTCTTTAATCCGAAATATTTTAACACTATCAATGAATATCGTTATTTGTGTCGTCCAGTGCAGATATCCAGAAAAATAACATTCAAGTAATAAAAATATATAGGATTAAATTACAGAATTTAATAAAAACTAATAAATTTAAATGCAATAAATTAATAAAAATATGATAAAATATACAATTATAACACATATACACACACATGCATATATCTATCTATCTATCTATCTATCTATCTATCTATCTATATATATATATATATATATATACGAAAAAAATCGCAAGATCGCCAAGACCTACCGCGGTTTCGCACAACGGCTCGTCAGGGCAAAGGCAGACCAAGGACTAATAAAAAAAACACTTTTTGGTTAGTTTAGTATCGAGCACTTTTCTTTCCTGGCGGTTCGTTCCGTTCGAGGGTTTTTTTTCTTTACTGTGAAGAACCGTATGTATTGTCGGTCCTACGCAGTTTTCTTTTTTTTCCCCTCTTTGTCCAAAGCTCTATAGCAGAGTACAATAACGGAGTTAGATTCTGCTGGTTATTCGTGGTCTTTAAAAATTACTTGTGTAACATTTTAAGATTAGAATACGTACAGAGTCGGTTTTATTATTATTATTATTATTATATATATATATATATATATATATATATATATATATATACAAAGTAATAATGAACGATGAAAATAACACATGTACACCCATGCATATATATATATATATATATATATATATATATATATATATATATTAATAAGGAACGAAGAAATAAGCAGAGCGTTTACAACATTAAATTAAAACAGTGCTCAATATGTAAATACAACAAGGAATATTTATTATTAATTATTACTTTGGAACATGTGTAAACAACAAACTACTACAAAATTGTACATTGTGTTTCGATATTGAAAGAACATTATCTCACCAGTTTTTTAACAATGATGGTAATAAATGTTTTATTGAGAAAAAAAATTTAAAAAAACAACACTTTATTTTTTGAATTTTTGAATTTTGAATTTTTTCTTTTTTTGTACAGGATAAAAAGATAAAAATATGAGGAAAACAAAGAGGAAAAAAGACGAAAAAATAAGGTGTGAAACCAAGAAAAGAAAAAGAAATACGAAAGACAATGTCGAAACAAAATGTGTAACTTTTAGTAGTTTCTAGTTTTTCCATGTTCTATTATATATATATATATATATATATATATATATATATATATATATATAACATAATGATGATCCACGTATACTGTCTTAATATGTATAGGAAAAACTACTATGATTTTAAAATTTAAACTAAAAGCGTTCGTCGTGATAAGCGTCTGTCGCGAGATGTTTACATCACGTGATGTAGAAAGTGATAGAGTTTTTTTTTTAATATTCTTAGACGTAAACCTAACTGTAATATATATATAGTGGGAGATGTTTGTCATCAAACTGACCAGAGTTATGACAACTTCCATGTTTTGGAGGCTTTATTGCGATAATTTCCGCCGCATCCTTTCTTTTAAAGGCCTATGGTTATTTCAATATGGAACACTTCATGACCAAAACTGATTCCCAACAATTCCCTTCTACCAGTAAACGACTGAAGAAGCACCAATTCTGGTACTAGGCATCAGCACAATCTAACATTGTGTATAAATATACATGTTATGCCATATACATCAATTGCCGAAAATTTTTTCTGAAATTAAAAGGGTTTATAGTCCCTAACATTAATTAGCAGCAGGTTAAGAGAGGAAAGAATGAGTTTAGGGAGGATTGAGTAAAGAAAAAAATGATGAAAGCTACTCAAGATAGAAAATGGCGATCGATAATGCATCTACATTTTTAAAGATTGTAGAAATCAGGAAAACAAGTGACGGAAATGCAACAAAAGTATCTGTTAGTGTAGAATGTTATATTTAGATAATATTTACATAAACGGGTGACCTAGATGTCAATCAAGTAGCACGATTAAATTCATGTAATTTGGACACTACAAAAAGTCGGAGTGAGTGTTTACCCTGAAAATGTTTGTAGAAAAGACAGAAGTAAACGAAGCCACGTCGGTGAGAAAGTGACTGAACTCGAGATGACAGAACAGGATTGATTACTTTATAATTACGTCTCTGGATTTTGTTCGTGTCATCTATAGAAGTATCTAGTTAAGAAAGAATGTTCATTAATGTCGATCAGAAACAGCGTAATGCTCACGATAAATCCCTGGTGACATACTAGTTCGTGTGAAAGCATCTGGAAGCGACCCCGTTCAAAACGACCTTCATTTCACAGCTTCTGATATAGTAACAATGTTTGGAAATACAAAATTGGTATACTATTTGAAAAACCAGGAATTTATTTACAGTCTCTAAGGCCTTTTTTTTATATAGATAGATGGAACGGCTATCACACAGCATCTACTGGAGAATATAGACTGTGTCAAGTTGTATAAGAAAGTGTGGTTCGAAATTATACATAGGTCTGGTTCCAATAATCATTTGATGATTTTGGAATCAGTCTCTATATCATTACATAAACCTTCACTCTGCCGGCAGAAGGATTTTGTAAAGACTGTAAAGACTCTGAACTTGTTGGGGTATTTTATTTTAACTGTCTCTCGCTAATTATTTACACGAGAATTATAAATATATATATATATATATATATATATATATATATATATATATATAAGTAGAGCATTATATATGGTAATATTTCTTTTATCAGTTTATGATAAAAACATAATTTCTGTGTTTCAGTACTATGTTCTTAGCACCTCGTCAGGTAGTGAAATATAATTTTACTTTTAGGAATTATTATATATAGAAGCTTAGAAAATAACACAATTTTTACCAAATCGAGACAAGGAAGGTGAGATGATTTTTTGGAGGTTTATCAAAGTAAGCAATAATGAGGTAACGATGTAAAATAGAAATCTGATTTTAAGTGGAATTATAGATAGTCTTAAAATGGCATAAGTCCCAGGCATTTTTATGCCAGTGATGAAATGATTTGGGATACATATGTTGCAATTTTGTAAATCTGAGAAATTATCGCCTAGTGAAACTGTTACTGGATTTTCATTAAGTTATTTGTCAATTTAAAGTAGTGGACAACAGACAAACACGGTAATGTTTTTTTTTTTTTCTTTTATAATACAATGCACGTCAATCATATATGGACCAGTCAGTGCCTGATCTATCGGTTAAGCTACAATAAATTAAATTATCAGAAATTGAGAGATTCATTCAGTGTATAGAATAAATTAAAGGTATCTAGTTTTATTAGGAAAACTAACTATATTTTAGTGTAAGTTTTAGGCGATGATGAGAAATTAAATTTACTTCAATACGTTCATTGAGTAAGTTTAGTTTCGGGGATTTGATAATTTGTCATTTTTTTGTAAACATAGAAACTTTGGCTCATGTATAGATTTAAAAATTCTGTTTTTTCTAATATATTCCATTTTACGGTAAGGGTTTTATTGAAAAATCTTTTAATTGCCAATAATAAATAGAAAGTGATGTGCTATTGCGGTAAGTTTTATTACTAAAAGATAAAATGAGAATGTAATGACAGTTGAAAAAGTATTCTTGGTACACCCGATATAATATGTTATTACCATAGAATTTTCTGTGGAAGAAATAGAGCATAGGTAGAATACAGAGTCAGTTAGACATTTCTTTGCTAAGGACACTCAATAGGTTTCCAGCATTTACTTTTATTGTTATGGTAATCGTTAGTTTTTAGAATGTTATTGATTGTTTAGGATATTATGTCTGCTTGAAATTGTATGATTGTTTTTCATAATAATCTTCTCTAGTTTATCATTATAGCTATAGCTTAATTTCAGAGTGTTTCTGTTAAAAATTTTCTAAAATTTGTTTTTAGGGAAGTTTGTTTTAATTAATTGTAAGAATTTATCATATGGTTAAATGGGAATGTACGCCAAATAATATTTCTCTTTCTATTTTTATTGTTGTTGCTGTTAGTATGTTTATTCTATTTTAGGTCAGGGCATTTATAGCCGCTGTTTATAAGTGTTGTGTCATAGAATATTTTATGTTTTGAAAAATGTTTTCATTTGAAGAATTGTTACTAAAACTGTTTTCAATAGAGAAGGTGATACGTTTGATGATTGATCGAGGCTGGTTAGATTTAGGGTGGAATTATAAAGGATTAGCTTTAGGTTTTTTTAAGTAGAGAGAGTATGTTTCATCGACTAGATTAAATGTTACATCTAGAAAGTCTACTTTTTAAAAATAAGTTTTGATAATCACCTTGAGGTTAAGACTTTTCAGTTCCTTTTGTATTATTTTTCTTATTCCATTTATTTTATTTGTGGAATTTCATTTGTGGATGATTTTTATTTGCGAAATATTTGTGGAAATTTTTACCACCATAAACCATCATCCCTGTACAACTCTATATCCTTAATATTTATATCGTTATAGGCTGTCAGGTTATATAAAATAAATAGTTAAAAATGAGGAAGCGGAGTCTAGAGAACCCATGGTAATGTTAAATAGTTCCTCACATTTGTTTTTTTTTTTCTACTGTTCATTGTTGTTGATGAGTACGGATCGTTTTGCACTTAGGATTATTATCATTAGCTTGTTAGTTATTCGCTATTTCTTAGCCTTTGTAGTCTTTACTAGTATTTGTCTTTTTATCATCTCTCCCTTTCCATGCTGACATCGATTAACACAGTCTTCATAAATAGGGGTATTTGGTTTATTAACACCGGCTGCTACTATTTCTTTTGATATCTCCAATGAGTTTAAGTCCACCTTCCTCAGTATATATTCTAAGAAATTAATTATCTTTCTGATTTTGACTTGTGTTTTTGTTTCTTAAAAGTAAGAATGATTTTAAAATGCACACGTAATTTGCACTAATATTTCAATTTGCACTAATATTTCAATTTGCACTAATATTTCAATTTGCACTAATATTTCAATGCTTACGTAATCAAACACAAACACACACGTCATGAGGTAAACAACTGCTGCTCACCAAAAAATGTGTTGCATACAAACAAGTATAAACGAAACTGATTTTCAAGCAAACATATTCTAAACGGAATTGACTACGTCCATAAGAGTAACACATGATCCCGAAACTATTTTCTCAACTAGACAAGTTAATTAAAAATTTGTTATCGACTTACATTTATGAGTGCGAACGTGATAGGTGGTTATGTTGGTATTACGTAACAACTTTATTGTGTAATTGTCATTGATTTATTTTCTTGCATAAAATACAGCGTTTCACATTTTCTAGCCTCTAGTCTTTATAGT
>JBBBDQ010000178.1:4207500-4560000 GCA_037127315.1 Ascarosepion bandense
TTTCTCCTTAGTTAAATTGTTTATTATTTACGAAATTTGTTTATTTATTCATTGATTTAGATTTTTATCTATTTTTTTCTTTTTTAGTTCGTTTTTGTTTACATTTTTTAAGTAATGTAGTAAGAATATTTTTTTTGTGTCTGCGTTTTGAGATAAGATCATTTGTCTAGAAAAGTTTATTAGTCCGGGAATGTGAATGTACCCACCGTATCCGACAGATACTGTTTAATGTCTGCGCAGACTCTGATGTGTCAGACTGTCTGCCTTTGGGCGATGATGAAACTTGACAAGGTTCTACTGAAGGGCAGAGTTTCGTCTGGGAAAGGCCAGGAAAAAGCAAAAATCCCGGCCTTATGCAATGTCTAGATTTTTTTGAACGAGCCTACCTGGTGATCACTTCATGAGTATAATGTCCTTGGAAGAGAATTTGCAAATATTCATTAGTTTACTTCATGAATGCCATGAAGAATTAACATCTATAATGTTTTTGTTTTTTTTCAAAGAGTTTCGCTTTTCTCTTTTTGTATGTACCTCTGCCATTAAATTTAACGATAAAATATTTGAGAGGATTATATATATATATATATATATGTGTGTGTGTGTGTGTGTGTGTGTGTGTGTGTGTGTGAGTGTGTGTGTGTGTATGTGTGTGTGTGTATATATATATATATATAGATCCCAAGTACGTAAACGGCGTGGATAATCTAACAAGATCTATTTAATATAAAATATTAAGTGTTATATCAATGGATGTTATCCAGGGCATGAGCTAATTTACCTCTTTTATATCAGACCGCACTACATTCCTGGAAAATATTTTTACCAAATGAAACGAGTATAAAGTGGTCTGATGAAATGATCTAATTTCGCTCATAGAAATGAATTATAATTTATAACCAATCTAAATTGAGTTTTCCTTTATATATATATATATATAATTTCCTTTATATATATATATAATTCATATGTATATATATATATATATATATATATGTATATTAATTATTTATATTCTTCACTGCTCTATGACAAGAGCTTTTATAACTGAAAGAAATGTTTAATAACCGATAGCAAGAATAAACTAGGCGCACACTGACTCGCTATTGTCTCTCGAAGGAAACGAGCCGACAATGCCTCGCTATTGTCTCTCTCTCTCCATGAGCATGACAAGAGTGATATATATATATATATATATAACGGTCTTTAATATAATAGGAAAAAGAGCTCCACGTGTGCTTCAGAATCACAATTGAATACCGCAGCTGTTATCATAACACTAACTGGAACTCGATTTGCGTCATTAGTTTACCATATATAATCCGACTCTGAAAGAATACAGCATTACTCTTTTCTTGATGTCTAAACCAATATAGTCGCCTTTCTGAAATTTCAAAAATCATTGATAATATATAATTTCCTACTTCTGTCGTATACACCAGTCTAAGCGAGAAAGTCTTTTTTGTTGTTTAACTTCATGAACCAGACTTGCCAATCAATATTAAATACAAATAATAATTTTAAGTACTTAAAAAAAAAAGAATTTAAAATTAAATCTCGAAAGAAATATGCTAAACCTACAAGAACCGAATCTTTTGCTTGATATAAATTTATAATTCATGTAATTATTTCGTTTTTACCAATATAATAAATATTGCAAAAGCACTTCTAAGCAAAATTACATTGTTAGCAAATAAGATGATATAGATAGAAGGGTGTATATCAAGATGCCATTTTGTTCTGTATCGAATAATTACAAAACTTTTTTTTATCCGTACGTGCGGTGTGTAAAATGAATTCACATTTGAATTTCACCTTTGAAAAATGATACATCTTTGAAGGCTAAGCAAAAATCATCCCATTTTTGGCATCTTAATCAGAATGAAAGTGCTGCTCAGCCAAACCTATTTCCATCGATCGGAACAAGTGATAATCAAACGAGATAATATCTGATAGATACGGTGGGTAGGACTTCCAGTTTAAGCCTTCCCATGTTTAACGATACAAAAACAAAATCGTTTACGCTTTGGTTAAATCACATACACGAAATTTCAAGCTTGCTTTTAGTATCTAATCTAAACTTCTTTATAAATGGAACTTTGTCTGTGTGTGTGTGTGTCTGTGTGTGTGTGTGTCCGTTACCTATAGACTCTGAAACGGCTCAACCAATTTTCTTGAAAATTCACACTGTCGTACTATAAGCATCTGCGAGTGTTCTTAGCCACGTTTTGTGTCGAGGTACCCCCGTTAAATATCGAAAATCGATAATCGAAAAAATCAGGTTATAGAAGTAGTGGTCCGATTTTAATCAAATTTGATACACTCATAGACAGAGACATAATAAATGATATTCAGAAGTCTCACGGTTGCAGTTCTAACAATATTGCAGAAAATCGATAATATAAAAGGCAATATGTTTGTGTGTGTCTATTTATCTGTCTGTATGTCCTTTATACAAATCCACAATTTTTATCCGATTCTCACCAAACTTCACACAAATATTCTTTAGGCTGAGTCTGAGCTTTCATTACACCCGAGCAAAACCGGGATATCCTGCTAGTTTCATTATAGATACACTATCATCTGAAACTACAAACACAGTTCTGGGAAAGCTTTATGTTGGAAAACAGCGAGAAATTATCATAAAGAAAATATGTGAGCAACGATGAGGTTTTGAAGAGGATGGACACGACTTAACAATCATTCTGTACATACGTTTGTTAGAATTGTAAATAAAATTTGATTTGAATTTATAAATCCTCGTCTTCGCTCTCTTTGATTCAATCGTAGTACTTTAATTTCTTGTGGGGTCCTGCTATAATGACCCCGCTACACTAACATCTGAAACTACATGTACTCAGTTGTGGGAAAGCTATCCGTTGGAAAATAGCGATAAATTATTCAAATTGTTATTTTAAAAAATATCTATTTGTGCCGGAATTTTTTAAAAAATTACAAAAATTAATGTAATTTACCTGAATTTTGAAAAATCATTTAAACCTTTTGCAGAAGTAAAATCTGTGTTAAAAATTCCTCCAAAGTATACCCCCGAGAAATACTCCCCGTAAGATATTACTAGAAATGAAGTCGACATCTTCTTGATATACCGTGTACTTTTTAATTTAAAATAGAAATAAAAATAAGAAATAAAAAATATAAAATGCAAGAAGAAATCAAAGAACGTAAGCAAGTCTTAAAAATATAAAAATTCAAATATTGCATGTACATAAAATCATGTAGGGAAAATTAAAATATTACATGTAGAGAAAATTAAAATTTATCGATACCTTTTTAGAAATTAAAAACCAACATCAAGAACACAATTATTACCTCGAATATCGTAGCTAAATCCAAACATTACAATAGAAAACGAGATAATGGTAGCTTGTAACTTGTCATCTTTAACCATATCAATAATCTAAATTTACTTAATAAGAAAAGTGATTTAATGGCCACATGCTGTCATAGAAAAGTACTTACTTAAATTCGTAGACCCAGATTGATATAGATTCCTCTTTACTTTTAATTCTTTCTTTCTTTCTTTCTGTCTTTCTATCTTTCTGTCTTTCTATCTTTTTTTTTTTTTTTATAAGCGTTTCACCCCGAGCAAGGCATGTCACTGCCACTACTGTGCAGGGGGCTACGTAGAGTGGAGAAAGGCTGATTAAATATAGGAAATAACAGAGGGTGGGTGATAGGCGGGTGAGGATACCGAGAATGAGGGTTGGGTAGATGAGAGTGTTGTGAGAATAGTTGGGAGTTAGCGTGATAGGAGGTGTCTATTGACCCTACATTTAAACACTCGGAGATTGTAACTGTCGGGAAAGAAGACTTGTGGAAGGGAGTTCCACAGGCGGGAAGCGCGAGAAAAGAAGCTGTTGGAGTAGAATTTACGGTTACATCTTATTTGTTTAACTGTAAAAGGGTGGGACCTAGTTGCTAATCTAGTATCTCGTTTCTTATTTCTTTCTTTCGTCCTATAATATTACTTTTAACAATTAAGAATTAAACCTCTTTTATTTTTGCGCCTTACATCGTTTAATTTCTAATACTTAATTGTCAATTTTCCTTCTTAATAATTCTTTTAATCTTTTTTTATTTAATTTTATTTAATCGTATCTTTATTTAAAATTTTAAATCTTAATTTTCTCTACATTTTTTTTGTACATGTAATGTTTGATTATTCATATTTTTAAAACACATGAGTTTCGCCCTTGGGTTTTTTTCTCCTGCATTTTTTAATTTTGAATTTAAATTGAATTTAAATTTTAAATTTAAATTTCAAATTTTTATCCACATTTAACCGTATAATATTTTTATTTTTAATTTTGTTATTAAAAAGGTAGTAACTTGACTTTATGAAATTTAATTCCAATGTACATCAAGTGAAATTAAATTCAGGCGTCTAAATGTGACTCTAGAAAAAAAAACAATTATATCGGAAAAAATTCGTTGGAGTCAAACTCAATAACCTCGTTGAAATTCTCCTCCATGTTTTCAACCTTATTCTAGATAAGGAAGGCGTGTGTACAAGGTAGAAGCGAAGCATCATTCTGTTACCTGATTGCTAGAATGAACTGTCTCATCCTTTACACACACACACACACACACACACACACACACACACACACACACATATATATATATATATATATAAGATTCGTGCGACAAATAACGTCTACGCTATAATCTTCTGCCTGGTGGTTTTTAATGACGTCCAGGACACTTTCAGGTCAGGTTTTGAGTTATATCATGCTGGAAAGCTCAGACATTTGCTAAACAAAAAAACCTGCAGTAGGCTTATAACAGGCCATTCCATCATAAGAATTCCATCTTATGTCATGAATAGTGATTAATCATGATTTATTGTAATTATATTGAAAGAAACTTCATTCACAAATGGAATACTCACCAGGAATTTCTATGTATTAAATACCATTCTAGATGAAAATACAATTATTTCTTCATTTTCTACTTCTCCTCTTCCTCCTCCTCGTTCTTCTTCTTCTTCTTCTTCTTCTTCTTCTTCTTCTTCTTCTTCTTCTTCTTCTTCTTCTAATTCTTCTTCTTTTCCATACTCCTCGTCCTCCTCCTCCTTCTTTTTCTTCAATGTAGCATGTCATTTCAGGAAGTGAACTCTCATGGGTTTCCATATCTTAAAAATTAAAATAATTTCCATATACACACTTGAAAATTTAGGATTTCATAGCGGTAAGCAATATAATCGAAAATAAAATAAACATAAATATTTTTTTAAATAATAATAAAAAAGTGTATGTAATATAATAATAAAAGTTAGAGAAAATAAAGTAATTCCATATCAAATCGACAAAGATTAAACAAATACCTTTGTTCTTTAGAATGTAACTCACATCACATAAGCTCCCAGTAATAAACGTAGGTAATAATAGTCTGATAATAGATTAACTCGCAGTATAGCCCGGCGTTGTTCGGCTGTAATGAAAGCTTTAAAACTAATCCATGGTCCTGGAGCTCAGACTCTTTGGACGTTAGCACGAAAGACTAAAAAGCAATATCCGATTCCAGTTAAAGCAAAACCTTACACTGACAAAAAAAAAATGAATGGATGTAAGTCAAATTTTGATTTCCTGATATCGATATCAAATAAGTTTTTTCGTCGAAAACTGAATATTGAAGGCTAAATAAGTCCTCTGAGTAAATTGTATCATGGCTGAAACTAAGAACTACAATTATACCTACTTAGAGCCAAACCCGAAGGAAATCTAAAATCAAAGGGCTGAAAAAGTACAGACATACAGGCAGATAAACAGACACACACACAAACATCTTGCCTTTTATATATATATATATATATATATATATATATATATATTATCGATTTTCTGCACTATTGTAAGAACTGCAACCTTGAAACTTCTGAATATCGTTTATTATGTCTTTGTTTATGAGTGTATCAAATTTGATTAAAATCGGACCACTCCTTGTATAACCCTACTTTTTCGATTATCGATTTCCGATATTTATCGGTGGTACCTTGATGCAAAGCCTAGCTAAGAACACTCGCAGACGCTTATAGTACAGCTGTGTGAATTTTCAAGAAAATCGGTTCAGCCGTTTCAGAGTCTATAGGTAACGGACACACATACGCACACATACACACATATAGACATCCACACATACACACACATACACACAGACACACACACATACACACAGAGACACACACATACACACAGACGCGCACACATACACACACGGATACAGACACACAAACACACACACACAGACACACACACACACATACACACAGAGACAGATTTCCATGTATATATAAGTTTAGATATTTAGTATTCGTGTCCACCAGAATGGTATGTCAAATTGACAGTTTTTCCTCTCACGTTACTCTTATTTTAGTTACCTTCACTAGTTGACAATGTTTATTGCTTTTAAAAAATACGATTCTTGTTTTTCTATGTGCAGGTCCCTTCAAGACGTAGGCGATCCTGGTCTTCCGCATCTCCTTTATCATTTGTAGCTCTTAACACCTTTTCTCACCTCTTCAAAATCCTGCCCTGTCATCCATTAGCTCAAGTCCATTTTTGAATGTAGGTCCCACCCTTTTACAGTTAAACAAATAAGATGTAACCGTAAATTCTACTCCAACAGCTTCTTTTCTCGCGCTTCCCGCCTGTGGAACTCCCTTCCACAAGTCTGCTTTCCCGACAGTTACAATCTCCAGGTGTTTAAATGTAGGGTCAATAGACACCTCCTATCACACTAACTCCCAACTATTCTCACAACACTCTCATCTACCCAACCTTCATTCTCGGTATCCTTACCCGCCTATCACCCACCCTCTGTCATTTCCTATATTTAATCAGCCTTTCTCCACTCTACGTAGCCCCCTGCACAGTAGTGGCAGTGACATGCCTTGCTCGGGGTGAAACGCTTATAAAAAAAAAAAAAAAAATGCTCACCAAGACTTTCTAATTATTAATTTCATACTAGATAAAAATACAATTGTTTCTTCATTTTCTTTGCCTCATTCTTCTTCTTCTTCTTCTTCTTCTTCTTCTTCTTCTTTATTTTATTTTTGTTATTATGATGTTGTCATTTTTCATGGTAATTATATTTCTGCTATGGTTGAACAATATACCCAGTCTGCAAGAATATCTAATGCATATAGTGGCGTGTTGCTATGACTCCATTTCGTGTTGTTTCATATCTCCCTAACATCTCTAGCGTTACATAGACAAAGTTCTCCTTAGTGTATTTATATATCTCTAAAACTGGGGTTTCCTGGGATTCTTTCAATGCGTTGTTTTGTTCCATTTTTATCATTCCAAATGCACCTCCTATCACTAGCACGATTCTTGTTTACAATTTCCACATTTGTTTTTATTTCAATTTCAAGGTCTTTATATTTTGTCAGTTTTACGAATTCCTTGATTGCTATGTTACAATGTACTGGACAAGCCATAAAAATTAATAAGCATTTTTTTCTTTTTGGTTTTTAACAAAAATGTCCGACCTATTTACTACAATTTTTCTCTCTGTGTAGATGATGTAATCCCATAGAATGGTGACATTACTATTTCTGTAACTGGTGCT
Organism: Ascarosepion bandense; assembly: GCA_037127315.1. Taxonomy (NCBI): domain Eukaryota; kingdom Metazoa; phylum Mollusca; class Cephalopoda; order Sepiida; family Sepiidae; genus Ascarosepion; species Ascarosepion bandense. The sequence continues at coordinate 4,215,091 of JBBBDQ010000178.1, forward strand.
GGGTGATGTTCCTACCAGTGTTTGTTTACATATTTTCCATAGCGTTTGCACATTGTTTAATGTAAATATTGCCCCACTCTATCGTGACGACGTTTTATATTCATTTGGAGCAAGCACAGAACATCCTGACATTCTATCTATCTTCAATGTATCATGTGATTTCAGGAAGTGGACAGTAATGGGTTTCCATATTTCCTTGCCTATTTATCTTTAACGTTTTTTAAAACAGGCACACGCAGTCCTTCAGTGACGGAACTCTATCGGAACTAGACACTCATAATATTAGACAGATTTTTGTCGATAACAAAATAATATTCACTCATGCACGAAGTAAAAAGAACCTTCAGATACTGGAGGACATCTACATAAATGTATTGAACACTTTTTAATATAAATGAGTACTGGTCAAAGTTAATTATGACCAAAAAGTATATATATATATATATATATATATATATATATATATATAGGTTTCACTGAAAATGATAAACAAGTTATTATAATTTAAGTTATGTGTTATCATTATGTAGAAATACTGCAGTTTCGACAATTTTTTTATATAATTTGAGTTCCTAAAAGAAAAAAATTCTCATAGAAACACATGAAAAAATATATTAAAAAAACTTAATGATAATACTTTGTCCGTTATTTTCAATAAAACCTGTATAAAAGAGAGATGGTTGCCCAAATACACGATTTTTAAATTACATGACTGTTGGTACGCCCGCGCCTATTCGGCTATAACGGACTATTCCATTACTATGTAAAGTAATGGTGGCATCTACGTAGGAGAGTGTACCGAGCAGCCGATCGACAAGTCAGTCGTAGACTTCCGGTGACGACCCGGAAGTACCCATTGCTCATACTACGTCTTACAACGGTTGAGACGATTAACCTTTATTCTTGTATTGGATACTAATAACCTTTGTAAAGACTATTTTCACGGAATACAACAATTAATCTATTCCTGTTGTTGAGTTATTTATCCTTACTCACGACACAACAATAAACCAGCAGCCAACAAAGTAAGCAATACTAAAATTTGTAGAATTTTTATATAATTTAACTTCAGAAAAAAAAATATACATATGAACACATGAAAAAATATATAAAAAAACTTAATGATAATACCATGTCCGTTATTTTCAATGAAACCTGTATAAAAGAGAGATGGTTGCCCGAATACACAATTTTTAAATTACATGACCCAGCAGCCAACAAAGAAAACAATATTAAAATTTGTAGAATTTTTGTATAATTTAACTTCAGAAAAAATATATATATATACGAACACATGAAAAAATATATAAAAAAAAAACTAAGGAGGATAAATTATCTGTCATTTTCAATGAAACCTGTATGAAAGGGGAGATTGTTGCCCAAATACACAATATATATATATATATATATATATATATATACATGTGTGTGTGTGTGTGTGTGTGTGTGTGTGTGTGGATGACGAATATTTAATGCTCTCCTTACGATTGAGCACTCTTCGGAGGAAAATTTTTAAAAAGTTACCACTTCCGCAATTTATGAATTACTTTTCAGCTCTAAAGCTTTCATTACTTTCATGTAACTTCTATTCCAACAGTTTCTTTCCTCGCACTTCCCGACTGTGGAATTCTCTTCTACACGATTGCTTCCCCGACGGTTACAATCTCCAGGAGTTTAAATGTAAGGTCAATAGACACCTCCTAACACAATAACCTGCTCCCATTCTATCAAACACTCTTCCCATCTGCCCAACCCTCATCCTCGGTATCCTTACTCATCTGTCACCTTCCTCCTGACATTCCCTATGTCTAACCACTCTTCTCTTTACCATCCCCTATGTAGCCCCATGCGCAATAGTGGCAGTGGAATGCCTTGCTTGTGGTGAGAGGATATATAAAAAAAAATTACACCCGAGCAACGCCGGGCTATACTACTAGTAATAAATAATTCCACTTGCTTTTGTGGTAGTTTCTTATTAACTGATATAGCATGTCCATGATCCCATGACATTAATAATGATGAATAATTGGAAATATGTTCTTGCAATGAATGAAGGAGGAAAAAAGAATAACTGAAACATTTTATCAGCTCTCAGTGAGAGAGATAAAGAAAGCAAACATCCTAAGGATTAAAGAAAGAAATAAAGAAAGAAGCAGTCAAATAGAATCAAGTGGTCGGATATTGTCCCCATTCGTTTAAATTCAGTTTCAGTAAAAGCAACACCTCGTTAAATATGGTTGATCTTCATCTCTACTGTCCTTTTCATCGCTACTGTTGTCTTACACCTCTATTTATCTTTAAATAGTTACCGTCATTCATACTTATAATTGTTTTAGTAATATTTTGTTTAGCAGAATTATGTATTTAGGCAACGGAAATATGCCTGCATAATTTATAAATAATTCATTAAACATCTTATGAATTAGAATTAAGCATAAAATTAAATATGAAAAACTGTGTAATTTTCATGCATCTAGTAGTTTAAATTTTATTCGCCAAATTAAATTCAAAGTATTAATTTGACTTGGCAAATTTATAATTTCTCTTTGAGTTTCGGGCTTATAAAATGTGAGTTTATACTTGTGATTATAGGCGAATTTCGGTATGATTTATACTTGAGGTGTTTGGCAAACATAGATCTGGTTTATACTTGAGTCTAAAGATATACATAGCTTAGATGGATAATTGCATTCATGAAAAAAAACTCTGGTTTTTTACATTAGTAAACATCAGTCGGATATATTGTTTAGCCTATAGAAATACAATGGCCGTTTTTATAGTCGAGGTTATAATTAAATATTAATATTCATACTTAAGTCCATAGAAAAATGCTGGTTCAGTTTATCATTTGATCTGTGAATGAACATTTATAGAGTTTACAATATTGACTGAATGTCATCATAACTTGGTTATATTTGAATCTGTAAAGTAATAGAGGATTACTTACTTGTGTTCATTTGTCTGTTTTGACTGGAGTATATGACTAAGCACTTTTCATATTGATATCCGTGTTTAGATACTTACATTTGTAGTTAAAGTTTGATCTGCTTTGTACTTGAGACTATATGTGCTTATCTGCCGTGTTCATACATACTTTTCGAATTGTTTTCGAATTTATATTTGATTCGCTTGTAGGTATACGTTGATAATGCTTTCATCTCAATCTATAAGCATTCGTTAGTAATAGCTTATACATAAGTCTATAGTTAAGTATTATTCTCTGTTAGAGGCGAGTGCGTGAGAATATATTAGCTGGTTTTTATACATACTTCTATATTTAAATATTTGTCATGATCCACGTGATCCTATAAACTAAGATTGGTGCTATTTATACATCAGCATATACATTGTTCATGCTATACTGAATTCGCATTTAAAGAGACGTTGTGTTGAGCGGATGTGCGTTGTGGTGCATTGGATATCTGCTCGGACGAGAAATCGGGGAGCCGAGTTCGAATTCCAGCTGAATTCATTGCATTCACTTACGCGCAAATACCCTTGGGAAAGGTATTAATCAGCCTATTCCTTCCAGTTATGGGTTAAATAACATGACAGATTGGTTTCTATAGCCTTGGTCGGCAACCAGTCTACCGCAGAAAGCAATGGCAACCTACTGCGGGATAATCTTCTGCCCAGTCAGTCATGTCTCTTTCGAGACATGATCGCCCAAGCGTGTATCACGTATGGCACTCAACTGACTGAATGTAATAAAAATATAATTAAAACTTCTACTGGGTATAAATTGGGGGATCAGTTTTATATTGTTATGAAGTAATAAACTGATCCCCCACTAATTACTACATAATAATGTAATACAGCTCTTCCACTTCTAGCTATGAGTCAAATAACAGGACAGATTGGGTTCTATAGCCTTGGTCGGCAACCAGTCTACCGCAGAAAGCAATGGCAACCTACTGCGGGATAATATTCTGCCCAGTCAGTCATGTCTCTTTCGAGACATGATCGCCCAAGCGTGTATCACGTATGGCACTCAACTGACTGACTGTGTTGATACTGGATTTTTTCAGTAATTAAGGTTAAGTGTTATGTTGCTCTACTACGAGGAATGGGACTCTTTTTCTTATAATATATTTACTTCCGTTACTTCTGGGGGTAGTTGACAATAGCTAGTACGCAGTTGAAGCTAGCTACGATTCAGGCAACACGCAGCGTAACTCTGAAGTTCGGACTTGCTTATTTCTATATGCTTAATTACTAGCACTTACGTTATATATATATATATATATATATATATATATATATATATATATATACTGTTTTGAACCTACCTTCTGTTTTCCGTGTCTTACTTTCAACACAAACCGGTCACTACAACATTGCGGCGAAGTTTCGCTACAAGAACTGCACAACAAATTGATGATGTAGGATTGAGTTAAGATTTGTCCCAGTCAGCTGGCGACGAAGATACAAAATATAGTGTTTTGTCGTGTGTTTGTAGTTTGTAAAATATCTATAAAAATTACCTCGTGTATTGTTCCTCCTTTGTGCACACTTCTAGCGGAGTGGCCATGTAACATCAGCAAGAAAACTTTTAACCTGTGTCCTTAATAATACAACCTATAAGAACAATACATCCATCCAGTTTTTCATCGGCCCGCTTTGGTTCCCTCTATTTCTTCTATAAATATTTTCATGGGTTCTGCTCTGGCGAACTTAAGTTACTGGTGCCCCATCGACAAGAATTTACTCGGGCAATAAGTCTGGCAACAAGATCTCACCGTTTTACAGTTAGATCAACCAAATACAGGTAACAATTCTACTCCAGTAGCTTATTTTCCCGCGCTTCCAGCCTGTGGAACTCCTTTCCATATACTCTCTTTCCTGATGGCTACACCTTCCAGGAATTTAAATTTAAATGCAAAGTAAATTCCCATCTCTTATATACTTAACATCCTTTTCTACATCACCCCGTCTATCTTGGTTTTTTTTCTTACTCTCTACCTTCGAAGCTGTCTTCACTCCTTTCTTCACATCCTTCTCTTGCCCTTTCTCCATCATCGAATGTAGCTGGTTCGTCTTTGTCTTCAATTTCCTCTTGCCTAAATCTTTAACTCTCTTATGTAGTCCTCTGTACATCAGTGTCGGTACCGCCTTGCTTGGGATGAAGTGATTAAAAAAAAAACATGATCAGTGTGTCAAACCTATAGATATGCTATTGTGAAAATACAGATAATTTTTGACTTACCTTCCTAGTATTGTATGCATCTGATTACCCAGGAATTCAATTGTCTCATAATTGTGACGGTGGATATTAAGGGCTACCATTAATTAAACAGTAATCAATAAACCAGATTATAATAGTAAATTTTATAATCATTATTATCACACTCATCTTTATTTGCATAATGAGTGACATGAGATACAGTGGTCGTAAAGTCGATATGCAGCTATACACCTGACCAGGTATACATTCCTGTGTAGCATGTCTGAGGGAAATATACATAGATCAGACTGAAGCCGATTTCTTCAAAATTGAAGACTCAACTTTGTTTTAAAGCGTTAATTCCCTAGAGCAAACATTCTATATTGCTCCGTGATATTTGTCTAGGTAGGTTTCGGGTCACTGATACCAATCAATTACTGCACTAATGTTATTTACTGCTGATGCAGCTGGAAAACAACAATCGTCTTTACAAGCAACTAAGAACATCGAGTATATTTAAAAATATAAACTTGTATTTTTATTCTTCGTCAGTGGTGGTTGTGCAGAGAGGGATGTAATGAGATAGAAACACGTATATACGAAAGAATTGTCGGGAGCCGTTAACCAATTTCTTTTTTTTTTCTTTTCTGTTCTCACAGTTATCCCTGCTTTCTCTTTTCGGCTTAAGAACCCAAAACTTATATAACCTGAAATTTCTACTCATTTTTGTATCATCTATGATCAGGTACATTTGCTAATCATCTTCGCCGGCTATTGACATCAAATACTTGCTGTATTTGATGTCAGTCATAGCTCCGTCGGCCATTGCCCGCTTTTTCAGCCTGTGATGTTAATCACACGTTTGTCGGCCACTGTTTGTGTTTTCTGCCTTTAATTCAAATCATATTTTGTCGGCTACTGCTGGTAACGTCTGTTATCGATTTCGGTCATATTTCTGTCAGGTTACGGTGTCATATTACACTAGTTGGGTACGTTATGCATAACCGGCCTTCCCACTGAGCCGATTGTCGATGATATGTTCTGTGAGCGTTGAACTATCATTACTTTCTCGTTATACGTCACATATATTTAATCAATTACTATCTGCTTCTAAATATCTTTTTGTTACCATTTTCTTTAAGACATGATGTATACTAAAACAACGAAGAAACCTTCTCATTACCATATATAATAATCATATGATTATAAGAATCATTGTATTTGTTGGCAAGGATTCTGAATGAGAGTAGTATAAAAGTAACAATGTTAAGCCCTTAAGGAATTTGCCATTTCTTTTATTTTTGAAAGCTAATCAAATTCTAGGGAACTTAAAGAGAATTAAATGTTACTCTACAACATCAACGTCATGCGGGCATTAATCTGCCAGCATTAAAAGGATTATAATAGACATGACATGTCAGCAATCTTTATCCGTAATTGTTTGAATAAAGTGTTTTTACCTCGAAAATCACAATACATGATGCACTCTTCCGTCATGTAAATCTGAATTAAAAGAATATAACAGCCTCGTAGAATAGATAAAGCTTTTAACGGTGTTTCAGTTAATGAAATTGCTGCTCAAAATAGAGATATTTAATATCAGTTCCTCGAAGATACACTTTGTAAAAGAGGAAGATGAAGTAACCATTAAAATGAACTAAACGAAATATTCACCAGAATCAAGTTCTAAAATAAACATTTAATCATTCGTACGTGTTGTGTGTTGATTGACAAGAAAGAATAAAAAAAATGAATCCGAGTTCGAATAGCAGTCGAGTTAGTTTTATTAACTGATATTCAAACATGCTTTGGAAATGTGTGAGTTCATTTTTCTCTCCCCCCCCCCCGCACCTTAAATAGCAGGACAGTCAGATTAGTGCAACGCCGTGTATTACTTTTATATGAAAGTCTCGATCTCACAAATCTATTTAAGTTAATGATTTAGCTTCTTAGGTTTTGTTGTAATAGCAACATATCTTGTCAGGTAAAAGTCTCTCTAGTGCGGCATATGGTATGTTTAATACACTTATCTCTTATCAGTCAGTTAAGTGCCATACGTGACACACGCTTTAGGCAATCATGTCTCGAAAGAGACATGCCTCACTGGGCAGAAGATTATCCCGCAGTACGTTGTCATTGCTTTTTGCGGTAGACTGGTTGCCGCTCAAGGCTATAGAACTCAATCTGTCCTATTTTTTAACAAATAACTGGAGGGAAGAGATGGATTAATACACTTACCAAGGGTATTTGTGCACAAGTAAATACAAGGAAGTCAACTGGAATTCGAACTCAGCAGCACGATTTATCCACTGCACCACAACACACATTATAATTTTTTTTTCATTTCACCCGAAGCAAGGTTGGACAGCCACTAATGGTCAGGAGAGTCACAGTAATTTAAAAAAAATATAGGGTACAACGGGTATCAAAGTAATGATAAAAGATTGATAAAAGTCATGGAAATAGACGATATCAACTGACGTTGCTTTTAAATCATTGGATTTTGTAGCTATTAGGGAAGGAAGTAAAAGGAAGGAGCTCCAAAAGCGGAAAATGTAGAAGAGGCAGTTTAAATATAGCTATTTTAATGGTAATAACGCGGGACCTACAGACCAATCAAGTAGCAACCTTAAATTCATGTGGTCAGGGCATCAGAAAAAAAGCTCGTCGGAGTCGATGTCCGAAAGTATTTGGAAGAAAGACAGAGCGAAGTTACATCACGTCGTTGATAAAGTGGCTGAAATGAAGATGCCATTTGCAGACTCTTCTTTGGAGATTGTCTAGAATCTCGAGACGATTAACAGGAACACTCGACCAAATATGGCACCGGCATTCAATTAATAAAGTCATAGAAATTTACCTAATCGCAATGTAAAATCATTACAAATACTTTAAATTAGTAGTACACGTATGAACATCGAAGTTAAGCAGCTGGTCGGTATATTTTGGGAAAGTTATGCATCCACACCTGTTGACAGTAATGAGATAATAGTAGAATTGATAGTTGTAAATCTCCAAACCAATTATTACAGTCTCAAAACATTTCTTCGTTTTAATTAAATGGCAGATAAGTTGGTAATAGGCGACGAGAAATTAATATTACAAAGGTAAATTATGTAATTCCAAAACATCGGAGATCCGAAGTCGAATTGGCATGGCAAAGGACGCGTTCCAGAAGATGAGCAAAATACTAACACACAGGAAGATCTCAATAGAAACGAAGAAAAAGAGTTCTAGACTGCTACGTGATGTCAGTTCTTCAGTACGGCTGTGAATGCTGGACAATATCATCGAAAATGAGGAAAAAACTGGAAGCGGCCGAAATGTGGTTCTACAGAAGGATGCTACGGATATCGTGGACTGAGCATACAAGCAACGACGAAGTGTTAGAAAGAATGGCGACAAAAAGGAAATTGATGCTGAGCATCAGGAAGAGACAACTGAAGTTCCTGGGACATGCAATGAGGAAGGAGAGCCTGGAGAACCTGATACTGACTGGTCAGATAGAAGGAAGGAGAGACAGAGGAAGGCAGCGGATAACATATCTGCAGAGTCTGATCAGGTGGATGACGGAACGGGGGTTGCCAGGAGCAACAGGAGCAAACATACTAAGAGCCACAAGGGATAGGGAGACGTGGAGATCCATGATCACCTACGTCCTGAAGGGACAGGGCACATAGAAGAAAAAGAAAGCTCAATAAACTTATTTTGATGTAGCGGATGAGAAATGAATTAAAATCAACACCCTTCTTCTTCAGTTTTACAAAAATTCACAATGACGTGTGAAATCCTGGTTTTCCCAAGTAGAAAAAGGATTGACAATTTGCTTAAAGAAAAAGTCCACCCAGAATTCGCAAGTATGTGTTAAAATAAATTTTGACGAATGGCAGCAATTTGCAAAAATAAAAAGAAATTCGCGAGTAAGTGCGAAAAATCTAGATTACAATAAAAGTATTTCATCAACGTCAGTGAGAGGGAGCTGCGAGACAAACATTTCAAATGAAACTCAACTTCAAGCGACTCAGACACTGTCCTCTTTCTCTTTCCCCTTATCTCTTTCAACAAATTACTTCTACGAACATTTTGTACGAACTCTTGATACCCTTAAATTTCTCATTGAACATTAATTTCTACGAATTCTTATTATTACTCCTTTAATAAATTTCTATTTTAACATCCAAAATATATGTTTTACTATTCCAGTCTTCTACACTAATCTACCCATTCTGCCGACAACCAACCTTCTGATGATTATTCTTATGATAATTTCTGCATAAAATGTGTAAGCTGTAGGGGGTTTGCTTAATTATGACACGAGGCCGTATCAAAGAAACATTAACCACCCCCTACGCGACATTGATAAATGTATAGGAATAATTATATAATATTCGAAAAAGAATATCTAAATTTACTTGTTTTAAACTTTATTGCTAATGGATACTCGTACTTGAGTGTATAGTCTGTTTTTTCTATGATAAGCATCATATAATAATTCTGCTTGTTCCTTCCTTAGTTAGTTAGTTACTTAGTTGCTCCGTCTGTTGCGCCACACTCTCCACACGAGCTTTTCCTTCCTCTCTATCTTTTTACTCTCCTCAGCCTTTCTCTCACCTTTGCCAAACGGAAGGGTAGTAAAGAGTGGGAGAGTAGGAGGAGAGAGACTCTAGCATTATCGTAGCAGTAGCAGCTTAATCTAGTGGTTCTACTAGTAATTATGTGTATATATGTCTGTTTACTGTACAATATAGTAAAAATAACTAGGGTTGTTGTATCTAATAATGAAATTTCTGGCCTCGACACCCTTGGTCACTACTCACTTGGTCTTTTCTGTTTACAATGGACACAGGAGCCATGATTTTTCAGTAATAAAAGAAATGTTTTTTTCAAAATCTCTCAAAAATAGCGTACAGTATTTTGGTTATGGTCTGTGCATACTTCGCTTCAATTCCATAAGAGCCCACGTAGATTTGTACGCTGATGACACCACAGTTTATGCTCGCCTCCTACAAAAATCTGGTGTAGGCGCCAAAGCTAACCTCGCAGCCGAGATTGAAAAAGACCTACAATCCATATTGGATTGGGGTAAGAAATGGCTAGTAAATTTTAATGCTTCTAAAACGAAGCTACTCTCAATTAACCATCATCGACAATCTCACCTACCTCCCATTAGCATGGACCAGGCTTGCCTCCCAGAGAGTAAAATACTACGCCTCCTTGGTCTCACACTTTCAGCGGACCTCAAATGGAATGACTATATCGAATCCATTGCTAAATCCGCTGCTATGAAAGTCAGTTCTCTGTGTAAGGCCCGTCTGAATCTATCCTGCACATTTTTAAATCTACCATCCGCCCGTGCATTGAATACTGCTGCCATATCTGGTCGGGTGCCCCGGCTATTCTCCTCGGGCTTCTCGATAAGGTTCAGAGGAGGGTCTGTAATGTGATAGATACCGACTTGGCAGACCGCCTGCAGTCTCTCTCCCACCGGCGCGACGTGGCTTCCCTGTGTCTCTTCTATAAATACTTTCACGGCTTCTGCTCCGATGAACTTAGATCACTGGTGCCCCCTAAATACGAATTGGCACGAGATACTAGATTAGCAACTAGATCCCACCCTTTGACAGTGTAACCGATAAAATGCAGCCGTAACTTCTACTCCAACAGTTTCTTTCCTCGCACTCCCCGACTGTCAATGTCAATAATCACTAAATATACAGCAAATGCAAACGAGGCAGCAATCTTCAAAGCAAGGAAGAATCGTAGACGTATAAATATATTTCCTGGCGAGAAAAAAGTTTAGCACGGCCCAGGGAAACATTTTTCCTCTACGCAAAACTAGCAATATCATCTTTCCACGTCATATCATTTTCGTCCGAGCAGAAGCCATGAAAGTATTTATAGAACAGACAAAGGGAGGCCACATTTCGACGGTCACCGCTTCAGTCACTTTCGCAAAGATCTAACGTAGCATTTAATTCATTTCATGGTCCATGTCCTGATGTACTTGTGTTTAGGGTCCCTACATTTTATTAATTTAAGGTCATTACAAGATTGGAGGCAGAGAAAAAACCGTAATTTCTTCTATCTTACTTCTTCAAAACAAAATTCGTTTTTAAAGGAGAGTCTGTAATGTGATAGGTACTGATCTGGCGGTTCGACTGCAGCCACTTCCCCACCGTCGAAATGTGGCCTCCCTTTGTCTGTTCTATAAATACTTTCATGGCTTCTGCTCGGACGTACTTACTGGTGCCTCCTCAACAGGTGTTCACTCTTGCAACCAGACTGGCAACTGGGTCCCACCCATTCACAGTCAGGTTAGCCAAATGCAGACGACAATTCTATTCCTGCAGCTTCTTCTCTCGCACTTCCCGCCTGTGGAACTCGCTCCCATATTCTTGCTTTCCTGACGGCTACAACCTCCAGAAATTTAAATGCAATGTCAATACTCATCTATTAACCACTGGACTCTAGCTCTCTCCCCACCCCCGTATATCCTTCCCTATCTCTCCACCTATGTATCTGTTATCGCACCTGCATTATCAGCTTTCTATTGTTCCCTTCTAACTAGTTTGTACTCCTCACTCTTTTCTAATTAATCTTTTTACAGTTCTACAGTTATGTAGCCCCCCCCCCCGCTCATCAGTGGCATTTCTGCCTTACTCGGGGTGAAATGATTAAATATATATATATATATCGTACCCAGCGCAAATGACGCCATTTTCACTTCCAATTAATTTCTTAATTGAATAATATGTTTTTCAGTTCATATTAATGTTAACTCAAATTACAAACTTTAAAATGTCTGCATGTAAAATGATTCAAATAAAGATTTATATTCAATATTTTTTTATATTTTCAAAATAGGGTATGATATACTCATAGCTAGTCGAGGTGTAACATTGAGGGTTAGTGTTCCAGGGTTAAACGTTATATTTATTTAGAATCATTTGTTTTTAATTTTATTTTCAAAACAGAAAAATACCCTCCTTCTGATATTTCCTACATCTAACCATCCTGTCTCACCACTTCACCCTCTATGTAAGATGTAAGCCCCTGTACAATAGAGGCAGTGAAATGCTTTGCTCGGGGTGAAACGATCATAATATATATATATATATATATATATATATATATATATATATATTATTTGGACAATTGTCTTTAAACTTATTACCATGTTTACGACTTTTCTTTTGCTGTACTCTTCGGCCTTCTTCAGGTGCTAGAACTTTTGAATAGAAACCTTTATTTCGATCACTGGGTTATTTAATTCTCATTTCATGTGCGATGCCACATCCAAATGCCATGAAATTATCTCCCTTTAACCCAACTCTCTAAGTTATTTGTTTACCACTATTGTAGACAGGTACTGAAGTCCCAAATCTTTTGATCAATTGACTGAAACTAACCAACGGCTATATTCACTTGGCCAAGTGTCCTTGACGACTGTTTTCTCTCATTCCATGTTTGATTCCAATTTCAGATGTCACGTATCTATCTCCGTTTAACTCAGCTCTTTAACTTATATCATTATAAAATTATTCCCATATCTAACGATTTTGCTTGCCTTCTGAGAGGTTTCTTTCTCGATTCCAGAGTCACCAGCGTAAAAGTTTTTTCAAAGCACATCATGGTATTCCACGGAAATGTTTGGGGCAATTCATGGAGAGGCTAGTCAGGGTGACCATCATTACTGTGCCCTGAATTAAATCCCCACTGTGAAGCCTGCATTAAATATGACATTAATTAACCCAAGAAGAGTTTATAAGTCGTAAAATCAGCGAACCTAACAGTTTCTTTTGATTGAAGCACTTAATTGAGCTGTGAATTATAATTACATAAATCGATCCTTATACACTGAAAATAAATTACTATTTGACTCACATTTCAAATGTTGCATGCAATCATGTAGCCGAATATATATATATATATATATATATATATATATATATAAACTTATTTATAAATGGAACTTTGTCTCTGTGTGTATGTGTGTGTATCTGTGTGTGTGTGTGTCAGTTATCTATAGACTCCGAAACAGCTGAATCGATTTTCTTGAAAATTTTCACAGTTTTAATATAAGCATCTGCGGGTGTTCTTAGCTAGGTTTTGTGTTGAGGTACCCCCGATAAATATCGAAAATCGATAATCGAAAAAATCAGGTTATAGAAGGAGTGGTCCGATTTTAATCAAATTTGATACACTCATCGACAAAGACCAAAGAAACGATATTCAGAAGTTTCAATGTTGCAGTTCTTACAATATTGCAAATAAATCGATAATATATATATATATATATATATATATATATATATAAAGCAAGATGTTTGTGTGTTTGTCTGTTTATCTGCCTGTATGTCAGTATTTTTTCAGCACTTTTATTTTAGTTTTTGCTTCGGGTTTGGCTCTAAGTACGTATCATTGTAGTTCTTAGTCTTAGCCATGATACCATTTACTCAGAGGACTTATTTAGCTCTCAAAATTCAGTTTTCGACGAAAATAATCTTATTTGATATCGATACAAGGAAATCAAAATTTGACTTACATCCATTCATTTTTCTTTCAGTCTACGGTTTCGCTTTAACTGGAAACAACTATTGCTTTTTAGTTTTTCGTGCCAACATCCAAAGAGTCTGAGCTCCAGGACCATGGATTAATTTTAGAGCTTTCATTACACCTGAGCAACGCTGGGCTATACTGCTAGTGTATATATATATATATATATATATATATATATATATATATGCATATTATAAATTATAGTTTAGCAATTGTAAAAATTACAAATTACTACAAAAGTATATATGTTGTTTCGACATCGAAAGAACAATGTCTCTTGTGGTAGTTAATAATGATGTTATTAAACGTTATTTTTTTTTAATATTAAATTAAATCATTTTCGCTTCCATTTATTTTTGGAAAACTTTTCGTACGAGGTAAAGAAGATAGAAAAGTCAAAACGAAAATAAATTAACACCTTGAGTTGTGGCTTGTTTGGGGGTTTCTTTCTCCTAAATGGGTTGCCAAGTTACAATATACAGAGACGTGATTAGGATTCAAAGAGAAAAAATCCGCTCATAAAAAAAATTACTTGGAAGAAACAGCCACTAGACGAAATAAAATTTCATTACACTAGATTGTTATGCTAAAAACAAAGAGAAAATAATATAGAGATGGTCATTTTTTTCTCTCCCGTTTTCTTCTCTCCTTTTGACGCTTGATCCGATGTGTTGTTAATTAATTAAGAAATATTGTTGCAACCATCACTAGTTGTGTAACGAAAATAATTGTCAAAAAACCAAATTACTGGAAACTTAAGATTCGTTTAAGTTCATCACTGCTGTCACACTTAAAAAAATAACTTGTTCATCCGTCTGTATATTCAGTTATTTTTCATTAAATTCATAAAAAATAGCATTATCAAAAAAAAAAAACAAACATTAAAAAAGCTAAAAATTATATCGTATTTTTTTTTCTATCATACAAATTTTTTTCCTGTAGTACTTTTTTAAATATCGCATTAAAAAATATTTCAAAATATCGAAAACTAAGAGATATGTGAATAATAAAAAAACTAGTTGATTAATCTATCAGGAGAAACAGATAAATTAAATAATAATAATGACTAGAAAAATTCAAGTTTAACTTAAAATAGTAAAATTAACAAAATTTTATATAGCTAATATATATATATATATATATATATATATACAAACAAAGATTTGTACCCACATAAAGGTGTAATTGCTCTGAATAAAATGGACATCATTATACTACCTTAACCTGATGAACCTTTCGGCCAACATTTTTTTAAAGGTATTCGTTGACTTTATTAAGAAATGGTAATGGAATACACAAGAGAACAGAAAAAGCTTAACCTAAAAAAGGGGGAAAGATGAAGCTCGTCTAAAAATAAATTTTAATCAAAATAATTAAAATGTAAGCTGGGTGTAAACACACAACTACATAAGAGTGATAAAATTGAAAAAAATGTAACACTCACAAACCCTCCAGGAATTGCAGGCAGCGAATAAATCGCTCTTTCTGCCTACACAGGGTCGGTTGTTGAATTTTTAAACAAACAGCGGGGTTATTTTGAGCGTTCATTGTTTGAGAGAGTTGACAAGACCTTAGTATATTTGAGATACATAGATGATACTTTCTCTATATTCAATGACGCCGGAGATGCGGAAAATTTTCTGGCTCAGTTAAATTCTCTACATCCTTCTCTTCAATTTACTGTGGAAGCAGAGAAGGATACGTTTCTCCCATTTTTGGATGTCTTAGTTCAGCACTGGGACGGGATTTTCGTGACATCAGTTTTTCGTAAGCCTACTTTTACTGGTTTATATACCAGCTGGAACTCGTTTGTTCCAAAGTCCCGTAAGATATATCTCATTGAGACTCTGGTTCACCGTGCCCTTGAAATTTGTTCCATCTGTTTAGGCAGTGAACTTGTTCACTTGCAAAGTATTTTCGAGGCAAACGGTGACCCTAAAGATTTAGTAAAACGTGTGATTGAAAGAAAAGTCAAACGTTATAAAGAACCACTAGTCGAGGGACCTAGTCGCTGTCCTTTATATTAAAAATTGCCTTGGCTTGTTAGAAAATGTCAGATTATAACTAATAAGGTTTCACCGTATATTTCGTCTAGACCTGTGTTTCCTTCTTTTACTAAAGACAGGTTGTCATATTTTTCGCAGTAATTCTGTTGTTTATAAATTTAAATGCCGCTGCAATACGGTTTACATAGGAGGAACCAATCTTAGGTTGGAGACGAGGGTTTCGCAGCACGTCCCTGAAAACATTCGTTCGGGTAGCCCTCATCAAACTATGAGAAAAACTCAGGCTGTTCTGAAGTCAGCAATTGGTCAACACTTGTTAGGCAATCAAGTATATGCTGATCATTACGAGAACACTTGGTTTTCTGTCCTGCACAGTGCTCGTTCAGCTCATCATCTACGTATTTTAGAAGCTGTTTGTTTAAAAATCCAACAACCGACCCTGTGTAGGCAGAAAGAGCGATATATTCGCTCCCTGCAATTACTGGAGGTTTTGTGAGTGTCACATTTTTTTCAATTTTATCACTCTTATGTAGTTGTGTTTACACCCCGCTAACATTTTAATTATTTTGATAAAAATTTATTTTTAGACGAGCTCCATCTTTCCCCCCATTTTTGTAGGTTAAACTTTTGCTGTTCTCCTCTGTCTTTCATTACCATTTCTTAATAAAGCCAACGAATACCTTTAAAAAAGTGTTGGCCGAAATGTTCCTCAGATTAGGGTAGTATAATGACGTCCATTTTATTCAGAGCAATATATATATATATATATAGATTATTATTATGCGATTTTCATCATAATTCGATATGGTCACACTACCTACCAAATCTACGGAAAGACCTAAGGCAAGTCATAAAGTGTTGTTATAACTACATGTTTTCCCAATTACATGCCTAGCATTACATGGACAAAATTCTCCTTAGTGCGTGGGTTGTACTTTAGAAGACAATGTTTCGTACATCTCTTAAGCTGAAGTTTCCAGAAATTTTTTCAACGTTTTTTGTTCCATTTTCTATCGTTCTAAGTGCACCTGCTATTTCTGGTACTCTTCTTGTTTTCAATTTCCCCATTTGTTTTATTTCAATTTTCATGTCTTTATATTTTGACAGTTTTTCAAATTCCTTGGTTGCTATGTTACAATCCGCTGGACAAGCAATATCAAATAATAGGTAATTTGTTTCCTTTTTTCTTTTTCTTTTTACAATATTGTCCGTTAAATTTGCTTAAATGTTTCTGTCTGTGTAGATGGTGTAACTTATTATTATTATTATTATTATTATTATTATTATTATTATTATACCAATAATAATAATGTGTTATTCTTAACTTCAAATAAGTTTCTACCTTGATTTTACCGAGTTAATATTGAAACAAAATTCCACTATTTAATATTCGATCAGAATATAAATCTGTCAGAAATGATAATAAAAAATTTCAATGTAATTTTCATTCCTCGCACCTCATGCCTATTTATGATGGTCATTCGAGGAATGCTTATCTCAGAATTCTTTTATTTTTTGTAAATTTTTAGAATATAGATAAAATAAAATTCTAAATACTCTACTGCTATTATTACCAGTAAACGGCAAATCATATCCGATAAAGACAGCTTCCTTAATATTATTTTCATTTTTCTTTTTATTTCTGGTGTGCAGGATGGGATTTAGCAAATTTTCACCATTTTATGCGCTTTTTTGTTCTTCTTATAGTAGGGTCAGTTGGGAACCGAGCGAAGAAGAACCATGTGCCACTTCTCTACACTAGAAATTTGGAAACAGCTTGATTCATTACTTGAGGTTCGCTTTGAAATCTCCAATAGGATTATTTGAAAGTATTTTAATGTCGATCTGATGACACTGCAGAGGATACGGGAAATGTTGGATAAGTTTGAATGCCATTATAAATGTGTATGTAGCGATCATTTATATTTCGAGCGGCTCTCTTGTTTTGAATAGGTAGTGCCGATCTTGATCAAGAGGATCAAGAAGATCGCTGCTGAGGGACTCTATCTATGTAAATAAGACACCGGATCATGTCACGCAATCAGGTGGATCCAGTCGTGGTAATTTAGTAATTTCTGCGACCACATCACCACTCACATCGGGTTACCAAACTCCGCACGCTGCAAACAACTTGATTGCTATTACAATACTTCTTTTAATACTAAATGGAACTAAAGGCAGTAATTATGTATTCATTCGCCAAGATAAATAAGTAGACCGTCTAGAAAAGTTGCAGGAGATTCCAAAGTCGTCTATACGCCGTTCTGAAGCCAATCGCAATTTTATCGAATGAATTTTAATTTTTAGTATCTTAATGACATTTTTGTTTAATTTTGTTTATGTCAATGTTATTTTCATTTTTTTTGTATGCATTTTTCTGTTCTGATGAACTTAACAACCTAGTGCCCCATATATATATATATATATGTTTATTCGAGCAACAAGATTAGCAACTAGGTCCCACTCTTGTACTGTGAAACCAATAAATTGTAAACGCAAATTCTACTCCATCAGCCTCTTTTCTAGCACTTTCTGAAATACCCTTCCATCTACTTGTTTCTCGACAGCTACAATCTCCAAGATTTTAAATGTAAAGTCATCTCCCATCTCACTAACCTGCTTCGTCTCTCCTTTCTTTGTCCACCCCACTCTCATCAGAATTCTCATTTTTCTCTTACACACTTCCTGACACCCCGTATAACCTGTCCCTCTTTTTCACCATTTTCCTATGTAAACCCCTGTAAAACAGTGGCAGTAAAATGGGGCTTGGGGCGAAATGATTAAAAAAAATACATTTTTCTTTCCGGGTCTCAACTAGAGACGTAAACTCAGTGAAGTTATCATGACGTTTTCCAAGGAGTAAACCCAAAAATAAATTCTAAGATCACACAAACTTTACATAGATAACGTCCTAGATAATGCGTGAGTTGTACAATGTCTTGTATTTTGTAAAGACTTTCAGACTGCCTTATGTAAAAATTGATGTGTAAAGGTGTTGTCTACATATCTTGTTTGTACGGTCAGAGTAGCAGCCGTAGCAGTAGTAGTTGCTATATTTGTTGTTGTATTTATTTTTGTTGCATACACATTTCTCTCTGCGTCGGAAATGGCATCTTGACATTTCCCACTGAACATTTTAGCAAAAAGTTTAAAAAAATAAACAATCTAACCTCATACAAATTTCACATCGTAAAGATATTTGTCAAGTGTGTTGCCATAATTGCGAGAACAGTTTTTACGTCTTTAAGACACGAATGTGCGTTGTGGTGCACTGGATATCGGCTCGGAATTACAACTCAGAGAACCGAGTTCGAATTCTAGTTAAGCTCGTTGCATTCACATATACACAAATAATCCTGCAGGTTTGAGTTAAATAGCGAAACAGATTGGGTTCGATAGCCTTGGTTTGCAGCTACTTCACGACAGAAAGTAATTGCAACCTACTGAGGGGAAAATATTCTATCCAAGCAATCATGTCACTTTTGAGACATGATCGCCAAAGCATGTATCCCGTATGACAATTAACTGACTGAAGGCATGTTTTACCAAATGACCAAATTAATCTATCGGAATCGTTTTTAATCAAACCGAGAGATCCAGCCACAAATAGAAATATTGATATCTTTATGTGACCGATTTTTAAGATTTTCACTTCAAGATCCTTCTATTTTCATAATTTATATGTCAGTAAAAAAGTACATCCTATTTTGTGGTCGTCAATCACTATTTATAGTCGATTAGCTTTGCTTTTCTCGTCTATTTACCTTGTAAATTCCCATAATTCCTATGCATGTAATCGGGTCTAAGTGGATTTCATGTCAATTTCTTGCAATTTCTTTCCGTAAAAGTTGCATATTTCCAAGTGCAGATATTGTTCCAAAAACTCTCTTGCCAAATTTTATATACAGCATATGCTATTATAGTCAGTTATTTGTCATATGTCATACACGACTATGCGATCATGTTTTGTAAGAGACATGACTAACTTGGTAGAATATTTTAGTCAGTAGGTAGGGATTACTTTCTGCAGAAGATTAGTTGCCGATCAAGGCTAGAGAACTCAATCTTTCCCGCTATTTAACCCATAACTCGAGGATGGATTAATAGTTTTAAAATAAATGAATGCAACGAAATCGACTGGAATTTGAACTGAGCACTCAGATTTCTCACACATTTTATATAGAAAAAGCTCTTCGTGATGTGCAAAATGTACATCTGAGTCCCTTTTTGTGTTTATTTTAAGGAATGGGCGACCAGCAATCTATTCAATAAGCTTACAAATTCCAGTCGATCTGAGGGTTACAACTACAACTAGAATTATTGATGTTCCTATGTGCCAGATTTTTTAGATGATCCCTTTCGTGGTTTAGAAAAGTCGAATTAACCGTAAAAAAATTGTTTTAGGATATTTATCATAGCAATCGGGGAGCTGAGGTCGAAACTATTTAAATTCCTTGCATTCACTTACTCGCAAATACCCTTGGGAAAGGTAATGATCCGTCTCATCCCTCCAGTTATGGGTTAAATAACCGGACAGATTGGGTTCTATAGCCTTGACTGGCAACCAGTCTACCGCAGAAATTAATGGCCACCTACTGCGAGACAATCCTCTGCCCAGTCAGTCATGTCTCTTTCAAGACATGATCGTCCAAACATTGGTTCCATAAGCAAAAATAAATCGTTCTGTTTCCGCTTTCAACTCTGTATTAGGAAACCATTGAGGGATACGAGGTATGTCTATATTAGGTTGTTTCGTACGATCAGAGGATTGAGCATGATGAAGCTTATCTTGTCATTTATGCATTTCTTACATAGCATGTGCGTTGTGGTGCAGTCGATATCGACTTGGAATAAGAAATCGAAGAGCAGATTTCGAATTCTAGTTGATATTTCTTGAATTCACTTACGCGCAAATACCCTTGGGAAAGGTACTAATCCGTCTCTTTCCTCTAGTTATGGGTTAAATAACAGGACATATTGGTTTCTATAGCCTTGGATGGCAACCAGTCTATCACAGTAAATAATAGCAACCTACTTCGGGATTATCTTCTGCCATGTCTCTTTCCAGACATGATTGCCCAAGCTTAACTGACTGACATTAAATTTGATTTTTCTTATATTTTTAGATTATTTACCGCAGTAGTAAGTATATAGTGGCTTATATTTTACTTTACCCTCTTGAAATTTCCTTTTGAATAAATATATTTATTATCATAATTTGTATTGTTAATAAACATAAATTCCTTTGATGAAAAATGATAACTGATTTATATATATTTGCTAGCAGTTTATCCCGGTTTCACTCGGGTAGTTTAAAGAATAATAAGAATAAAAAACATATGATGAATTTACATAGCAAATACACAAGATTCACCCTCGTCACTTTTATAGATATAGATAGCAGTTTAGCCCGGTTTCATTCGGGTAGTTTCAGGAATAATATGAATAAAAAAAATCATATGATGAATTTACACAGCAAATACCTACACAAGGTCCACCCCCGTCACATTTATCGATATAGATTACCAATAATATATTCTAAAGAAAAATTACCAATAATACATTTTATAGCAGAATTAACCTGATTTCACTCGTGTAGTTTAAGGAATAATAATAATAAAAAAGTCAAACATCCGTCCGTGCATGGAGTACAGCTGCTATTTATGGTCAGGTGCCCCTGCCGTTCTCCTCAGTGTTCTTGACAGGCTCCAAAGGAGAGTCTGTAATGTGATAGGTACTGATCTGGCGGCTCGACTGCAGCCACTTCCCCATCGTCGAAATGTGGCCTCCCTTTGTCTGTTCTATAAATACTTTCATGGCTTCTGCTCAGACGAACTTAAGTCACTGATGCCTCCTCAACAGGTGTTTACTCGTGCAACCAGACTGGCAACTGGGTCCCACCCATTCACAGTCAGGTAAGCCAAATGCAGACAACCATATCTGAATCCACCAAAGAAGATTAAAAATCTAAACAAAATAATAACCATCTCCCTAATCCCTTTATTCCTACTTTTTGATCAAGATATTCCATTTCACTCCGGCGACTGCGAGTTTTTTAAAAATTCATTTTTGATCGGCATTGGCGCCAAATTGTTTCTCTGGTTCGAGGTATGTTCAATTTATTTCTTAAATCTGTATTTTTCGTTTTTTTTGGGTTTTTTTTTTCTATTTTTTCCTCACTTTTTGGCGTTCATGCTTCATTTGGAAAGAAAAAAAGTTTGGGATTTTTATTTATTTATTTATTCTGTTATGCGAAGCTATCCTGGCCAAGATATCAGCAGCCACTTGTTACCCCTCCCCGCTATGGTATGTTCTTTGAATCGAAATTTACCAAGCAGCTTAACTCGATGTTGATTTTTGGGAAAAGCAAGAATTGAAGAAAGAAACTTTCTTAATTCAAATTTCCCGTGTTAAACTGTGAGGTATGTTCAATTTATTTCTTAAATCTGTATTTTTCCATTTTTTTTTTTTTGGTATTTTTTCCTCACTTTTTGGCGTTCATGCTTCATTTGGAAAGAAAAAAAAAGTTTGGGATTTTTATTTATTTATCTTCTCTCGCACTTCCCGCCTGTGGAACTCGTTCCCGTATTCTTGCTTTCCTGACGGCTACAACCTCAGAAATTTAAATGCAAAGTCAATACTCATCTACTAACCACTGGACTCTAGCTCTCCCTCACCACTGTATAACCTTCCCTTTCTCTCCACCTATGTATCTGACATCGCACCTGTTTTCTCAGCTTTCTATTGTTCCTATCTAACTAGTTTGTACACCTCACTCTTTTCTAATTAATCTTTTTACATTTATGTAGCCCCCTGCACATCAGTGGCGTTTCCGCCTTGCTCGGGGTGAAATGATTTAAAAAAAAACATATGATAAATATACATAGCAAATGCTTACACAACGTCCACCCTCGTCACTTTTATAGACATAGATATCAATGTAGAATGTCTCCTTTGGATTATGGTAGGAATATATAAGCACAATATATATAAGTATAGATAATATGAAGTAGCGTGATCGATTCCATATTATAATCAATATATAAAATCATATATATATCATATATATATATATATATATATATATATATATATATATATTTATACATTATAATCAATATATAAAATCATCCGTGGCTTACTGGAGTGATAATATATATTTTCCATGCCAAATTTTGGCTTTCTGAAAAATTTCAAGGTGTCGTTAGCATTCTAAAATGTTGATCTACATCTGAGTGCAACGCCCTTCGAGTTAGACCACAAAATGCAAACGCTGTGTTGAATGTCTCAAACAATCAAAAACTTACGCAACGTCTACCCTCGTCAATTTTATAGATATAGATTTCGTAAATGTCTGTTAGTCCATAACTACGACAAACGAATAAATTCTCTCACTTTCTCTCTGTCTTTATATCTATCTATCTATCTATCTATCTATCTATCTATCTATCTATCTATATATATATATATATATATATATATATATATATATATATTCGCTCCCATATTCTTGCTTTGCTGACGGCTACAACCTCCAGAAATTTAAATGCGAAGTCAATACTCATCTAATAACCACTGGACCCTAGCTCTCTCCCCACCCTCGTATAACCTTCCCTTTCTCTCCACCTATGTATCTGTCATCGCACCTGCATTCTCAGCTTTCTATTGCTCCTTTCTAACTAGTTTGTACTCCTCACTCTTTTCTAATTAATCTTTTTACAGTTATGTAGCCCCCTGCACATCAGTGGCATTTCCGCAGGCTTGTTTCGTTGTATCACAACTCAGTACAATTAGACGTCTGATTTCTTCTAGCCAGGATTGAAACCCGAAGATAGAGAAGGAAAGAGAGAGAGAGAAAAGAGAAAGAAAGACTGACAAAGTGAAGGAAAGAGAGAGTGAAATATCGTAAAATAAAATAATATATTTTAATAATTATACGTGGCGCCTGCTTGAATAAGTATACGCTCAGAATAATGTTGTATATATGTATTTATTTTATAGAATAAAAAGTGTGAGTGGCCGTGAACGTTTTGTTTAAAGTGTATATTTATTGTTGCTGTTATTATACATGTTATGATACTTTAAGTGTCCATAATGGTATTTGTGACGCTACACGTGTTTCGAGTCTAAGATTGGCTCTCTTCAGGCGAATAAAATTGTGGCTTTACGTATCGAGTTCCATTTGTTAAAATTAATCAAATGAGTAAAATAAAATAAAATAAGATAACATAAATCAAATCTTGGCGTGTGGAATAGTCTGTTTACTCACATCAGCACGTGTATAAATGGATAAACAGATAAATGAATAAATGTGCGTTAAAATTATTTTCTAGGCGCCTTTGCTTACTTAGAAGTCTCTTCATCGGTCAGTCGGTTGTTTTTATTGCTTTGACGGTGTTTTGAATTTGGTGTTTGTGTGTGTGCTTGTGTGTGTGTCTGTGTGTGTGTGTCTGTGTGTGTGAACGTTTTTTTATTGTTTCTTATGGGTAATCTGGTTCTTTGTTATTATTTCGGATTATCATTTGAATTTGTTGTGTGTGTGTGTGTATGTGTGTGTCTGTATGTTTTTCGGTGTGTGTGTTTTTCGTGGCTCATTTGGTTCTTTTTATGTTTTAGGGTTATTATTAGAATTTGGTGTGATTCTATGTATGTGTGTGTATGCATGTGTGTTATTTTTATTTATATACTTCCATATGAAAACTTTATAAATAGAAAGACCTTACAAATTGCACCGTCATTTTGTTTACAGATTGAAATACTTTAATCAACGATAATGGATATCTACATATCTAAATGATTCAAATTTGGGGATTTTAAGTAAGTTAAGAATATTGATGAAACCCGATAAAATTACAAAAACATAATCAGAAAGAAGAAAAAAAAACAATGATGAACAATTAGAAGAATATATAGAAATGACAACGAGACTCGAGAAAATAAAAAAAAAAGCTTAAGGAACAACGGAAGGACGCCAACAGCCATTCTAGTGGATTATTTTCAAATGTACTTGAAATATTTTTGATGTCTCTCTGTTGACATGTTGAAAGGATCTTGTGCTTATTTCGGTAAAAATACAAAGGAGTGTCCGGTTGTTTCCGGCGAGTGTCTTAATCAAGATTTCATTATCAACGATTTTAAATGAATTAAATCTCTACCCAACCAGTTTCCCACCAGTCACACTCGTCAAGTATTTCAACTGAATATTAATTAATTGAAGTTCGATCTGTTAAAAATAGCTTCGATTCAGTTGATTAATTTTTTTTGTTCTTCGTGTGTTTATTGATTTCTTTCCTGTTTCTTGACGTTAATCGAATCTTTTCAGATAAACGTGTCGATTTTTTCCTCATAATAAGATATTGCGTATTTGAAAACGTATGAATGTTGGTGTGCGAGCGTTTATCTTTCTCATTACGATTGAACTGACATTCTTCTCTCTTTCTAAATCTTTTCTTTTATAAAGGAGTGAGAACTAATTCTTTTAATTACCGATTGATTTTTTTTTCAACTGTTGTGTCTTTTTATTTCATTGGCGTTTCGTTTGGTATGTGCAGGTGGCGTCATAGATAGCGGTTCGGAATTAGAGAATGGAAAGTAGCTTTCGAATTTCAGTCGGTCGGGTTCCTCATATCTGAATACTCAGATACTTTTATACTTTTAAAAAAAGGATTATCCCAGAATATAAACTTGGGGCAAAATACCCTTTTTTTTCTTCTATGTGTACTGTCTTTTCAGGACATAGGCGATCATGGCTTTCCACGTCTCCCTATCCTTGGTGGCTCTTAGCACGTCTTCTCCTGTTACACCATGCAACACTCGCTCCGTCATCTAGTTGATTAGGTCCTTCAAAGATGCTATCCGCTGCTTTCCCCTGTCTAGTTTCCCCTCTATCTTGCTTGTTAGTATCAGGTACTCCAAGCTCTCGTTCCTCATTGCATGTCACAGGAACTTTAGCTGTCTCTTCTCGATGATCAGTATTAATTTCCATTTTTTTTTCCATCATTTCCAAAACCTCATCATTGATCACATGCTCGATCCATGATATTCGCAGCATCCTTCTGTAGAACCAGATTTCAGTTGCTTCAAGTTTTTGCTTCATCTATATTCCGACATTCACTGCCATATTCAAGAACCGACATCACATAGCAATCCAGTACTTTCTTTGTTTCTAGCGAAATTGTCCTGTTTCTTAATACTTAACTTCTGGAATGCTTCCTTCGCCATGCCAATTCGCCTTCGGATCTCTGTGTCACACTTTCCGTCTTGTTATAACACTTCCCAGGTATTTAAATTTTTGTATCTGCTTGATTTTAGTATCCCCCACCTGTATTTGGCATATTGGGCTGCCTTTAAGCCATCGGCGCCTAAAAGTACACTACCGGTCATAATTATTATGCCACCCCAGTTTTTATACAATTTTTAGCATTTATTGCCAAATGAATAATTCTAAATGAAAATAGAACGGTCCTTTGGTTAATACTGCACAATAACATGTGCATCAAATGAACTGTTGTAATATAACAATCTAGGCCCACCCGAGGAAGTGAGGAAGCGGGGGCGTTTTCCGGCCGTTGAAAGGAACGGATGGTTGTTTGACCTTATTTCCGGCAGTAGCGGAAATGGCTACAAGAGGCAAACAGAACAGGTGTCTCTGAGAATTACGTGGGCGTGCGTAGGCGAGGCAAAAAATCGGAAGTACCGGTTTGGAGATAAAAAGAACTCGGGCACGGATTTCACGACAGACGAGTCTGGGCAGAGAGACAGAGTCAGGCAGAGAGCCAGACCAGACCAGAGGAGCAACAGATACGACACCCCCCCGTCAACCCTTGGAAGCGCGCTCTCACTCTCTGTTCACTAGGCTACACGGTTCATCGTCACTAATAAAAATATCAGTTGATATATTTTTATATATATGCGTGTTTGTTATTTATCGGTATATAACACTGTTCTGGTGTCCAGTTTCTGTGTTCTCTTCTCTTTATATCGCCAACAATAGCGGAAAAGATTGAGTTTTCTACCCTTGATCGGCAACTAATCTTCTGCGGAAATTAATAGGTACTGACTGACGAAAATATACTGCCCAGTTAGTCATGTCTCTTACAAGACATGATCGCTCATTTGTGTATGACATATGGCACTTAACTGACTATTTTAGCATATACCGAATATAAAATTAGGGAAGGGAGTGTTTCGAACAATATCTGCACTGGGATTCTTATTGGCTGGCCGAAGTAAATGATTTTTGGGTGCCTTGTAAACATTTGCAAAGTAATAATAACAAAAGAACCATTCTTTTTTTCATTTAGAATTATCCCCTTGGCAAAAAATAGTAAGAAATACATCATTTCTTTTTTGACTTGGGCAGCCTAATAATTATGGCCGGTAGTGTAAGTCTAGGTAAATCCTAAGGAAACCGGAAATGATGCTCAGGCTCAATCACCTTGTAAAAGAATGATCCAACATGTTATCATTCAGAGTGGACTCGCAATTCAATATTTACATTTTTGTAGCATTTCGCAAGTGATTTACACTAGGTTTTGCTTGAATTCAAACCGACTTTTGTTTTTAGAATCAGCTGAGCTCTGTCTCTAATCCAAGACTTTCTCAAAGTATAATAGTTCGAGTTCAAACCAAACTCGTATGTTCAATCATTTATTTAAGATGATCAATTCGGAATATTTTTTACCTGTTTTTTTTGCAATGATAATTCTATAAAATTTATATATATATATATATATATATATATATAACATTCTGAGCACATACTTATTTAAGTAGGCGCCACGTTTAATCATTAAAAAATATTATTATGCTTTACAATGTTTCTCTCTCTCTTTCCTTCTCTCTATCAGTCTTTCTCACTCTCTCTCTCTCTCTCTCTCTCTCTCCTTCTCCATCTTTGGGTTTCAATCGTGGCTAGA
The DNA here is from genome assembly GCA_037127315.1 of Ascarosepion bandense. Classification (NCBI taxonomy): domain Eukaryota; kingdom Metazoa; phylum Mollusca; class Cephalopoda; order Sepiida; family Sepiidae; genus Ascarosepion; species Ascarosepion bandense. The sequence continues at coordinate 4,242,738 of JBBBDQ010000178.1, forward strand.
AGCAATCAGACGTCTACTTATACTGAGTTGTGACACATCGAAACAAGAGTGTCTGAGGATGTCTATAGATAGATAGATAGATAGATAGATAGATAGATAGATAGATTGATTGATATAAAGACAGAGAGAAAGTGAGAGAATTTATTAGTTTGTCGTAGTTATGGACTAACAGAAATTTACTAAATCTATATCTATAAAATTGACGAGGGTAGACGTTGCGTAAGTATTTGATTGTTTGAGACATTCGACTCAGCGTTTGCATTTTGTGGTCTAACTCGAAGGAAGTTGCGCTCAGATGTAGATCAAAATTTTGGAATGCTAACGACACCTTGAAATTTTTCAGAAAGCCAACATTTGTGGGTAGAAAAATATATATTATCACCCCACAATGAACAGGCATGCTTAACATATTTTGTTTAAAAAGAATGACATGCTTGTGGATCCAGTCAGGGCGATATTTTAGGGCAAATTTCCAAATGTTAATATTTAAGAAAGCTATTCTCCTGAAGATATATAAAACGTACCCAGTTCTTTTTATATATTAACCTGGTTATTTCCTGCCTTTGGAATGAGTCTTTCAGCTAAGTGCCATACGTGTAACTCGCTTGGGCGATCATGTCTTGAATGAGACATGACTGACTGGGCAGGAGAATATCCCGCAGTAGACGACCATTGCTTTCTGCGGTAGACTGATTGTCAGCCAAGGCTATAGAACCCAATTTGTCCCGTTATTTAACCAATAACTGAAGGGAAGAGACGGATTAATAACTTTTCCAAAGGTATTTGCGCGTAAGTTAATGCAATGAATTCAACTGGAATTCGAACTTGTTTTTTTGGCATCAGATATCCGTTTTCAACTTAGCTTTCTTTGTATTCATTCTAAAGAGATGATCTAAGAATGTATTTCATAGTTTCCTTGGTAGTGAATCTTTTGCAAAAAAAAAAAGTAGTTTAAGATGTTTAAATGCGAAATACAATCACTTTTCGAGAATTTTCTTCAAATTAGATCAATATTTCTGGATATACGATGTCTGTCTGAAAAGTAATGGAATTATCCGTTCACAGTGAGTTCTGTCACAGGGGTAGACAATTTATCTAAAAAAAAAACCCCTGCGGTGTTTGCTTCGATCTGTTCACGAGAAAGGACGAGGTTTTGGGCAGACGTGGCTGCTTCAACACGACAATGTACCAGTTCACAACTCCCCGAACATCCGGCAAATTTCGGTCAAGAAGAACGTCATCGGACTGGAACAACATACATATTAACGTGGTGTTGCCAAATGTGGTAATTTTATTTCCCCAGTAGAAGGGGAACATCATAGTCTTGAAGGTGTAGGGGCCAGCGAAAGAAATGTAACGAATGAGCTGAGGGGTATCCTAGAAGAACCATAGAGTACTGGTAGGGAATGATGTTAAATTGCATTAAGGCTAGTTCTCTGACGGTGAAACTATTATAGTTTGTTTTTTGGAATGGAAATTAATAATTTAGGCCATAGGTGCCATTATTTTATCAGACAGTTCTTGTACAAACACACACGCACACCCATATATATATATATATATATATATATGTTATAGACTCTCCTGTCGATTTCGAAATATGAGTGTCTAACTTAGTTAGACTGCCACACAGAGAATTGTTTAGAGTGGGGAAGGCTTGTGTAGGACCATCCACACTTTTTAGAACTGCTGATAACAAACAGTCGGTGCAAAAGTTCGCCACAGTTTGCATGAACAGCAGACCTCAGTTATTTAACCCATAACTGGAGGGAAGAGTTGGATTAACACCTTCCCAAAGTGTACAAATGCGCAAGTGAATGCAGAGTGTTCGACTGGAATTGTAACTCAGCTCACCAATTTTCTTTTCCAAGCCGACATCTACCGCACCATAGCTCACATCCGTCAATAAACGCTTACAGCACCTGGTATTCCCAAGCGGTCACCCATCAAAGTACAGACCAGGCTCAACGTTGCTTAACTTTGGCGATCGAGCGGGAACCGATGTTTTCAACGTAATATGACCGTAATTTTTACAAGCAAAAGTTTTTGTACCGAATACAATGAATATTATGTGGTCTGAAGAAATAAGCTAATTTAGCTCATTGAAATGAATTATAATTTATAATCAACTTAAATGACGTCTTGAGTTTTCTTTGATAAATATAAGAGTGCTCTGGATAACATCCATTGAGCTCTTTATATAGATATAACACTTAATATTTTATATTAAGTTGATCCTGTTGGATTATCTGGACATCTATACCTATATATATATATATAATTACTTTATATCAGTAATAATAATAATAATAATAATATATATATATATATATATATATATATATATATATATATATTATTATTATTATTATTATTATTACTGACATAAAGTATTTGCTTTGAACTCCTTTCTAAATACAAATAATATTAAAAATATTTTATTTCTGTAGGGAAAAACATTCAAGGTCCGCAAAATGACATGCATAATTGTGAACGTGTTGTTTGATTATCCTCCATATTATTCCAGGAATTAATGGAATACACTTATATTAACAGAAGAATAAAAACGTAGCATTTAGTATATAAAAGGCTACACTGGGTTTGAAGAAAATTAACGTAAACTCTACAGAGTTATGTTAAAATAAAAGTCAGGCTTTGGTCAGTATACATCGGGAAACGTAACAGAAGTGAGCGAACAGTTATTTTATTGAAATCTAAACTTATTTATAAATGGAAATTTGTCTGTCTGTGTGTGTGTGTGTGTGTGTGTGTGTGTGTGTGTGTGTGTGTGTGTCCGTTACCTATAGACTTTGAAACGGCTGAACCGATTTTCTTGAAAATTTACACAGTTGCACTATAGGCGTCTGTTCTTAGCTAGGATTTGTGTCGAGGCACCCCCGATAAATATCGAAAATCGATAATCGAAAAAATCGGGTTATAGAAGGAGTGGTCGGATTTTAATCAAATTTGATACATTCATAGACAAAGACATAAGAAACGATATTCAGAATTTTCAAGGTCGCAGTTCTTACAATGGTGCAAAAAATCGATAATTTATATATGTATATATAAGGCAAGATGTTGTGTGCGTGACTGTTTATCTGCCTGTATATCTGTATTTTTCAGCCCTTTTATTTTAGTTTTTGCTTCGGGTTTGGCTCTAAGTAGGTATAATTGTAGTTCTTAGTCTCAGCCATGATACCATTTACTCAGAGGACTTATTTAGCCTTCAAAATTCAGTTTACGACGAAAAAAACGTATTTGATATCGATACCAGGAAATCAAAATTTGACTTACATCCATTCATTTTTCTTTCAGTCTACGGTTTCGCTTTAAATGGAAACGACTATTGCTTTTTAGTCTTTCGTGCCAACGTCCGAAGAGTCTGAGCTCGAGGACCATGGATTAGTTTTAAAGCTTCCATTACACCCGAGCAACGCCGGGTTATGCTGCTAGTATGAATATAAATCAAACATCATAGATCTTCTCAACAACTTAGAATTCACACAAAATAACGATATCAACCTTATCTCGAAAACAGGCCGAGAGTATTTTTAAATAAATATATCCTTCGTTTGATATGAATTTTATTCTAATAATTTTGGCTGGAATTGAAAATTTCCGTTTGTAAATGGAATCAATAACAATTGGAAATTTTTATAAACATCCTACTTTGTAAAATATATGCAAAAAGAGTCGAGATAGGCGAAAGCTATGCTGACAGCTCAAGACATTGTTAGTGCACATAGGTCGATGCCGAAAGGAATCGAAACAAATCTTAAGATGTTAACTCAGATACTTCTGCAAATGTCATTATATCATTGTACTTATAATTACGTAAATAATGAATAATAATAATCGTATGTAATGTACTTACAATTCAATTATTAATTATTAACATTTTGCGCAAATGAATTACGTGAAATCAAATTTGGAATGATTAATCAGGAAGGTAATTTGGTAGTTGAATAATTGTGTACAGTGGTATATATTAGTTTACCGTTAGATGCTGAAAAACTATTTAGAAATATAGATATAAAAAAAATAGCCTTCGTAATATAATCATCCCATGTTCGACTTCCTAATATGAGATTAACAATTTTAAGAAAACTCGTACTTCACTGTACAAGTACATATGTATGATCGTTACGGTAACGGCGTAGCAATGGGACCACATTTTGGTCCCAATTCATATTATTTAAACAGGGCTCATTTAGGCTACCAAATGTCAAATAATTACAATCCCAAACAGCAAAACACACACAGAGGAACTTTTTGACTTCGAAATTTTTTTCAACGTGCTTCAATTTAATGGATATAAAAAAAATATCATCAAACATATTGCCAATATATTAATAATTTTATTAACGTTTTCTTTCTGATATTTTATTAACCAGCTCTATTACTAAATCTCTGTCTGTCTGTCTGTCTGTCTGTCTGTCTTCTTGTACTTAGGTTGTCACTCCATTTATTTTTATAATTAAACAGAATAGTTATTGATATGTACAAAGCTGAATAATCGAGAAGTTTTGCTAGAAAAATATGTTTCTTGTGAAGTTAATTTGACGTGTCATGTCAGCTGGAGAGGAAGAGATTTACAGTCTAACAAAGCCCGAGAAAATGTTTTTAAACACACACGCTTTCCTGATGTTTCGTAGTAAAATTAACTGCTCTGTTTTCTTATCGTAAAGTAAACGAAGACAATTTTTTCTAACAAAATTTATCGATTAGTCAGGCCGGTAGATATAAATAAATATACCGTTTAGTTGTATTAAAAAAAAAGCAGTGACCACACAAATACGAGTATCTATTAGACATTATTATAAATACGTAAATTAAAAATATTTCAAAGTTAATACATTTCGTAGAAATTCGTATATATATATATATATATATATATATATATATATATATATACACAATTTTTTAGGAAATAGATAAACTTTGAAATGTTATGAATATATATATAACATTTCGAGGTTAATCTATGCATATATATATATTTATATATACGATTTTTTAGGAAATAGATAAACTTTGAAATGTTCTGAATATATATATAACATTTCGAGGTTAATCTATGCATATATATATATATATATATATAATATATGATAAAGAAATAGGGTTGTTCCAACGAGAGAAATTGATATAGAATAAAAAGTGTGAGAGGCGGTGAACGTTTTCTTTAAAGTGTATATTTATTGTTGTTGTTATTATATTTGTTATGATACATTACGTTCCCATAATGATATTTCTGACGCTACACGTGTTTCGGGTCTGAAATTGACTCTCTTCAGGCGAATAAATTTGTGGCTTTACTCATCGAATTCCTTTTGTTTCTCATGGCCAAGCTGTTGTTTTATAAATAAGTCAGTAGAAAAAATAGAGAAATAAATAATATAAGTAAAATAAACGGTGGAATTTGGAGTTAAAAAAAGTTAAATAAATGTCTTTGTTTCAAGTCTTTTTTCATCTTTGAAGACATTGTCCAGCAGTCACTGCCATATTGAAGAACTGACATCACATAGCAATCCAGTACTCTCTCTGTTTCTAGCGAAATGGTCCTGTTTCTTAATATTCTACACAGCTCTTGGAATGCATCCTTGTGCTTTTGGATCTCAAAAATATAAATATATAGAAACTACTGGGACCACAAAATGAGGGGTCAGTTTATGTATTGATTGTAATATGGAACTGATCCCCCACTTTATATCCAGTATGCTTCTGTAGAACCACATTTCAGTTGCTTCAAGTTTTTCCTTCATCTTTGATGATATTGTCCAGCATTCACTGCCATATTGAAGAACTGACATCACATAGCAATCCCAAACTCTCTTCTTTCTTTCTAGCGAACGTTACTTGTCTCCTCATACTTTACTCAGCTTCTGGAACACGTCCTTCGCCATGCCAATTCGCTTTCGGGTCTCTGTGTCACACTTTCTGTCTTCTATTAGAACACTTACCAGGTATTTCAATCTTTGTACCTGCTTGAGTTTAGTGTCCCCCACCTCTGTTTGGCATGTTTGCTACTGTTTCTGCTGATGACTATGCATTCGGTTTTCTGTCTGTTTATTTGTAGTCCTTTTTTGTCACTTTCTGCAGCTACCTTCTCTAGGAGGTCTCGTAGTTTCCTTTCCGCGTCTGCAATCAGAATTCTATCATCTGTGTAGCTTATGTACAAATCCTGGCATAACATGTAGGGTCCTCAGAATAGTCTCGCTGTACGAGTTGAACAGATCCGGTGAAAAGACACATCCTTGTTTTACGTATATCTGCTGCTTTGTATATCTACTGAATTCCTTACCTGTCCGTATGCAGGCGGTTTGCTGCCAGTAGCTGTTTTTGATTACTCTCAAGTCTTTCCAAAATATGTTGAGGCTGCTGAGCATCTCCATCAATTTTTAGTAGTGTATTTTGTCAAACGTCTTCGTATAATCGATAAAACATATCCTAATAATAAATATAGCGTTCATTGTTCTATTGCATCCGCATTTTTCTTGTACTATCTTTGACTTAATTCTGCTTCTCTCTCTATTCATCAGGATTCGGATGATCAGTTTTGTAATGTGGCTAATAAACTGATTGTTCGCATGCGTTTTGCACCTAGCATCTTAAGCAGTCTTCTGGTATTACAATACAATTATCAATTTCATTTATTATTTTTGTAATATTCCCAACGCCGAATTCTTCTAGGTCCAGCTACTTTGTTTCTATTCAGTTTGGTCATTGCAACTTCCACTTCGGACTGTAATATTCCTGATCCATCCTCGATTTGTGAATTATAGGTTGCTTTCTTTCCTCATGTAAAATACCTTTCATATATTCTTCCCATCGGTGGAGTATTTCCTCTTTCTCCGATATAATCGTTCCATCATTGGATTTTATACTTACTGTTGAGGAGCAGGTTTTGTGTCCTGTCAGTTCTTTTATTTCTTTATGAATGTCTGCTTTATTAATACTGCTCAAACATTCATAGTTGAGCCATTCATCTTTAGCCTGTTTGCATTTGCTCCTTATTTTCTTGTGTAGTTTCTTGTATTCCATTCCATGTCTTGGCATTTTCTCTCTTCTTTGCATCATGTCGAGAATTTCTTTAGTTATCCTATTGTTTTTTCTCCTACGTTTGATATCTTTTGGGGCAATCTTGTTTGTCGATGTTAATAGTGCTTCCATTAGTGAGTTACATATCGAGTTTCCTTTTTCAATTTGTTTTTCAGGCTGTTAGTTTAGTCTTTCTGCATGTTGAGGTCATTCAAAAGCTTGTATTGCAGTCTTGGTGCTGCACTAGGCTCCTTCATTCTCCATAGTTTCCCTATTAGTTAGCAAATGACTTCTGCAATCGGCACTTGGATAACTATTGCATTGAAACACTGCATTTCTGAATTTCCTGTGTATCTTTATGTAGACAATTTGGTTTTCGCGTCGCCTCCTAGGCGTTTCCATGCCCATAGACTTCGTGGGTGTTCCTAAAACTAGGTGCTAGTTATTACCTGGTCATTTAATGTCAACCACTGGACCCATTGTTCTCCTCGTTTTTTGCGGATTCCTAATCAAAAGTTAGCAGTTGTCTCCCCTTCTTCTTCTTTACCTTCCTAGGCATTCAAATCACCCATTATGATTGTAATTTCTTTGATATTACACTGAGTCTTGGCATTGTCCAATAACAAATAGAATGATTGTATTTCTTTCTCAGTGCTTTGCGTTGTTGTTGAATAAATTACTATAATAGGTATGTTGAAAGATCTTTCTCTTTGACCAAAAGTACTCTCTCGGAAAGCTGTTAGTAACCCAGAAGACATTTCTTCATGTCTTTGTCTAGTATTAAGCCGAAATAGGGAATCATAAAGCTATAGATACTTATAATGTAGATCATACTTACTTTTACAGTGGCCTCAGTATATCAGTAACTCATATGATATTAGTGAGTTATATACGTCCACACACACGCACACACACACGCACACACACACACACACACATATATATATGCATATAAAGACATGTTACGGAAATTACCGAATTTTAACGAAACTTGGTTATAAGCAACCGACAATATATAATGAATTATCTTGAACATTATTTTTACAAGATACTCGTATTAACGTAGATATTCTGTTTTAATTAAGTCTCTCTCCCACCGGCGCGACGTGGCTTCCCTGTATCTCTTCTATAAATACTTTCACGGCTTCTGCTCCGATGAACTTAGATCACTGGTGCCCCCTAAATACGAATTTGAACGAGATACTAGATTAGCAACTAGATCACACCCTTTTACTGGGAAACCGATAAAATGCAGCCGTAACTTCTACTCCAACAGTTTCTTTCCTCGCACTTCCCGACTGTGGAATTCTCTTCCACTCGATTGATTCCCCGACGGCTACAATCTCCAGGAGTTTAAATGTAAGGTCAATAGACACCTCCTAACACACTAACTCGCATCCATTCTTTCAAACACTCTTCTCATCTGCCCAACCCTCATCCTCGCTATCCTTACTCATCTGTCACCTTCCTCCTGACATTCCCTATGTCTAACCACTCCTTCTCTTTACCTTCCGCTATGTAGCCCCATGCGCAATAGTGGCAGTGGAATGCCTTGCTTGGGGTGAGATGATTAAAAAAAAAATATATATATTTTTATATTTATATCTACCGGCCTGATTATTTACGATAAATTTTTTTATTACGAAAATGTGTGCTATCCAGCAGGATTCGAACCTGCGACCTCTATTACGCCTGCTTGGTCTCACACTTTCAGCGGACCTCAAGTGGAATGACTATATCGAATCCATTACTAAATCCGCTGGTATGAAATTCGGTTCTCTGTGCAGGGCCAGGAAGTTTTTCCATCTGAATCTATCCTGCACATATATAAATCTACCATCCTCCCATGCATTGAATACTGATGCCATATCTGGTCGGGTACCCCTGCTATTCTCCTCGGGCTTCTTGACAATGTAAAACGCATAGTCTGTAATGTGATCGATACCGACTTGGCAGACCGGCTGCAGTCTCTCTCTCACCGGCGCGACGTGGCTTCCCTGTGTCTCTTCTATAAATACTTTCACGGCTTCTGCTCCGATGAACTTAGATCACTGCTGCCCGCTAGGTACGAATTTGCACGAGATACTAGATTAACAACTAGGTCCCACCCTTTTACAGTGAAATCAATAAAATCCAACCGCAATTTCTTCTCCAACCGTTTCTTTTCTCGCACTTTCCGACTGTGGAATTCCCTTCCATATGATTGCTTCCCCGACGGCTACAATCACCAGGAGTTTAAATGTAAGGTCAATAGACACCTCCTAACACACTAACTCGCATCCATTCTTTCAAACACTCTTCCCATCTACCCAACCCCCGGCCTCATCACCCCATCTATCACCCTCCTTCTGACATTTCCAATATCTAACCACTCTTTCTCTTTACCTTCCCCTATGTAGCCCCATGCGCAATAGTGGCAGTGGAATGCCTTGCTTGGGGAGAAATGATTAAAATATATGTACCGGCCTAAATAATGGAGAAATCTTGCTAGAAAAATATGACCTGTGACAGAATACAAATCAATTTCCCCTACGAGAAACCGTCATTTCTTTTGGTTAAATTCTCTTCTGCACTCTCTCTCTCTCTCTCTCTCTCTCTCTCTCTCTCTCTCTCTCTCTCTCCTCGTACTAGGTTGTCACTCCGTATATTTTTATAGAAAGAGAAACAACTTTCTTTATTAATATATTAGGACCTTCAATAATTTCTCGCTGATTTTTCATGAAAAGTTGTGTTTTATTTCCAAGATTTAGTAAGAAATATGTTACTGAAAGTATCATTCATCTCTAGTCAATACATTTTCCCATCTTTCTGGTAGCATTTGAATTTCACGTCGGAAAACCGACATTGAGGCTAACCACGAGTCGATACATGTTTGTAGAATTTTCATAAAAATGAAAGTGATCCTCAGCCAGGCAAAGCGCCATCAATCTAAACAAGTGATATTATGACAGAGCAATGTCGGGTGCATACTGCGGGTAGGATAAAACTTTCTATTTAAGCCTTGCACAATAGGTTTTCTCTCATTGTGCAACATTTAGCCAAGCATTGACATGTTACAAAATCATTTTGTCGTACCTCTGCTCCTATAGCATCCGTTATATCTTCAATTTATCTACTGTTCAAGTGCATCAATTTTATTAGCGATTTACACTAATGGTCTTGGTCTGTTTAAGCAACACATAATGCAGAGTAGAAGCTACGTAACATTGATATTTAGCTTTGTTGATGTATGGCCGGGCTTACCCCACAATCTTCTACGCTTAAATATATTGTAGTATTTTTCATCGCTAGTCAAAATACGATGCAAAAAATCTTTCATTTTCTGTCGTTTAAGCAGTTGTTCATACGAGACAAGAAACTGTTCAAAATCTATCGTCTTCAACTTGAACGGCATCCAAATGTCTTTTGAATCATTCCTATTGCTTTTAAACTTTCGAAAGTGTTGAGAGTGATCAACTCCTAATTATTCTGCAAGCTCAGTTTTCGTGTGAAATTAATGTCCACAATGTTTCGTCTTCAATGTTTTTCAGTGCGCCAGAGCATTATTATTTCAACATCACATAGAAATATTTGAAGCGTCTAAACCAATCTCTCCATGTTGTTTCCGACAGAGAATTCTGATTTCTTTCAGCTGCATAATTCTTTTGAATAATGTAGTGCTGTTAAATTCCCCGCAAATACACTTTTTGGCAAGACATATTTAACGCTAATAAATAACAAAATTGTTTGCACTTCTGCGAAATGACGTACACTGAATTTTAATCTGCTTAGAGTACTTCCTTATAAATTCTTTACCACCTTAATCCGGAATCCCTAGTGAGGCAATAAATATCGGCTTGGAGCAAGAACTCCGAGAGGTGAGGTCGAAATATAAATTCATTGCATTCATATAGCTTTGGGGAAAATGCTAATCCGTCTCTTCTACATTCAGCTATGGGTTAAATAGCAGAACACATTGTTTTCTATAGACTTAGTTGGCAAGCGGTCTGTTGCAGAAAGGAATAACAACCCACTGAGGAAAAAAAACAACTTCTGCCCAGATATTCATGTGTCTTTCCAGACATGATCGCCCAAGCACATATCTCGTATAGAACAACTGACTGACTATAAGAAATTACATACACACAGTTCTGGTAACGCCATCGTTTGGAAAACAGCAAGAATTTATTCAAAGTTTTAATAGATTTTTTTAAAATTGTTAATATATCAGGTAGATGCAGATCAATATTGAATTGTATATATAAAATTTAGATGTTTTAATTTTCATTAAATGCATTTATTAAACCTTTTAATAAAAATATAAGTTACATGATAATTTATTTTACTTACTTTTTCGTTGAAAATGCTTGTTATTTTTTATCGAAAATCTTAATTCGCGCCATAAAAAAATCTTTGCCGTGGGTGTTTTTGAATAAATCTTGCATTATGGCTCGTGACGCCATATCTTTTTATGCCAATCTTTTTGTTCAGTGTTTGACAAAAGAAGATATATAATCAAGTCCTCACTTTCGATTTTCTCTCTTTAATTTCTGTTTTTTTATTTCTTTTTTTTAATGCGATTTATTTTTTCTTTTTAATATTTCTTATGAATCGGTTTTTAATTATTGCCGTCATTTTTAAGATCACGTCATTTTGTTTCGTCAAGCAGAAATTTCCGATAAGAATGAATGAAATCTCTGTAATTGATTGTGGATCGGCGGGCAAATCTGTTCTGGCTTTTTTTCTTGGAAATTTTAAATTTTGTTTTAATTCTTTTCAAATCATTTCATTTTCTTGCTAAACAAACAAATGCGCATAAAATAAAGTATTTCCGTCTAAGTTCAATTTGTATGTAAATATCTCCAATAAATTTATGGACAGTCAAAGTGACAATAGTAATATATGAATGTAGAAAAACAATTGTGATGAAGAAAACGTTTGAAATCGATTAGATATTTTATATGTTCAGAGACAGACTTGGTGGAAACATGGTGAGCAGATACTCTGCTGTAATAGCAGATACTCTTCTTCTACATCTATGGGTCATCTTCTTTCATGAAGTAGACGAACATAGCCATCCCCCTATCCCTGGTGGCTCTTAGTACGCTTTCTCCTCTAATATCTCACAGCCCCCGTTCTGTCATCCACCTGCTCAAGCCCTTCAAATATGTCATCTGCTGCTTTCCTCAGTCTATTTTCACCTCTATCTGGCTTGTTAGTAACAAATTCTCCAAGCCCTCCTTCCTCATTAGGTCTATGGCCATATCACATTGAATACACCGGTTCTTGCTCGATCACCAAAGTTAAGCAACGTTGAGTCTGGTCAGTACTTAGATGGGTGACCGCCTGGGAATACCAGGTGCTGTAAGCGTTTAGTGACGGATGTGCGTTGTGGTGCAGTGTATATCGGCTCGGAAAGAGAAATCGGTGAGCCGAGTTTGAATTCCAGCTGGATATCCTGCATTCACTTGAGCACTGGTACCCTTGGGAAAGGTATTAATCCGTCCCTTCTCTCCAGTTATGGGTTAAATAACAAGGGTAGGACTTGGGAATCCAGCCCTTAAAAAAAAAACAAATCCCAATGAATCTTGATACTGGAAAAGAAAAAAACTATTCCGAGACACAATAAATTGTTAAAAGAAAAAACGTATTACCATAAAAAAAAAATTCAGTTGGCAATAAATGACCAGCCGAGGCTAATTTGCCATAAAAACAAACAACCAATCAACTTAATACAATTAGGATGGGCGCTGCGGGGCAGTGGATACGGAGTTCGAATTCCAGTTAAATTCCTTGCATTCACTTACGCGCAAATACCCTTGGGGAAGGTATTAATCCGTCTCTTCCCTCCAGTTATACGTTAAGTAAGACAGATTGGGTTCTATAGCATTTGTCGACAACCAGTCTGCCCCAGAAAGTAATGGGAAACTATTGCGGGATAATCTTCTGCCCAGTCAGTCATATCTCTTTTGCAGACATGATCGCCCAAATGTGTATCACGAATGACACTTAAATGACTGACTGAATATAATAGTTGAAAACATGATTAAGTCTTCCAGTGGGCATAAAGTGGGGGAAGAGTATTTTATTGTAGTAAACTGATCCCCCACTAATTACTATTCAGTAATATAATGCATCTCTTCCTCTCTAGCTTTGAGTCAAGTAACAGGACAGATTGGGTTCTATAGTGTTGGCTGGCAACCAGTCTACCGCAGAAAGCTATGGCAACCTACGGCAAGATAATCTTCTGCCCAGTCAGTCATGTCTCTTTCGCAGACATGATCGTCCAAACGTGTATCACGTATGGCACTTAATTAACTGACCAGCTAAATATCAGGAACAGACAAATGAGATTCATGAGACACATAATGAAGATGGAGGGCCAAGAGAACTTAATACTCACAGGTCCGATATAGGGAAGGAGAGACGGGGGAAAGCAGCACGAGACGTACTTGTTAAGTCTGAGAAATGGATGGTGGAGTGGGGCTTAGAAATATCAAGAGAAAAAATATTGAGAACAACAAAAGATAGAATCAAGTAGAAGGCCGTGATTGCCTACGTCCTGAAACGACAGGCACAAGAAGAAGAAGAAGAAGAAGAAGAAGAAGAAGATTATTGTCTCGAAACGAAAAATTCGGAGAGCCCACTTCTAATCCCAGTTGAATTCGTTACATTAACATACGCTCAATTACACATGGGTAAAGCTACTAATCCGTCACTTCTCCCTTTAGATATGGGTTAAACAGCGAAATACTTGCGATTATATAACCTTTGTTCGCAACCACTCTACCGCAGTAATTAATGACAACCTACTGAGAGAAAGTTCAGTAAGTCATGTGTCTTGCGAGACATGATCGCCCAAGTGTCTATCAGGTGTGGAACTTAACTGACTGACACAATTAACTGCAAAGTGTCATCATTTTACAGATAAATGGCTAGTTTCAACCATAACATCTATGCCAGTAGTTTTTCTCTCATAATTCTCTTCTGGATAAATATCTTCCGAATTATTGCTTCCAAGTCAAATTAGATATTCAAATATCTAAATTTAATATCTATCGTTATCTTCTAGATTATCGATTATTGTTCTTTTATTACCTGCTCTCCTGAATGATATGGTTTTATCTCATATTTTCTGACAGTCAGTAACCTCTTGAAAAAATCAAATGAATGGATATCTAAAAAATGAAGCATATGCAGACATGTTTGTAGGTGTAGTATATAATTCTGATGTAGTTGATTAGCTTCAGATAGACCCATTGAATGGATTCCTGTTAACCCAAGCCTTAAATAAATATGGGAAAAAATTGTGCTCTCAAGTACAGCTAAAACATTGCGAAGAGTTTTAAATATATAAAGGTATCTGATATCTTTATGCGTTATTTTTGTAAAAATTATCAATGAAAAAATGTCATTAAGTCACTTCTGACCTTATGTCTATGGTTTAGACACGGAAGGAAATGTGTATGTAAGATACATCAACAATAATAATAATAATAATAATAATAATAATAATAATAATAAATCGCCACGATAGAGTTGGGCAAAATTTACATTGGACAATGTGCAAACACTATGGAAAATCTGTAAACAAACACTGGTATGAACGTCACCCAGCACCGGTTACAGAAATAGAAGATGTAACCATTCTATGGGATTACACCATCTACACAGACAGAAAAATTGAAGCAAACAGGCCAGACATTATTGTTAATGAGAGTAAAAGAATTCACCATAAGAAAATGAAAGAAAAAGTGCCTAAACAGTACGCACCTATAGAAGGCTACGACTGATATCAAAAACTAAATTGAATTCTCAGAACAGAATTATGGCCATTAATATCCATGCATATCCGATTGGTTCAATATACTTTTAACATCTTGAACTCGACTCTAAATAACATCGGACGAATGGATTCTAAGCATAAAATGCATCACCTAATGGCTGATGTAGATCGTCTATACATACCTCATAAAGAAGGTGGAAGAGGTCTTCTTCGGCTAGAATCGTCATACAAGACAACAACTATTGGCTTGCTAACATTCATCGAAACAAAAAAGGACTGGATGATACAATCAGTAAGGAAACATGAAAAAAGAAAGACAAAATATTCAATAATAAAAGAAAGCAGTAAATATAAACAAAGTTTACATTTAGTAGATTCCGTAGAAAAGTAAGCAGAAGCCATGTACTAACTATTGCGGCCAAACATATGAAAAAGAAGGCCAAGGATAAGGCTCTTGAACCGACGAAACAACGCTGGCAAGACAAACCTCTGCATGGCTAATACTCAAAACGTGCTAATAAATCCAATGTTAATACAAATGGATGGTTACGTGCATCTGGATTAACGTCTGAAACTAGGAACTTTCAGGCAAATTTTATGCATAATAATATGGATCCAAAATGCAGGTTCTATGATACAAACCAAGAAACAATAGACCATCTAATCTCAGGATATTCTGTACTTGATCAAAATGAATGGAAAAATCACCAGGAAAGAGAGGATCAATATTTACACTGGACAATGTGCAAACACTATGAAAAATATGTAAACAAATACTGGTATAAATATCAACCAGGACCTCTTACATAAAAAGTATCACTATTCCATGGGATTACACCATCTACACAGACAAGAAAATGAAGCAAATATTCCGGATATTCTTGTTAAAAAATGTCTATTAATTTATAAGGCTTCTCTAGCAGAGTGTAACATGAAAACCAAAGAATTCGAAAAACTATTAATTGTAAATATCTTGAATTTGAAAATGAAAAACTGTGGAAATTGAAAACAAAAATATTCCCAGTAGTAGTAGGTTCACTTACAGTGATAAACAATTGAACAAAACAACGCATTAAAAGAATACCTGGAAACCCCAGCTTACGACGATATGCAAAAATTCTACAGTCGACGCACTAAGGAGAACTGTGTCTATGTAACGCTGGAGATTTTATGGGGTACAGAAAAAACATGAAATGGGCCCATAGCAACACACCACTACCTGCCTTAGGTTTTTCCACAGACTTGGTAGATCGTGCGACCATAGCAGAAATCAAATTATGATGAAAAATTACATAATAATGATAATAAGCTATGCCATAAATGAAGAGATATTCTGTTCGTCATTCACTGTATGTCTGTAACAATAGCGTATCTACTTTGTTGTCTGTGAATGATTTAATCCACTTGTCGCGTTAAATGCATCCCAACCTCATGGAGCATACAGATACGCCCATAAGTCGCTAAAATTATATATTAGCATTCGACAAAATTTAGACAACCTGTATCTCATAGAATGAGCAATAAATTCAACATTTTGCGACAAAAAAAAATAAAGAAACAAAACGGTTAATGTCAGTCAAAACCTTTATTTGTGTACGTGGGTTTATCGCCAGCATATAATTAAAATTATAGTGGCAATAAATGGCTGACAAGGAGAATTCGATACTTAAATTGTTGGTGCGTTGGCCGGGAGGAACGTCTTTGATGTAGCCGCTGCTTTGAGACAGGAAAGAAAGAAAGGAGAGGTGAAGGCGAACAGCACAGAGAGCCACTTGATTTGGTCAAGGGGGATGCTGATTACACTCCTCTCTCTCTCAAATCAATGTGTGTGTGTCGGCATGCGTCGGTCTGTCTGTCTTTCTGTGTCGGCTTTTTATTTCGACTTTTTGGATCGCAGCAGATCATTTGGGAATTCATATCCGTATTTGATTCTAGGCTTCCGATTGGCCGATATATAAAATTCGCATAGCCTCGCTAACTGGAAATTTAATATTTAATTAAATTTTAGTTTTCAACATCTGCGCGAATCCGTCTGCGCACCGACGACTTTTGGTCATTTGCTTTTTTTGTCGTGAGAGTGCAAACAACCGGTCCATCGCTTTTGCTCGGTCGGTATCACCACAAATAAAAAGCAAACAAATCTTATTTTCCCAAAGCCACTGCCTTATTTTCTCCCGAGTACTTATTTCAGTTTCTTTCTGTCTAAGACATAAATCCATTTAGCTCTATCTGTTTCAGTCTATTCATATCTCTATCAGACTTGCTGAAACATGTATCAATAGAAAGCTCTTCATAGCTATATATTGATATCTTTAACTTAACTGCAGAGAGATGGTCACAAAAATGTCTACTTTTTTTTACTTATGGCGATAAAATGAATTTAAAACAATTAAATGCCACAATTATAGAATACAAATTAACTTTTAGGTTTTAAATAAAATATTTCTTGCCATCAGCAAAGTGCTGAAGATCGAACTAATAACAAGAAAAACAATGATAATAATTATGATTCCTTCGTCGACGACGACGAAGACGAAGACGAAAATTATGCCAAACCATGACAAGGTAAATCAAGGAAAGATACCAAACATAAGCGCAAGTTGTCGCTGTTGCGACTAAATCTTCCCGGATATCTTCTCTGAATCTCACTGTTTCGTGAGACGGTTTAACGAAACCTGACAGACAGTGTGGAAGGGTCAAGAAATAAATTTGGCAGGCTTACAAAAATAGATAAGGGTGTAAAACAAGACTGCCTCTTTTCGCCGGATCTATTGAACCTACACCGCGAAGCAATTCTGAGAAAACTCGAATTCCTATCAGGATTTGTCTTTGACGGTCACAATTTTAACAGTATTACATACTTAAATGATACAGTGCTGATAGCAGACACGAAAAAGAAACTACAAAACCCTAACAGAAGGTAGCGAAAGAAAGTAAGACGAAAGGACAAAACACAAACTACAAAATCTCAATGTACGATCATTAGTAAAAATAGAAGACCAAAGTGCCAACTACAGACCTGACATACTAAAATCAAGCAAATGCAGAAATTTAAATACCTAGGAAGTGTTGTGGTAGAGCACGAAAAGTGCGACACTGAGATCCAAAGGGGCAGTGTCCAAATCGTAAACAGAGTATTAAGAAACAAGACTCTATAGTTGGAAACAAACAACAAAAAAAAAACCAAAAAAAAAAACCTGGACTATTATTTTTTACTATTTTTCCTCGTATATGAGAAGGAATAATTGACAATCTCCTCAAAGATAAAAGAAAGGCGCAAAGCAACAGAGATGTGGTTCTACAGAAGGATGCTGAGGATACCATGGAACGAACATGTGAGCAACGACAACATTTTGGAAAGTGTGCAAACAAAATAATATACTTAATATAAAAAAGAGGCAGTTAAATTTTTTGGGGCACACTAGGAAAGAGGGCTAGGAGAATCTAACACTCACTAGACGGATAGAGAGAAAAAGGGACAGGGAAACGCAACGTGAGACATATTTGATGGGGTTGAGCAAGGTTATGTCAGAGCAGGATTTGGAGAATATACCAAGAGAAAAATTATTAAGAACGAGAAGAGATGGGGTTAAGGGAAGATTCATGATCGATTGCGTCTTGAAAGGAGACGGCAGATAAATAATAATAATAATAATATTAATAATAATAATATTAATAATAATAATCTATGGGATTACACCATCTACACAGACAGAAAAATTGAAGCAAACAGGCCAGACATTATTGTTAAAAACCAGAAGGAGAAAACTTGTCTATTAATTGATATGGCTTGTCCAGCGGATTGTAACATAGCAATCAAGGAATTTGAAAAACTGTCAAAATATAAAGACCTGGAAATTGAAATAGAAAAAATGTGGAAATTGAAAACAAGAGTTGTGACAGTGATAGTAGGTGCACTTGGAATGATAAAAAATGGAACAAAACAACACATTGAAACAATCCCTGGAAACCCCAGCTTAAGAGATATACAAAAAATTGTCTTATTAAGTACAGCCCACACACTAAGGAAAACTTTATCTATGTAATGCTGGGGATGATAGGGAAGATAGAAAAACATGAAATGGAGTCATAACAACACGCCACTACCTGCCTTAGGTCTCCCCGCAGACTTGGTTGGTAGTGAGACCAAAGCAGAAATCGAAATATGATGAAAAATGACATCATAATTATAATAAGGTAGTAGCACTACTTATAGTGCTACTACCTTCTATTTAGTGATATTTACCTGCTTATCTGCTGAGAAATGTGTTGCGTCTCTAAGCTAGCGGTCATCATCACCTGTTCGAACTATTTATAAATTGGAGAGGATATACAATAAAAAAAATAGTCATAATAATAATAATCATAGTAATTACATAGATAAATGCTTTAACCTTGAGTGAAAAGTTAGGGATATGCAGTTCCTCTAAGGTAACAATTGTGCCAAACATTATATTGTTGGAAAATGTCCCAAGTGTTTAACAAAACACGGAAAGATTTAGTGTAAAAATTAGAACAACTCATACTACGGCAGTTAACCAAAATATCAAGGAAACTTTTCATTTAATATCAGTCTGCATTTACAACTAATATGTTCACATAATGAGTAAAATATTAGTTTAAATCTCCTGAAGAAACAAAAATGCAACGTATTCGATATCGTTTTTCTAGAAATATATATATATATATATATATATATATATATATATATATATATATAATGCGTAATATGGATGTGCGTTGTGACGCAGTGGATATCGGCTCGGAACGAGAAATTGGGGAGCCGAGTTCGAATTCCAGTTGAATTCATTGCATTCACTTACACGCAAATACCCTTGCGCAAGGGATTAATCCGCCTATTCCTTCCAGTTATGGCTTAAATAACAGAACAGATTGGGTTCTATAGCCTCGGTCGGCAACCAGTCTACCAAAGAAAGCAATGGCAACCTACTGCTGGATAATCTTCTGCCCAGTCAGTCATGTCTCTTGCCGAGACATGATCGCCCAAGCGTTTATAACGTATGGCACTTTACTGACTGAATATAAAAAGAAAATCATTGAGGCTGATATTTGTGTCAAATGTTTTTGGAGAACAGCAAACCATCAGAACATAGCCTAGATTAAAAAGATAAAGAATATTTAAATGTAAGTATATTGTTCAAACCAGGCATAATAATGGAAAACTGAAAATAAATGCTTTCTTAGGAGATTTGCTGTCACAGGATAAATGAAACAAAACTTACATTATTTTTGTATCTCTACAGACTCTTCTTTCTATATTATCTACAAATTGCTGTGAGCTGGTCTCCATTCTCGTGATGTCCTTCTGTTAAGTGCTGTCAATTACTCTGGCAACTTTGTGCACAAGTTCTGTCTTATGGTAAAAGTCTTGGAGACATGGGGTCTGCTACATACTGGCCTTTCTTCAAAGAATTCGTCCCAAAACGAAAACATTGCGCAGTGGGATTATTATTCCCTTTCATGGAACTATTTAGTTACGTCATATATATTTTTTTTTAGATCTTAAATTCTTCTGGTGAATTAACGATTAAATGAATGTTTGACAGATGGTTTTTGCATTCGGATTACTAGCGCTCAAAAGTGCCCGAAGGTGGTCCGTGTTGGGTGCGGACATTTTTCATTGACCTCTCTTTCCCTCTTGCTCACGCTATGTTTCCATCTTAAATATAAACTCGCCAAAAAGAAAGAAATCACGCGAACCCATTCAGGGACAAGTCCATTTACATGTGGCAATGTATTGCCTATGCAAATAGCTACTTCAGAGCATATGGCAAAACAAAGCTTACCTCGCAGATCCCTGAAAAACAGAATGATGATTGAAGAATTCCTCCCGGGAGATGAATTCAGAAAAGCACTTTAAGTTTCCAAGAATGCCACGGTCATGGAATGTATTCCTGCATTGCGTTTTTGTAAACATTTATTTGGAATTGCTTTACATCGGATTTTCTATAAACAAAAGAAACAGGTTAAAAATATAAGTTATCGGTTCTTTCCGGGAGGCTTAAGCAAACGGAATTTGCGATAGTCGTAAAACATTCTGACAATGAAAACGGAACCAGCATGCAGATTTCAAATTCTGTTTGCGGATATATAAATTATTTTCGTTCGTAGCTTACAACTTTATGAATTTATCGAATGTTATCTGTCTAGGAAATAACATTTTTTTTAGATGAAACTTTATGAATAGTTTTCTTTTTTCATAATATTTTTTCGGAAAGACGTTTTCATGAAAGTAGTCCAGAATATTAATTTGCTTTTTCTTTAACAATTGGCGAAAATAAAATAAAAAGTTTATTCTATTTTCTGATTAAGTATCTTCGTTTCAATGCAGACAAGATGACGGCTTCTAGGAAGCATAATACTAACCTTATAAATAGTGTAGTAGATGGGACAAGGGAGAAAAGCATATAAGAGACAAGACTACGTATATTGACCTTAGCTTTTTCAGTTAGGTTGGTAAATATCGTGAATGAGTTGGACAATAAGCGGAATAACCTTATCAAAAGCATTTGTTTTATATAAGATAATTTATACTGTAAGAAAAAAGTATATGCATGCCTTTTCAATAAGCCTTTGAAAGAATATTTATATATATTTATATATATATATATATATATATATATATATAAATTCTTCATTTGTAAACGAGGTATTACACAAACTAGTTTTGGTACACTGTAGTGTCTTTAAGCGATTTATATTTGCATTGAACCCTTTTTAATACAACTGTGTACTGGTCTAATTATATTACGACAAAAAAATAAGTAATTAAATTTACTGATGAGCTCTGATACAGTGAAACGGATCTGTCTACGGATGACTATTTACGCTCTCACACCCTGATTGAGCACTATGGATGAATGGTAGACTTTGAAAAACAGTAGCTACTCTGGCATCTACGCATCGTTCATTCAGCACTTGGGCGTGTATAATGATAGTATACACGCTAAACAGGCTTGGGTTTCAATTCTTGGTAAAAGGCAATCGGCTGTCTAAGCGTACTGAAGAACTGTGATACAGCGAAATATATATATATATAGATCTGTCTGCCTATATATATATATATATATATATATATATATATATATTGTTAAATATAAATGTCTATTATGTTTAATCATGAGCCGTTCTAAACGTCGTATTTTCGCTTTAATTTCAGCTGAAAATAAAGACAAATATTCTCCAACATTTTGATGATTTTTTTTTATTAATCTGGTTCTAAGCGTCAATGATGGTGGATGTTATTGTGTTACCGTCATGGTGACCTCTCTGAAGATGGCTCATGTGAGCCGAAAACTTAGAACCAAATTAATAAAAAGATTATCCAAATGTTGGCGAATTTTTTTTTTATATTCACCTGAAATTAAAGCCAAAATACGACGTTTAGAACGGCTCATGATTAAGCATAATAGACATTCATTGTCTCTTATATTTAACACTATATGTTAAGAAAATTATTTGCTGCCTCCATACACTATATATATATATATATATATATGTATATATATATATATATATTTCATTTGAAAACGATTTATTACGCGTCCTAGTTTTTGTACACTTTAATGTCTTCAAGCGTTTTATATTTTCATTGAACATTTTTTATACAACTGCGTACTCGTCTAATTATATTATGACAAAAAACTAAGTAATTAAATTATATATATATATATATATATATATATATATATATATATATATATATATATGATCCTAGGACCAAAGCACAACTCGGAAGTTTATGCAATCATCAGGTGCATATAATAATTTATAGCTCTCACATAACATCGGAGATTTTTATACATGTCAGTGTATTTGCGTGTATATCTATGTGCATAATTCAAAAGAAGCTATCAGAGTAGAAGAGGAGGTAAAAGACTGGGACTATCTAGTAACATGTGGTCGAGGAACCAGGATAGAGTATAGTTGCCATGAAAATACTTGAAGAAAATAAACCGAGAAGTCTCATGATGTCGGTGAAAAAGCGACTGAAGGTGAGCTACAATGTTAGAATCGATTAAACTGCAGATCTTCTTTTTGAATTTGTCGAGAACCTAAAGATGAATAGCAAAAGCCCTCGACAAAATATGGCATCAGTGTTTAATGCACGGATGAATGATAGATTTTTAAATTTAAAAATTGATTCTGACGAGAAAACCAAGCCAGTAACACAAATTCCTAGAACTAGATGCAGTTATGGATTCGATGTAGGCATTCTATTTAAGATCATCTGAGAGAGTAAAGTCAATGTTTCGAAGTGTGTTGCTTTCTAAGAGAATAGCGACATCCATCCTGATGATAGACAAGAAGGTTTCTTTGTTATTGTTAAAGGGGAGAAGCTATCGTTTGGATACATTAAAATTTACGAGCAATTCCTAACTAGTTATTTAAGCACTGATTGTAAATCCTTTTGAATGGCAGTAGTCATCTTTACATAGCTTTGGTAGATTTCTCCTTAATACTCGGGTAAGTATGGTGGTGTCATCTGCATAGATGTCTACGTGGGTACTGATTATTTCAGGTTGATTATTGATGACTATCAGGAAAAAGCGTAGGACCTACGATAGAGCCTTGAAGAACGCCCACCTTCGTAAAAAAGCGTAGGACCTACGATAGAGCCTTGAAGAACGCCCACCTTCGTAAAAAAGCGTAGGACCTACGATAGAGCCTTGAAGAACGCCCACCTTCGTAAAAAAGCGTAGCACCTACGATAGAGCCTTGAAGAACGCCCACCTTTGTAAAAAAGCGTAGGACCTACGATAGAGCCTTGAAGAACGCCCACCTTCGTAAAAAAGCGTAGCACCTACGATAGAGCCTTGAAGAACGCCCACCTTCGTAAAAAAGCGTAGCACCTACGATAGAGCCTTGAAGAACGCCCACCTTCGTAAAAAAGCGTAGCACCTACGATAGAGCCTTGAAGAACGCCCACCTTCGTAAAAAAGCGTAGCACCTACGATAGAGCCTTGAAGAACGCCCACCTTCGTAAAAAAGCGTAGGACCTACGATAGAGCCTTGAAGAACGCCCACCTTCGTAAAAAAGCGTAGGACCTACGATAGAGCCTTGAAGAACACCCACCTTCGTAAAAAAGCTCTTAAAGTTTTCCCGATCAGAACAACAATAATTTTAAAATTTGCAAGGTACGACTGAATTATATTAATTCAGTCGTCCAAATCCCGCAGGGCAGAGAACCAGCATGCCAATCTTTCTCAATATATTTCGAGATATCAAGAGCAACAACTCAAGCCACGTCTTTTGTACCAAGTAATTGGTGTATATACGCCCTCACACTCTGACTGAGCACACTGAAAGAATGATAGACTTTGAAAAAAACAGTAGGTACTCTAGCATCTACGCTTCGCTTATTCAGTAATGAATTACAGCAATCAAACTACTGGCGTATGATACATCACCCGCTAAAAATCTGGCTCCTTCTACCAAGCGCCCATAGCTTAGTGGTAGAATCGCAGACTGACGACAATTCGGTCGGGATTCAATCATGGTTAAAAACAATCAGATGTCTCACTGTAATTGTGAGCTATGGTACAGTGACACAAATCTGTCTGCGGATTACTAGTTATATATATATATATATATATATATATATATTCAAAAGTGGAAGCCATAATGTTTGTCAGGGTGAAGATTGTGAGGTATGAGAGGGGCGTACAACGGCCTAAACACCATGAATTTCGAAATAAAGATATGTGTAAGAGTTCGAACATTCTAGACAATAATATAAAAAATTAAAATATCTCATCTCTTAAGTATAGACAGACCGAGACTAGATGTTAAATATAATGTTATTTGTCGATCTTGAATTTAAGATCATATTTTAAAGTTATTTATCAATATTATATCTGATCTTATATAGATTGTCACAATACAAAACAAGATTTAGAAATCAAATACTAAGTACTGACTCATTGATTTTGTTTGAAATAAAAAGATTCGAATTTACAAACTTTGCTTTGCACACACGTAAAAGCGAAATTAAAACAAAACTCGAGAATGTTCACTCCTTGATGTGAAATGATTTTCAGTCAACAGAAAACTAGGAAACATCAAAAAACAAAATTCAAATAATCTTTAATTATCAGAAACAAATTCTTTTATGGACCCATTCGCGAGCCGACGCAAAGTTTGTTCATCGCTTAATGGAAAGGCTAAAATCACTACTGGGAGTGAATTCCCAAATGATCTTTTCGAACCTCACAAACGAAATAAAAGACGGGCCAAGTTCGGCTGTCGCTAGAGAGAGGGAGGCCAACGAATTAAGGCGTCCCTTGACAAACGTCAAATGATCATTAATATCTCTATCTTTCTTTTTCACCTCTGTTCTTTTCACGGTTCATCCATCTGCCTTTTCTTAGACTTGATAACCGACCATAACTCTTTAAAACTGAGTGATTACTTTAAAGGCATTTTACGCAGCGATAACGCTCATACCTACATACATACACATGCGTTCTTGCCGACGTACACATAAACCCATTATGTTATGAACATTTTAACGACCTTTTATCAACCACAATGCATTATTTTTTTGTAAAAACCTTAATTAATTTATATGTATATAAATTGTTGTTTTAACTTACAATTTGATTTTCTTGTTTTATACCCCACTTTATAGTGTGCTGTCTAACAAACTAGGCCAAAACATAGTAATCTGTTTCAACACACATACACTTAACTATAACAGATAACGTATCATAGATAACTTTATTTCATTAGGTGATAATAATTTAAATATTGTTAATATTTAACACGAATTCGAAATTGTATCGCTAAAGGTATTCGTGTTTATTGTTGTGGCTGAAGTAGTGAATATCTTATAGTTGCTATAATCAATTAAAGCATTGAGAAAATTGGATGTCTTTTATTGATATTTAGTTTATTGTAAAATTACGCCAGCAATTACTGTCAAGTTTTACTCTGGTTTTTATCTGAATGCATTCATGTCAGGAAGAAATTTACCACTGATATTCCACATATATAGTCAGTTTGTTTGGGAAAATATTTTTAGTACTTTTATAAACCATATTTCAAATTTGCGTTGTGGTGCAATGGATAACGGCTCAGAACGAGAAATAGGGTAGCTGAGTTCGAGATCCAGTTGCATTCCTCGCATTCACTTACGCGCAAATACCCTTGAGAAAGGTATTAATCCATCTCTTCCCTCCAGTTATGGGTTAAATAACAGGACAAGTTGGATTCTATAGCATTAGCTGGCAACCAGTCTACCGCATAAAGTAATGGCAACCTACTACGGGATAATCTTCTGCCCAGTCAGTCATGTCGCTTTCGAGACATGATCCCTCAAGTGTGTATCAGGTATGACACTTCACTGACTGACTGAATATAATAGTTGAAAACATGATAAAGGATTGTACTGGGCATAATGTGGGAGATCAGTTTTATATTTTTATGAAGTAATAAACTGATCCGCCACTAATTACTACTTAATAATATAATACATCTCTTCCCCCTCTATCTATGAGTCAAATAACAGGACAAATTGGATTCTATAGCCTAAAGTAATGGCAACCTACTGCGGGATAATCTTCTGCCCAGTCAGTCATGTCTCTTTCGAGACATGATCGCCCAAGCGTGTATCACGTATGGCACTCAACTGACTGACTGAATGTAATAGAGATATAATTAAAACTTCTACTGAATATAAAGTGGGGGATCAGTCTTATATTGTTATGAAGTAATAAACTGATCCCCCACTAATTACTACATAATAATATAATACATCTCTTCCCCCTCTATCTATGAGTCAAATAACAGGACAAGTTGGATTCTATAGCCTTGGCGGGCAACCAGTCTACCGCATAATGGCAACCTACTACGTGATAATCTTCTGCCCAGTCAGTAATGTCGCTTTCGAGACAGTATCCACCAAGTATGAGACTTAACTGACTGTTAGACTATATATATATATGATAAGTTAGGTCAGCAAACAGAAATCAAATATTTCGTAAGTGTATATATTGCTAACATAGAACATATAATCGTCTACTTACAAGACATATCATTGGTATTAAAGAAACAAGAATGTTTATAAATACTTTGTATGTTTTCAAAACTATTATCAACATGAACTGTAGTAAATAAATTTCAATGTCAATGAAGTAAAACCTGATTGGTTGGTTTGGTAGAAAGAATAAGGTTAATTAATTCATTCTTAGATTTTAAACGTATTAGGTAAATAAATATACGTTGTTAACTGGATCGAACCTTTTTGTTACGTGCTAAATTAAATTTTGATATAATAGAATGGAAATAAGAATATTAGGTTATTTATTTCGACTTTACCTTAAGGAAAACGAAGTTACCAGTTGTTAATTATTTTTTTTGATTTTAGCAATGTCTATTTCAGCATTATTAGCCATAATTATTTTGTTTAAGTCTTTAAAACTAGAAAAATTGCCGAATAAGAGAAGGTAGTTAAAATAATAGTGGCGTCAAGGGAAAACCGTTTTTTTTTATAAGTCAGTTTTTTGCGGAGAATTATAAAGATTGCCGATATTCCATTATTTAATAATTCTCATTAATTATTCATGACCTCAATTGCTTTAATCCATATTTACAACTCAACCAAAAGCACAAATGACAAGTAAGTATATTTGACATCCGGTCTAGTTTTTGACCATATTTACGCCGAATTATTATATACACGACCAAAGAAATCATATCCAAGATTTCGCATACATTGTACAATATATTGTGTTCTAACACTTACAAATGTACGAATTTGGTTTTGCCTGCGAAAATGTGTGTTGGTATAATTATTGGAATACTATACAGTAACTGCATGAGACTTCGACGTAGTTTTATAGTACACAACTTGTATCACTTGATCAATAACAACTGAACAGTGAGATCGATTCTCACTGTGAACCCCATAGTTTCGGCCATTTTCCACATCTAAAGGGTGCTTAGAAAATAAATATGGCATCTGGACGTGGTGTATTGGTTAGCAAACTTAACTTACTAGAATATATTACAATTTTTTTTTTTTAATCATCTCACCCCAAGCAAGGCATTCCACTGCCACTATTGCGCATGGGGCTACATAGGGGAAGGTAAAGAGAAGGAGTGGTTAGACATAGGGAATGTCAGGAGAAAGGTGACAGATGAGTAAGGATAGCGAGGATGAGGGTCGGGCAGATGGGAAGAGTGCTTGATAGAATGGGAGCAGGTTAGTGTGTTAGGAGGTGTGCATTGACCTTACATTTAAACTCCTGGAGATTGTAGCCGTCGGGGAAGCAATCGTTTGGAAGAGAATTCCACAGTCGGGAAGTACGAGGAAAGAAACTATTGGAGTAGAAGTTACGGCTGCATTTTATCGGTTTCACTGTAAAAGGGTGGGATCTAATTGCTAATCTAGTATCTCGTGCCAATTCGTATTTAGGGGGCACCAGTGATCTAAGTTCATCAGAGCAGAAGCCGTGAAAGTATTTATAGAAGAGACACAGGGAAGCCACGTCTCGCCGGTGGGAGAGAGACTGCAGGCGGTCTGCCAAGTCGGTATCTATCACATTACAGACCCTCCTCTGAACCTTATCGAGAAGCCCGAGGAGAACAGCAGGGGCACCCGACCAGATATGGCAGCAGTATTCAATGCACGGGCGGATGGTAGATTTGTAAATGTGCAGGATAGATTTAGACGGAAAAAACTTCCGGGCCCTACACAGAGAACCGACTTTCATAGCAGCGGATTTAGCAATGGATTCGATATAGTCATTCCAAAATTGATTAGTGAGTTCGATTCTCACCGGGTACCCCATACATTCGGATAGTGACACATCTAAACGGCGCTTTGAATATCAATAGGATACATCGAATTGGTGTATTGGTTAGTAATATATTCTCGCTAAAAACTATTATATATGATTAGTGAATTCGATTCTCTCTGGGTCCCACATACATTCGGCCTTGTGCCACATCCAAACGGCGCTTAGAATAGTGCTCCTCGACTTGGAGTATTGGCTAGTATGTTTGTCTCGCAAGAACCTATTACAACTTACTGAGTTCGGTTCTCTCTGGCTATCACATACTTTTGTCCTTGTGTGACATCTAACTGGTGCATAGAAAACCAATATGGTGCCTAGACGTGCTGTATTGCTTAGCAAGCTTGTCTCACAAGAAACTATTACAACTGATTAGTGAGTTCGATTCTCACTGGGTACTACGTACTTTCGACCTTGTGTCACATAGGACACCTAGAATTTGTGTGTTGGTTCGAAATTTTGTCTCATTAGAAACTATTACAACTGATGAGTGAATTCGATTCTCTCTGGGTAACACATATTTTCGGCCCTGTGCCATATCTAAATTTCGCTTCTTATATCAACAGGGCAACTCGACGTGGAGTATTGGTTAGAAAGCTTGTCTCGCTAGAAACTATTACAACTGATTAGTGAGTTCAATTCTCTCTGGGTACCTTTTACTTTCGGCCTTGTACCACATCTAACCGGCGCTTAGAAAATAAATATGGCACCTAGACGTGCTGTATTGGTTAGCAAGCATGTCTCACAAGAAATTATTACAACTGATTAGTGAGTTCGATTCTCACTGGGCACCTCTTACCTTTGGCCTTGTACCACATCTAAACGGCGCTTAGAATATCATTAGCACACCTCGAATTTGTGTGTTGGTTCGTAATTTTGTCTCATTAGAAACTATTACAACTGATTAGTGAATTCGATTCTCTCTGGGTAACACATGCCTTCGGCCTTGTGCCATATCTAAACTTCGCTTCTTATATTAACAGGACCCCTCGACGTGGAGTATTGGTTAGAAAGCTTGACTCGCTAGAAACTATTACAACTGATTAGTGAATTCGATCCTCTCTAGGTAACACATACTTTCGGCCTTGTGCCACGTCTAAACAGCGCTCAGAAAATCAATTATATGTCATCGTTACACAAGCCTTTTTCACCACCGAATTACAAAAATCTACCATATAATATTGAGCATCAAAACGATAATGAACATTATCGACATAACGAAAGAAAAGAAAGAAAAATAACTAATCCTGCTTGTATTTCACGTGTTTTTCCATGGTAAAATCAAAAAGAAAATACAATTCCTTGCAGTAGAAATAAAGATGATAATTGACCATTTGTTACAGGTCGGAATTCCGAATTTTTGCCCCAGGATGACCCGATAGATATTCCGGCAAATAACCAAGTTTATTGGGAATGGTTCGGACACTGTCCCTAGTGACCAATGACCAAGGCTATTGATTACTAGCGCGCAAGATCAAGGCAAGTGAAAAGAAATTATGCTTTATTCATCTTCCAACAATAAAGGACAACATTGTTCGTAACAATAATCATAATTGATGGCTGAGGTAATCATTATTTTATTTTCTAGGCATCTGTGTCCTTACTGAAAACTACGTATATTTAAAAGTAGAAGTCTTTCGTTTAAATATATGTGTATTTATTCGAATCATTTTTATTCATCAAAATTTTATTCAAGCGATAATTGCACTTACAAAAATACTATTGTCCTCATCTTTGTTGCCATTTGTACGAAGTTTCGGCCGTTGTACGCTCCTGTCTTCTTCGGGGGCTAGGAATTTCGAAGCGAGCTCTTATATTATTACCACTGGGGTATATGATCTTCGTTCTTTGCGTAGTAGAGCCTCTTCTGGTAGTCGTGGGTTATCTCCTTCTTACCCTGTAAGTTACTTGTTTACAACTGCTATAGCCTGGTAGTTCCTACGACTTCACCCAAAGAGTACCAGGCTAGATCAGGCTTATGATAACTTATGACTATCAGAAGAGGGTCTACTACGCAATGAATGAAGTTCATATACCCCATTGATTGTAATAAAGGATTCTGTCCAAAGTTTTTAGTACCTAAAGAAGGCCGGTGTGTACAACGCCCGAAACGTCGTACAAATAGCAGCAAAAATGTGGGTGATAGTCCGAATAATGATAATACTGTAAAATTATCATCATCATCATCATTAATCTTCAAGGGTGGGGGACTGAGAGCAAAATACGCAGATTTTGAGTGTTCTACCAAATGATCCTTACAGATAGATTGGCAGAGCCTATTACCTCTCCAGCTTCATGAACGACAGCCAAAGGCCACAAAATATGGCGTGCGTTGCCCTTAATCGGTACACTAAGCCAGGGGTTTTCAAACTGTGGTCCGCGGACTACAGGGGGTCCGCAAGGATAAGATAGGGGGTCCGTGCATTAACTCATCACGTGAAATTCAAAGTATAAATTTTCAATGTCTGGATTTTTATTTTAATGTTATTGTTATCAAATGAATATTTAAATTTAGCAACTTAAAGTAAACGTAAACCCAGTTTTTACTACGTTAAGGCAAAACTCTAAGCTATTTGTAGTAACAATTTATGTATAAATTTCATAAGCGTTTATAGTGGATCCCTACATTAAGACTTGAAATATAAAGTGGTCCGTAAGTCAAAATGTTTGAAAACCCCTGCACTAAGTCCTCAGGATTTTCATTCAGAATTTTCTCCTCGCCTAGCCAAGTTGCCACCTAGGGTTATAGAATCCCGCGTCTTTCTTGTGAACCATATCTCGGGTTGAGATAGAAGAGATATATTCATACCATCTGTTGTATACTGCTTTCGTCAGTATTACTTTTTCTGCCAAAACAATGCTGGGGAGAACGATGGTTTCTTATTAACAAAGCAGATCGTTGGTTGTATTGTGAAGTGAGTGGTTTGGTCTGATCGGGACCCACACTCATAGGAAGCCAGTCGATTCCCTCTCGAACAGTTCAATCTCCAACTCTTCTCTGCCACCACCGAAATCCAATTCAAAATTAATACTAAAATTAAACTATTTTAAACTGTCAGCTTGACGTCACTTTCGCTCTACTAACAGCCGTGACTTCCGGTGCATTCTCCATCAGGCGCCGATTCTTCTGACCCGCACCAATCAAAACGAACTGTAGATTCACAAGTGAAATTTTGCACTTACTTGATATCTTTTAAATAATTCTCATTTTTCAAATCTTACAACGACATCTGCGTTGCTCAGTGCAAAATATACTTCATGGCGAATTTCCACTCCGGCCAAGATATAGTAACGAATTCATAACGCAACCATATCCATCTCTATAACCAAAAAAAATAATGAATTTTGTGAAGTGTAAGTATTAACAGAGGTATGTTAATCTTATTAAATATTATGTCGGTTCAATACGGAAGCCATCTTTCTTTTTTGTAGTTGAATAACCTGGATTTCTTGGGACTGATTTCTGAATGTTTTGTTCGTAAGGTTTTATATAGGATAATGATTCTCCAAGGTTCGTTGAAATCCAAATAAAGAGTTCAATATTCTTTAGTATTTAATTTATAGCAGGAGAGAAAAAAAGATAAATTTATATCTTTCCCATTAGTGAAAATGCGAATGCAGCAGACAAAGCAAAGAGGATGAGCTGGAATTCAAACCTGCGGAAAGTTACCGAGAAACACTTCAATTTCATGGCAATTAGTTCCGTGCTTAGCAACATCGCCCCCACCCCCACAGAATGCAATTTACGCTGGCCAACCACAAACATACTGAAATCACAATAAATGGTACTTTAAACAAAATAACATACTCTAGGAACGCAGATATTCCGTGAAGAATCGCGGAATTGGCGTTTTGAAGTTATATATTATGAACTTTTTCACAATGTTTAGCAACTTTTTGGTGATTTCCAAGCTATTTTTATAGCTATTTCAGTGCGTTTCGGCTCTCAACCTTCCACAAGTTTTTCAATGTATTTTCAAAAAATTAAAACCCAATTTCAAATGCATTTTGCTACAGAAAGTTTGATATATGCTTCCTCTCTCTGTGGAACTCGCTCCCGTATTCTTGCTTTCCTGACGGCTACAACCTCCAGAAATTTAAATGCAAAGTCAATACTCATCTACTAACCACTGGACTCTAGCTCTCTCCCCTCCCCCGTATAACCTTCCCTTTCTCTTCACCTATGTATCTGTCATCGCACCTGCTTTCTCAGCTTTCTATTGTTCCTTTCTAACTAGTTTATACTCCTCACTCTTTTCTAATTAATCTTTTTACATTTATGTAACCCCCTGCACACCAGTGGCGTTTCCGTCTTGCTTGGGGTGAAAGGATTAAAAAAAAATTGTCAAAAATTAGATTTCAGGCGTTTATTTTAAAAATGGAGAGGGAGTGTCAGAAAGTGTTGGTATAGGTGAAGGGAAAGAAAAAAAACAAAACAATATTAGTAGTAACAGAATGTTGGCAAAATTAACCAAGTCTATGCAGCTTCTCAGGTTTTGCAGCCCCTACGGAACTAACGATCCCCCGCAATTGCGGGGTCTGCGGGGACCCTAGAAACGGCTCTGATGGCTATATGCATATAGTAGAGTAAAGCCTCACTGATTTATATGTCGAAGAGAAAAATGTCTCTCTTTTATCTTCTAAACTGATTATTCTTATCATCGTGTTGTTAATCTACGACCGTTAAATAGAGAAAATTGAATTTGAGTTTGAGATCTGTTTAACGTCATATCAACATCTGTGGGTTATTTAATGCCAAGAAGGTGGAGCTTTAAAGCATCTTTAATGATCAGTTATATTGACAAGGTTAATTTAGTCAGGTTTTTATTCTTTTTCATTTTAGAAAACTGAAAATGTCTTCTAGTTTTGTATGAAAAGATGTTTTGCTGAGAATTATTTCTTTCAAAAATGTGTTATGGTAATAATGTTTTCTTCAAAAATATATTGTTGGTAATATATTTCTTTCAAAAATATATATTTCTCGATAAAAGTATTTATATGTATATATTTCTATAAAAGTGTATTTTTCTACTTTCATGGTGCTTTGGCCCTGTGTGGGGGTTAACAATTTGTCCATAGCTAGGACTCTATCAGATGCTACTACTCCAGGTCAGGGTGGACCTGAAAAAAACAGCAAGTAAGAGGTGGTTCAAAGTTCCTCACAACCTCCCAATCAGAGTCATTGCTACCACTTCGGGTCAGGGTGGACCTGGGAACAACAACAATTAAGAGGTGGTTCCATGCTCCTCACAACCTCCCAATCAGAGGCATTGCTACCACTTCGGGTCAGAGTGGAACTGGGAACAACAGCAATTAAGAGGTGGTTCAAAGTTCCTCACAAGCTCCCAATCAGAGGCCTTGCTGCCGGATGCAGTTTACCGTCATACCCAAAACCATAAATAAAGTTGAATCATAATGATTTGGCAGGTTTTATCGCGTGTCACTTATCGGAAGATAGAAAGTGTAACTCTGAATTCAGAAGTTTCATTTTCATAGCTAAAGAAGTCTTCCAAAATCCAAACAATGTCTATATAAAAAAAAGAAAACAGAAAGAAACAAACAGTACCTTATATTACACAGAGAAGAATTCATAGCAAATACATTTTTGTTCCGTATTTAATTTTCTGTAAATGCAACAGCCCAACATGCAAAGTAAAGATTTAGGACCCAAAAATCAAACGAATACAAAAAATTAAATAAGTGGTCATCAGAAGTTGCATTGGCGTAGATAAATATGACATCCAAAAGCTAAGCAATGTATAAAGAAAGAGAAACAAAGCAAACAGTACTGAATAGTAATGCATTATTATTCCACCTTCATGGCGGGGAACGCTAAAAAGTCATTTCACAGATGATGAAAATCTTCAATTGCGCTTCTAAAACAAGTGTACCAAACGGGTACAAATCCGAGTCATTACCCGAGAAACCCAGCACTTGGTATACCCAAATGGTCACCCATCTCGGTACTGACTAAAGAGATTTTTTTTTATTCTAATGTAAAAATAGACTTCTGACGTCTTTTTGGGGCGTTTGTGCAACGGAACATTTGACTAGCTTTTTTTAATTCGAGTAAATACATGCATCAAATTATCTTTATAACACTTGTAACTATATTCTTACACCATCGAACATCGAGTTTATTCCTTACTCTGATAAGAACTGTATCTATCAAGATTAGTATCTCTAGATTTTCAGTCCAGTTTAAAAAGGATATGTCTACCTTTGTTTCAGCTTGGTGAACCTTGGCTCGGTGACTGACGTAACTTGAAGGTAGACTCTGTCTATCGTCTCCCTGTAACATCGAGAATTACAAAAGAGGGCATATCTGTTAATATATCTGAGATTAGGCATTTGAACTATTTAGAATATTATATTATTCAGATAATTATTCTCATCTTAATTGTCACATTCTTGGCGTTTCGGCAGCTGTACTCCCCGGAGATTGAATACAGGAAATTCCAACACAAAGTGCTGGAGTGTACTAGATATCTAATGAGGTTGAGAATTTTTTTAAAAATCCAACAGCATAAATATCGATGGACACAAGATGGTCAGTGTATACTTTAAAGAAGCTATGTTTGGGAAAGACTTGTAAATTTCAGTTGAGCCTGTCTTAAAATGAAAAAAATATTCCAAGAGGTAATATTATAGACAACGAATTCATATTTAGAAAATTAAAGGCATGAACTCCCGCCTTCTGTTTATTATTTGCAGTTTATAAGATACAAAACTTATAACATCCATCAACTAATTAAAACACAGAAAATAAATTGCAAATTATAAGAATATAATCGACTAAAAATATGAGTATCGACGAATTTGTAGCAACAGTGCCTACAAAAAGTGTACTTATATTAATCATTACGAAGCGAGTTCAAATGTTTCGGGCTCGTAAAGATGAAAGAAGACTTAGGAAAAGTTGAATATCACAGGATAGTTTGAAAGCAAGAGGGGCAGATAAAAATAGCTTATAACCTACTCGATGAGATTAAAAAAATGGATGTGAAACCAAGTTTCAGAAAAAATTAGAAAAAAAACTAAGATCATCAAAGGACAAGAGACTGTAGAGAGCCATGATCACAGACGTACTGAACACACCACACAGAAGCAGAAGATTTATCTGGTACATATAACCGAGTACTATCACAAGTTCGGTTCATTGGTGATTAAACCCACCAAATTGCTCTGTTGAGGAGAGTGAGGAGAAAGCAAGCATGATTAAATCAAGACCTGGCAGAGGGCGGTTGAAATGTTTGCAGGGCTAATGACCATCTAGAACTATTGCGTAGTATTGGCTCGGAAGATACGCATGCAACAAATGCGGTATGTTGAATTGAACTATTTTTGGCAAATTATTGTCACTGCTCCGTGGCGTGTTGTCTTTGCTGTATATAGAGAAAAACATTTATGACTGGAAACGTATTTCTTGTAATATTAGAGATATGTATTGGCTGGAAGGTTTTATTTTCATATTAAACAGATATGTATTGGATAAAACGCATTCTTGCAATATTAAAGACATATGTATTGACTAAGAGGCTTTCTTGTTATAGTAAACAGATATGCATTTGCTACTTACAATAACGGAAATGGTACAGTGTATAAATATGTTTCCTACAATTCTCTTTTTCCAAACCCTCTTTACTCTAGGAAACCAAACACACCTTTGAAGAATTTAGAATGAAGGAACTCGGCCTTTTTATTTCTCAGCAAATATCGCCCTCACGATAGTATCCGATTCGTTAATTCACAATCCAAAGAATAGACACAGACACATAACGATTTTCTTCTGCGCGAGATACGGCGTTCAACTGACCCTGTCAAATGTACCGTAATTAAGATTTATGAAATACGAGCAGTATAGCCCGGCGTTGCTAGGATGTAATGAAAGCTTTAAAACTAATCCATACTCCTCGAGCTCAGACGCTTTGGTTGTTGGCACGAAAGACTAAAAAGCAATAGTTGTTTCCAGTTAAAACGAAACCGTAGACTGAAAGAAAAACGAATGGATTTAAGTCAAATTTTGATTTCCTGGTATCAATATCAAATAATTTTTTTTCGTCGTAAACTGAATTTTAAGGCTAAATAAGTCCTCTGAGTAAATGGTATCATGGCTGAGACAAAGAACTACAATTATACGTACTTAGAGCCAAACCTGAAGAAAAAACTAAAATAAAAGGGGTGAAAAATATACAGACATACAGAGAGATAAACAGACACACACACAAACAACTTTTATATATATATATATATATATATATATATATATATATATATATATATAATCTATTTTCTGCACTATCGTAAGAACTGCAACTTTGAAACTTCTGAATATCGTTTCTTATGTCTTTTTCTATGAGTGTATCAAATTTGATTAAAATCGGACCATTCCTTCTATAACCCGATTGTTACGATTATCAATTTTTTATATTTATCGGTGGTACCTCGATACAAACCCTAGCTAAGAACTCTCGCAGATGCTTATAGGGCCACTGTCTAAATTTTCAAGAAAATCCGTTCAGCCGTTTTGGAGTCTACACACACACACACACACACACACACACACACACACACACACACACACAAAGTTTAATTTATAAACATGTTTAGATTCCCAACAGCTAATCTGACTGGTATTTTTAAAGTTTGTCCCGAATGACCTATAAATTTTCCAGCGCTTAGCACACAGACTGTCTCTATTCCATCACCAGGTCAAGTGATTGATGATCGTGGTGATTGCTGATACAAATTAATAGCAAAATTCTCTGTTAACGCACATTTGCTATCGAGACTCATATTCATATATTATTTTTTTTGTATTAGTGTAGTTCATTACATATTGATACAATTGCACGCATGCGCATATCTATCGTCTACCGCTTAAATTGACGTCACATTTGTTTTCTAAGCTCCAAAATTTTCGCAATACATTAACAATATCCAATTATCCAACATCATGGAGATCTAAAACCTTCAAACTAATTTTCCCATTAGCTCGCACATTTTTTACTAGAATATTTGGTGTGATTACGAGCTAGCAATTCAAGGTGATCCCTTAAATAATAACTAAATTAGATGTTCGATTCTTCTTCTATGTGCCCTGTCTTTTTAGGACGTAGACAATCAGGGCTTTCCACATCTACTCTCCCTGGTGGCTTTTACCACGCTTTTGCCTGTTACAACACGAAACTCCCGTTTTGTCATCCACCTTCTCAGGCCCTTCAAATATGTTATCCGCTACTTTCCCCCGTCTCTTTTTCCCTCTATCTGGTCTGCTACTATCACGTTCTCCAAGCCCTCGTTCCTGATTGCATGCCCCATGAACTTTAAATGTTGCTTACTGATGCTCAGTATTAATTACCTTTTCGTTTCCATCCTTTCCAAAACCTCATAATTGCTCACATGCTCGGCCCATGACATCCGCACTATCCTTCTGTAGAACCACATTTCAGTTGCTTCAACTTTTCCCTTCATCTTTGATGATACTGTCTAGCATTCAATGCCAATATATATATATATATATTATATAATATATTTTCTAGACATATTCTATTAAATATAAGAGACAATGAATGTCTATTATGTTTAATCATGAGCCGTTCTAAACGTCGTATTTTTGCTTTAATTTCAGTTGAAAATAAAGACAAAAATTCTCCAACATTTGGATAATTATTTATTGGTTTTCTTCTAAGCTTTCGGCTCACATGAGCCATCTTCAGAGAGGTAGTTTAAACTGAAATATTATAAAATCCACCATCACCGACGATTTTATTTTGTGTTGACATAAAACTCCGCTTGGCAACGGCAATAGTTACCAAAAATAATATATATATATTATCGATTTTCTGCACTATCGTAAGAACTGCAACTTTGAAACTTCTGAATATCGTTTCTTATGTCTTTTTCTATGAGTGTATCAAATTTGATTAAAATCGGACCATTCCTTCTATAACCCGATTGTTACGATTATCGATTTTTGATATTTATCCGGGGTACCTCGACACAAACCCTAGCTAAGAACTCTCGCTGATGCTTATAGTGCAACTTTTTAAATTTTCAAGAAAATCCGTTCAGCCGTTTTGGAGTCTATACTCACACACACACACACACACACACACACACACATACACACATATACACACAGAGACAAAGTTCAATTTATAAATATGTTTAGATTCAATTTATTTCAATTTATTCAATTTATTTCAATTTATTCAATTTATTTATAAATATGTTTAGATTCAATTTATAAATATGTTTAGATTCCCAACATGCGTCTTTCGCCATGCCAATTCGCCTTTGGATCTATGTGTCGCACTTTCCGCCTATTATGTTAGAACATTTCCCAGGTATTTAAATTTTTGTACCTGCTTGATTTCATTAAAGGCATGCTTTTATTTTCTACGAAACAGGTAGCCAAAATTGTTGTGATCGGAGCTACTTCAAATCATATTTGTTTTTTATCAGTCAAGTCAAAAGAATAGCAACTTGGTCCCACCCTTTTACTGTGAAACCAATAAATTGTAAACGCAAATTCTACTCCCCAGCTTATTTTCTCGCACTTCCCGCTGTAGAATTCTCTTTCATTTACTTGCGTTCTCGACAGCTACAATCTCCAAGATTTTAAATGTAAAGTCAATAGTCATCTCCTATCTCACGAACCTTCATCCTCTATCTCATGCTCATTTCTCCGTCCACTCCACTCTCATCAGTATTCTCATCCTTTTCTTAGCCACTTCCTGACACCCCATATAACCTGTCCCTCTTTCTCATAATTTTCCTGTGTAACCCCCTGCAAAACAGTGGCGGTAAAATATGTTGTTGGGGCGATATGAATATAAAAAAAAACATCTATTTTTTTGTTTTGTAATACTAGCAGTATAGCCCGGCGTTGCTCGAGTGTAATGAATGCTTTAAAACTAATCCATGGTCCTGGAGAACATACTCTTTGGACGTTAGCAAGAAAAACTAAAAAGTAATAGTTGTTTCCAGTTAAAGCGAAACCGTAGGCTGAAAAAAATGAATGGATGTAAGTCAAATTTTGATTTCCTGGTATCGATATCAAATAAGATTTTTTTCGTCGTAAACTGAACGTTGAATGCTAAATAAGTCCTCTGAGTAAATGGTATTATGGCTGAGACTAAGAACTACAATTATACCTACTTACAGCCAAACCCGAAGTAAAATGTAATATAAAAGGGCTGAAAAAATACAGAAAAAATACAGACATACAGGCAGATAAACAGACACACACACACAAACATGTTGCCTTTTATATATATATATATATATAT
Organism: Ascarosepion bandense; assembly: GCA_037127315.1. Lineage (NCBI taxonomy): Eukaryota > Metazoa > Mollusca > Cephalopoda > Sepiida > Sepiidae > Ascarosepion > Ascarosepion bandense. Next base: position 4,282,659 of record JBBBDQ010000178.1, read on the forward strand.
ATATATATATATATATATATATATATATATATGTTATCGATTTTCTGCACTAGTGTAAGAACTGCAACTTTGAAACTTCTGAACTTTGTTTCTTATGTCTTTGTCTATGAGTGTATCGAACTTGATTACAATCTGAGCACTGCTACTATAACGCGAGTTTTTCGATTATCGATTTTCTATATTTATCTGGGGTACCTCGACACAAAGCCAGGCTAAAAACACTCGCAGACGCTTATAGTACGACTGTGTAAATTTTCAAGAAAATAGGGTCAGCCGTTTCGGAGACTATAGGTAACGGACAAACACACACACACACAAAGTTCCATTTATAAATAACTTTAGATTTGGCGTGGCTACAAACGAAAGGTGCAGATTAAGTGATTCAATCGATAATGGAAAAATACAATAAATGAAAAACTATTATGTTAATAAAAATGACTATTTTTTTCAAAGATATGTTCACAAAGAATTGAAGGATTTTTATTCACTGGAACCGTCCCCAGATATGAGCATAGAATCGATGATTTCTTGAATGTTTTCTTTAGGCCTGGATAATTTTTCTTCATTTCTTAATTGCCAACAGATTCAAGATGATGACGATTAGCGACATTCTAGCATTGAAATGCCGCTACTGGCTCCATTCTTTCTTGAAATTATAATAATGCTTCTAATGACATGCAATCAAGCATTTCATTTTATTATTATGTAAGGGTTCACTTGTGATAAGTAAATGGACCAAAGATTTTACTTGAAAATGCAATAGTTTAGGCTATTAATTTAACCGTAATACTGGAATAATCTTCAGAAGCTATGCTATCATTTCTTTATCAACCAAATTTATCTTTCATGTTACTTCTCTGGAATAACGTAAAGTTCTTCTTCTTCTTCTCCTTCTTCTTCTTCTTCTTTTTCTATGTGCGTTGTACTTTCAGGACGTAGGCAATTATGGTTTTCTATGTCTTCATATTCCTGGTGGGTCATGTCACGCTTTCTCTTGTTCCACCACGGAACCCCCCGTTCTACCATCCATTTGCTCAGGCCCCTCAGATATGTTATCTGCTGCATTCCCTTGTCTCTTTTTCTCTCTATCTGGCCTGTTAGTATCAGGTTCTCCAAGCCCTTCCTCCACATTTCCTGTCCTAGGAACTTTAGCTGTCTCTTCCTGATGCTCAGTATTAATCTCCTTTTCTTTTTCATCCTTTGCAAAACCACATCATTGCTCGATCCAGGATATACGCAGCATCCTTCTGTAGAACCACATTTCTGTTACTTCAAATTTTCCTTATTTTTCGCAAATATCAATTCACCCCAAGACATTATAAATGTTAAATCAACGTTTGTTTTTTATTTAACTTCCACCCACAGATAGAAATATTACCAAATATCAGAGTGTTATTCACCTTTCGTAAGTGTGAATACTCTTCGACATAATTTTCTGAGTACAGGTTAGATGTAGTACAAGGCCGGAAGTATGAGATACCCAGTGAGTATCGAACTCAGTACTCAGTTTTAACAGATTCTATCGAGACAAGATTGCTAACCATTATATAACGTCGAGGTACTAAGGATAATATTAGAGGTACTTGCAAGGCATTTTTCACAATTTAAATTTTAAAAAATCTGTTTGGCTTGTTCATCGAAGTGGGCAGGAGCGTAGACACGAGACTTAAAAATAGCACACGCGAATCGAGCCCTACCGCAAATGTCATCTAAACGGATTCCAATGGAAATGCCTCACTCTTGGAGAACTTTTTGGGAACATTAGTATATACAGATTTATTTATTTTGGAGCGAATTACAATTTTCTGGGGAAGACTAACAGAAAAGATCCAACCATACAAATTGATATCTATTTTTCCTGCGTAGTCAATTACGTTATTGAATATTTTATTGGTGTTATGTAATAAAGAAAATATATGTTTTACATTATGTTTGATGATAACCTGAACATATTTCTTGGGGAGGAGGACATCGCTAAATTTTAAGAGAATTTTATTTTTCACCCTCAAAAATATTTTATAGGCTAGAGTACAAAAATGATTAAATTTCTAAATAAACATGTCTAATTCCAGTGATTATTGTAACGGATAATATCCTGGTTAGTTGGTTGGTTGTTTTATGGCATATCAACCTCGGCGGGTCATTTATTGCCAACTAAATTTGATTTATTGATAGCTGGTAATACCTTTTTCTTTCAACAATTTATTGTCGGTTTTTTTATATAAGTTTTGTGACTAGTAATACTTTTTTTCTTTTCGAGTATCAAGATTCATTGGGATTTGTTTTTAAGGGCAGGGTCCCCAAGTCCTACCCTTGTTATTTAACCCATAACTGGAGGGAAGGGACGAATGAATACCTTTCTCAAGGGTACCAGTGCTTAAATGAATGCCGGGTATTCAACTGGATTTCGAACTCTGTTCACCGATTCTCTTTCCGAGGCGTTATCCACTGCACTACAACGCACATCCGTCACTAAACGCTTACACCACCTGGTATTCCCAAGCGGTCACCGATCTAAGTACTGACCAGGCTCAACACTGCTTAACATCGGTGATCAAGCTAGAACCGGTGTATTCACCGTGATATGGTCGTAAGCTACTGGTTAGTATAATATTTTCAACAATTAAAAATATTTCCATATTGTTTTTCAAATATTTTTTATCGAAAAATATTTTTTGTGCAGTCTGGCGGATAACTCCAGTAAATTCTCTGGGAAAATTAAAGAACGGAATCCTAGTTCGGTATTTCTGCTCAACTTTTTCAGTCTGTCTTACCTAACTGTTATGTTGATTTCCGCTTTTTATTTTAATTTTTTATTTTAATTTTAATATTTGAGTGTTTAATTTTTGTCTTTATTTTGTCTGAAATATTTAACAGGGGTACTACTCTGCTATTGTAAATAAGTTTTGCGTTTAAATCTCGTTTCGACTTATACAAAGTTAAAACTTAATTTTTTTTCTTTTTTATTGGAGTAGATATTACCCACCATCACCTGGTTTTACACTCTACCCCCTTCTTTTGAACAGGAGTAGAGGTGATCGCCCTGTTTCCTGTTTAGGACGGGGTTTCCGGTACATTCTCCTTCGACTTCGGTCGTGGTTTCCAATCTTTTCACTTTTCTTTTTTATTTTTTTTTCAATTGGAGTAGATAGACTGAACTATCGCCCGGTTCACACTCCACCCACGTCTATTGAACAGGTGTAGAGACTCATCACTTGTTCCCTGTTTAGGATGTGGTTTCCGGCTTTCTCTCTTCTAATCAATTCACTCTTACGTAGCCCCCTGCACACCAGTGGCCTTACCGCCTTGCTTGGGGTGATGTGATAAAAAAAAGTCTTTTTGGGAGTGCTATGATACAAGATGAATGGTACGATCCTGAGATACGAAGACGCGCTGGCATGGCCAAGGGCGCATTTCAAAAGCAAACCAGAGAACTGAGCGAAAAGAAAATTTCATTGAACACAAAGGAAAAGTGCAGGACTGCTATGTGATATTTGTCTTTCTGTACGGTACCGAATGTTGGACAATGCTCGAGGTAGCAAAAATGTGGTTCTACAGAAGATGCTGAGGATACCATCGACCTAGCAGGGGAACAACGACAAGGAGTTGTAGAGGATACAAACAAGAAGAAAACTTATACTTAAGACTAAGAAGGGACAGCTGAGGTTTGTGGGGTACGTAATAAGGAAAAAGGACCTGGAGAATTTAATTCTCACAGGACGGATAAAAGAAAAAGAGACAGAGAAAAACAGCGCGAGACATATTTAATAGGTGTTAGCAAATGAATTGCAGAATAGGTCTTGAGAGAAATACCAAGATGAAAGATAAAAGAGACAGGGACAAATCGAAGTCTATGATCGCCTATGTCCTGAAACGACACGGTAATTAAAGATAAATTTGAGTTTTGTTCTACGGCGTATCAATCTCTGTGGGTTATTTTATGCCAGAAACGTAAGTTTTTTAGGTATATTTTTTAATGTTCATTTATAGTAAGAAGATTGATTTAGCCAGATTTTAATGAAATTTTTTGTTTTTATTCTTTTAATTTTAGAAAAAAGAAAATGATTTCTAGTTCTGTTTTCAAAATATTTTACTGAAAATATTATTTTTAATATGTTATGTTGAGAATTTTTTCTTCAAAAATGTATTGTTATTAATATTTTTCTTCAGAAATCTATATTTCTCTACAAAAGTCTATTTATAAGTATACATTTCTATAAGAGTGTATTTTTATACTTTAATATTGTTTTGACCCAAGTTTGGGGGTTTACTGTTTGCCCATGGCTGGGACCCCAAACATCTGCTAACATTCTGGGTCAGGATGGACCTGAGAACAACAGCAATTAAGAGGTGGTTCCATGCTTCTCACAACTTCCCAATCACAGGCGTTGCTGCTGGATGCAGTTTACCGTCATGCCCAGGTTTAGGTACCTGAAGATGAAGAAGAATCGTAATAATGAGCTGAAACGCAATGCTGCTATTTTATTAGAATTAGAAATTGTACGTTTTGTTTTGTTTTAAATAACATCATGTGAAGATAATAAGCATTACAGCAATAATAGAATAAACGAGGCATCGATGCTTTCATGCCTACCAGGAAATTTCAGCTTAAATCTCATTCGTCTCCATGGTTTTCGCCCGATTGCTTGGTCCCCATTGCCCACCGGAATCATTTCTTCCGACTCTATCGTAGCTACGTGTCGGACCAAAACAGACGCCTTTTCGCTTCAGCTCGTAATAAGTGTAAAAAGATACTTAACGAAGCTAAGATGTTATTTGCTGCCAGAATGAAGCAACGCATAGCATCCTATAAGTTCGGCACCAAGGACTACTGGCGACTCTGTAAAAGAGTACTTAACAAGAGCAAGTCCACAATACCCCCACTAATAAACAAATTTGAGGTCCTCACCTCCCCAGCAGACAAGGCTGAACGCTTTACACGCAGATTCTCGAATAATTCGGGAGTGGACTCGTCTGGAGTTTCTACACCCACTTCTCACCTAGAACTGATGATCAACTGAATGACGTCCATATTACACCCTCGCTTGTCTCTAAGATAATCTCAAAACTTGACCCTCACAAAGCGAGTGGAGGGGACGGAATCCCAATCATAGTCTTAAAGAAATGTGCCCCCGAACTTTCCTCTGTACTTTCTAAACTCTACAACTTCTGCCTATCTGCTTCCTGCTTTCCTATCTGTTGGAAATCTTACTCTGTAGTTCCTATATTTAAAAACACCTGAGTACCCTCGGACCCCGCAAATTACCGACCTATCAACCTTCTTCCGATCTTTGGCAAAGTGTTCGAAGCCATTATCAACGCCGAGGTCGTTCAGCATCTCACGGCCCACGGACTCCTCTCAGACAAACAGTATGTCTTCCGCTTCACCAAGTCTACTGCTGATATGCTAACGACCATCACCGAGTACATATATCAGGCACTCGATAGGAATGGTGAAGCCCGAACCGTTGCCTTGGATATCTCTAAAGCGTTCGACAGATTTTGGCATGCTGGCCTTCTATGCAAACTGTGGAGCTATGGTATAGCTGAACAATTGTTTGAACTAATCCAGTCATACCTATCTAAACGCACATTGAAAGTGGTATTAAACGGACATGCCTCCTAGAATGTGAGTGTCCCTCAAGGCTCTATCCCGGGTCCTACGCTCATTCTGATCTACGTTAATGATCTCCCTGATACCATAAGGTCCCAAGTGGGTATGTACGCCGATGACACCATAGTTTATTCTCGGCTCGACCAGAAACCTGGTGTGGGCGACAAAGCTAACCTTGCAGCCGAGCTTGGAAAGGACCTCCAATCCGTAGTGGACTGGGGTAAGAAAAGGCTCGTTTTATTTATTCTGAGCGTACAGAATTGTGGCTCAAGGCCAAAAAAGAGGGAGGGGGAACAAAACTTGGGGTGGTCTTCAGCTACTCTATCCTATACCTAGCTAATCAGATTCACGACCCATACATACGTTACAATGCTTCTCATTCACCATAAGAATTTGTCCATCACCACTCATACTTATCAAGCACCAAAATACCGCAAAAACATACCGGGGACCTAAAAACGCCCCAAATGTACATAAAAATTTTATTACTATATACAAATATAATACAAAAATAACTTTAAAAATTTGTACATGAAATGATGTGATGGGAAGGGGGTATGAAGAAACAAAAAATCCCCAAAACAAAAACAATTTCAAATGAATATTTATACATAATGTTAGTAAGACCCAAACACACCCACATAATTAAAGAGGCCGCTGTATTCTGTCTTAAAAGACAAAATCAAGAAGCACTCTTTCTAAGGGGAATGGAGAAGCAGGGAACAAAAATAAATTGGACTGGAGAATATATAAGGCTGACCCAGCCGAGAATGAAACGGGACAAAATAACTCTGGACAATGGGGATCTCGAACTGGATCATAACAAAAGCAAGGGAGCCGGGAACAGGCTAGGACAAACCCACTCACTCACATTAACTAGGTACACAAAAGAATACTTTACCTTAACCACGGGAGGGGTTCCAGAGGAATCCACCCCGATGCGAGCAGCAGATCTAAAAAAGAAAATCAAGACTAGCCCCGGTCACACGAACCAGGCTCGCTGCATATATCCACCTTTTGCTAAAGTCTGTCGGGTGCAGCCGTTTCCGTTCAGTTCTAATCTTCATTTTGAGCTGGTGCTCAAAATATCGGATTAGATCCTGATCCGAAAGACGACCTCCCCGCAAGACTTCCTCCAGACGCGTCATCCAAATCACCATTCTAGCCGTGGCCAGTAGCGACAGAAACACCATCCGCTTCACTCCAGAGTACGGGGGCGACACATTGTCCACAGCGTATGCGCGATCAATGAGCACAAGCTCCCGCGGCGCGATACGAGCAGTCAACTCGCCGACACGCGCCCACAACGGGCGAACGCGCAAACAATGGAAGAAGGCGTGCGCAGACGTCTCCTTAATTCCAAGGTTGCAACGTTCACAATCTGGCAAATCCGCCAGGCCCATTGCGAAACGCTTGTCATTGAGCGACAAACCATTCCGAGCCAACGCGCCGACCTTTGCCAGTACTTCTGACCAGTTTTTCTCCAGCTGTAAGTCCGGACCGAACCAAACTCCGAGGAGCTTGACCGGCCCGTCCGTCCAGCTGAAGGGCCCCGGGAGGGAAACTCCCTTCCAGGCACCTAACCGCAAGCCGGATGACTTGTCGCAGTTAATTCTGGCCCCTGTCACCTTCTCGTACCGTACAAGCGCCTGGTGTACCGCCTCTATGTCCCTGCGGGAGGACACAAAGGTCGTTACGTCATCGGCGTACGCAGAAACCCTGGCTCGAGCTCCGCCAGGGACTTCAATTCCACGCAGGACCGGACTGCCCGTCTCGTCCCTCAGCCGGCGAAGGAGGGGCTCCAACGCCAAGACATAAAGGAGAGAAGACAGTGGACAACCCTGTCGGACCGACCTAGACAGCGCGAAAGCGCCCGACAGCTTCCCGTTGACCTGTACCACAGCCTTGGGGGAGCGATACAGAAGGCTAATCCAGCGGCTGAAGTCGGGTTTGAATCCGGCGGCCTGCAGGACAGCAGCCAGGTAGCCATGGTCAATCCTATCAAATGCCTTGGACTGATCTAAATTGATCAGCGCGGCCTCATCGTCGTCTTCTATGATCGTGCGAATCAAGTGCAGGTTGCTCTGAATTGTTCTCCCCTTCACAGAACAAGTCTGATCCGGTTCCAACAGAGACTCGGCAACTAGCTGCAAGCGATTCGTCAGGATCTTGGCCAAAATCTTTAACTCTGTGTTTAGCAGAGTTATGGGCCTGTAGTCATCTAGTTCCCTCCCAACCTTCTTGCCTTTTCTCAACAGCGTGATCACGCCCCTGGTGATCCGACCGGGGATGGACCCCTGCCGAAACCAGTGGTTGAACACGACAGCCAAGAGCGGGACAAAAAGGTGCGACATCCTCAAGTACAATTCATAGGGCAAACCATCCAAACCTGGCGACTTGCCACTGCCGACCTTCTTCAAAGCCACGTAGATTTCGTCCTCCGTAATCTCCCCTTCGCAAGCTAGCCGCTTCAGCCGGCAAAAGCCGGGGAAAGTCAGCCAAATAGCTGCGAAACTCCTCGTCACGGAGACCAGGCTCCTTGGTAAATCGGTGCTCGAAATGCTGCCGGAACGCCTCGCACATGTCGTCGGTGGACCTAAGGAGATGTCCCTCCGGGTCGCGTACCTCTCGAATGTACCGGTCGCCGGCATGGCGAATTTCTTCCTTGCGCAGTTCCGCGCCCATGTTCACAGCTTCGGAAGACATCTTGCTTAACTTAGCCCTAATTACCTGACCCATGTAGCGCCCGCTAGTCGAGCGCTCCAGGGCCTCCCTGGCTAAGGCTATTTCTAGGGGATCCCCACCAGCCTCCGCCCGGGCGAAATTAGCACTAAGTGTCTTTGCCTCCGCAGCCTTATCTAGGTTGAGCCGCTGGCTATATTTGGTGGCGAAAGACCTAATGGAGTCCTTAAGGTTAACCCACCACTTACTCCCAATGACTCGCCCAATTAACGCCCTCTGCACTAGTCTTGTCAGCTGGTCACGAAAGTCCCGCCTGTCCAGTAAGGACTGATTGAACTTCCAATAACCAGCCAACCTAGGCCTAAATTCTAACGCCACCCGGGCACAAACCAGTGGAACGTTGGACATTCTAAGAAGTCTATGTCGGCTTCTCTCACTAACATCCTATCCAGGTACGCAGATACCCGGGTAGAAGGCCAACTACGCGTCCACGTCCACATGCTCCCTTCCGGATGATCGACCCGGTATCTATCGACGAGACCAAATTCGCCGATCAGATCAACCAGGCTACGATCACCACTCCACCCGCTAGCGCCCCTTCCTCTATCCCATTTGGGGGTTAGGACGGCATTCCAGTCCCCAACTAAGATTAGCCGTGTTGAATGCACCATGAAGGGCTCCAACAGCCGAAAGAAAGAGACACGCTCACCTTGAACATTGGGCGCATAAACCACAATCAGCCGGAACGACTTGCTTTTCACTGCAATATCGGCCACGATCAGCCGGCCCTCGGCACCGACATGGACAAGGTCAACCCTCGCGTCCAGGGTACGCTTGACCAGCAAAGAAACACCTCTGGCCAGCCGGCTCCCATATGCTGAATAGACGACAAAGTCGTTAGACAGCACACACGAGTCGACTTCGCAAACAAAGTGAGTCTCTTGGATCGCGGCCACATCCACGCCGAAGGACAAGAGGTCACGAAGCAGGCGAGCCGCCTTACCCCGATCCCTCAGGCCCTTCGCATTTATACTGGCTATCTTAATAGACATTCTTTAGACCTGAAACGAAAAAACAGAGTAAGACATGCAACGAACGGCTCTACTCGCATACCGGGTAGAAATCTCGGGTAGACGGGACCCCGACGGACTGTCCTAGGGACCCTGTACCAATGTCGGACGTAATCCGTCCGTCTAGAACAATTCCGCCGACGTCCGTAGGGTAGGTTAGCTTTAGAACCCTATACAGACAGGGGTGGATTAAAACGGGGAACCTCCCCGCACAATTTCGAGCCATTTTTCTCAACTCGGGAGTGTCTTCCTTGACCATAGTCAGTTTCGGGTAGCTCCTCTGCGCTTCCGCAATGTGCTCCCAGACCCGCAGGTTCCCTCCGGTGTTGCGGACCAGAGTAATGACCCCTGGGGCCTGGGAGAAGTTCCTGGGGTTCTCAGTGGATAACCCATCCACTGAGGTGAGCTTGAGGAGTGGTTTCAGCAGCTTACGTCGCTGCGACGACCACTCATCTGCGATACCTGGATCCACCTTCATGAGTGCCTCCCCACGCGGGAGGTCTTTCTTTTTTTTGGTCCTACTGGGAGTGGGCATAGGAGAAGGGGAGGGTGAGGGCGTTGACACACTGACTTTGTGTAGGGGGGTTAATTTGAAGGTTGGGGACTGGGAAGCTTTTTGCGGGGACGCGGGAAGGCTTCTAGCCTTTTCCGCGTAAGAAGTTCTTGCTGGCGACACCGGCAACGACGAGCATTTTTGTGCTCGTGGCCTCTTCTCCCTGCTTCTACTTCTTTGCCTTGTTTTCGGGCTGTCCTGCCGCTCCTCCACTTCTTCCTCTCTCCCCCTCTTTAGAGAAGTCGACCTCTCCACTTCCATTTCTTGTTGGGGGGACGGGCTCCTTTCCTTTCTCTGCTTGGGGGGAGACTTCTTCGCCGGTGCCTCCTTTGGTTTTGACGGAGTTATGGCAGGTGGCCGCACCTTCTCAGCGGGAGGAGTTTTGGCCTTCTTTCTGCCGACCACCTGCCACTCACCCTCCTTGTTTACACCGGGAGATTGTGCCGTTTGCTTTGGTTTGTCGCTCTCCTTCTCTGGCTGCTGCTTGGCTGGTTGTGCTGCTTGGGCCTTTGGGGCCGACTTCTTGGTCAGGCAGGCCCTAGCGACATGGTCTGCCGCCCCACAGACCCAACAGCACGGCTTCCTGCCTTCCACAACGATGAAAATGATACGACCCCTGCAGGTGAGAATGTTAGGGATCTTGCTGATGTTCTCCTTGGATAGCGTCACCTGCAGGGTCATGTCTCCTGTCAGGAAGCCAGCCTTAGACCGTAGCGAGGAGACCACGGCCACCTTTCCGTAAGCGGCGAAAAAGGCGCCAACGTGGTCCTCTTCAATGTCCATGGGGACGCCATGAAGAGTGATCCTAACTTTGCGGGCACCCATATATTCGGTGCTGAACTGGAGAGTTTTTGTTTCCAGCACCGTACCGACCAAGCTTTTGGCCTCCTCCGCCGTGCCCAGCAGGACGTCCCACATGGCATTACTCCTCCTCGCCACGGCCCTAGCTTTGATGTTTAGTTTCTTTATGGCTTCCTCCAAAGTATCCCTTGTCACTCCGATCATCTTATGTGATTTCAGATCCTTAGAGATAAGCGTAATCACTCTGGTCTCAATATCTGCCAATTTGTCAGGCAGCGAGACCAGCTCGGTGCCCTTGATGTACTCTGCATACCTGGACCTTATCCTCTCATAGTAGGCTTCGTCCTTCGTGGTGATCTTGCTGGCAATATTCGCCCTTGTCCAACCTGAGGTTGAAGGTAGGGGGATCCTGGTGTTGTTGGAGGGGGATTGTCCCGAGGCGGTAATGCCCAATCCCCCTCTTTTCCTCCCACCGAGTCCGTGGTGGGAGGCACGATCGCTTCTGGCCTTTCCGCGGCCATGCCTCCTAAGAGGCCGAACACCTGGCAACCTCTTCCGGTGGTTTCGCAGCTGAAAGCCACTACTTTGACACTACCTGAGCAATGAACTCAGGCGGAATCGATAAACCAGTCGAACCACAAGTACTAGTAAACGCTACTATGGAACAGATACTACACTTTGATCCTACTCAAAAACCACATAACGCAATTTTGGGTAAGAAAAGGCTCGTTTTATTTATTTTGAGCTACAAAATTATGGCTCAAGGCCAGAAAAGTGGGAGGGGGAACAAAACTTGGGGTGGTCTTCAGCTACTCTATCTTATACCTAGCTAATCAGATTCACGACCCATACATACGTTACAATGATTCTCATTCACCATAAGAATTTGTCCATCACCACTCATACTTATCAAGCACCAAAATACCGCGAAACATACCGGGGACCTAAAAACGCCCCAAATGTACATAAAAATTTTATTACTATATACAAATATAATACAAAAATAACTTTAAAAATTTGTACATGACATGATGTGATGGGAAGGGGGTATGAAGAAACAAAAAATCCCCAAAACAAAAACAATTTCAAATGAATATTTATACAAGGTGTTAGTAAGACCCAAACACACCCACATAATTAAAGAGGCCACTGTATTCTGCCTGTATAGACAAAATCAAGCCGCTCTCTTTCTAAGGGGAATGGAGAAGTAGGGTACAAAAATAAAATGGACTGGAGAATATATAAGGCTGACCCAGCCGAGAATGAAACGGGACAAAATAACTCTGGACAATGGGGATCTCGAACTGGATCATAACAAAAGCAAGGGAGCCGGGAACAGGCCGGGACTAACACTATCACTCACATTAACTAGGTATACAAAAGAATACTTTACCTTAACCACGGGAGGGGTTCCAGAGGAATCCACCCCGATGCGAGCAGCAGATCTAAAAAAGAAAATCAAGACTAGCCCCGGTCACACGAACCAGGCTCGCTGCATATATCCACCTTTTGCTAAAGTCTGTCGGGTGCAGCCGTTTCCGTTCAGTTCTAATCTTCATTTTGAGCTGGTGCTCAAAATATCGGATTAGATCCTGATCCGAAAGACGACCTCCCCGCAAGACTTCCTCCAGACGCGTCATCCAAATCACCATTCTAGCCGTGGCCAGTAGCGACAGAAACACCATCCGCTTCACTCCAGAGTACGGGGGCGACACATTGTCCACAGCGTATGCGCGATCAATGAGCACAAGCTCCCGCGGCGCGATACGAGCAGTCAACTCGCCGACACGCGCCCACAACGGGCGAACGCGCGAACAATGGAAGAAGGCGTGCGCAGACGTCTCCTTAATTCCAAGGTCGCAACGTTCACAATCTGGCAAATCCGCCAGGCCCATTGCGAAACGCTTGTCATTGAGCGACAAACCATTCCGAGCCAATCGCCAGGTCAGAGAAAACTCAGAGTTGCTGAGCCAATCCGCACCTGGCGCCCAAGACCAATGAGAGCGGTACTCCACTCTCGACATGCCGAGCTTACTCCACAGCTTATCCTTCACGGCACCCTCCACTAATCCCCGATAGAAGATTTTCCTAGGCTGTGAAAGGTCACTGGACCGTGGAATGGCCTGTAAAGCCGCCAGACATTCGAGCAGGAATTTCGGTCGCACCCAAGGCCTGACGGTCAGCCATAGGGTCGGGGGCGTGATGGTAAGGCAAGGGAACATGTCCCTCACTACCCCCGCAAGCAACCGATCTTCCTCCAACGCGCGCCTGAGGAATGCCAACCTTGAAGCGAGCACGTGGCTCCTCAAGTGTGGCATCCCCAGACCCCCTTGACACGGACGGAGGCAACAGACTCCTTTGTCGACCATGTGCTTGCGTCCTCTCCACAGACAGGAGAATAGCAAACGCTCGAGCGCCTTCTCATGATCGTCACAAAGGGGAAGTACTGACAGCCGGTAAAGGATCATGGGAAAGAGGTATGTGTTACACACCTCCGCCAAGCCCTTCACGGAGAGACCCCGTCGACGCCAAATCTTGACCGACGCGCCGACCTTTGCCAGTACTTCTGACCAGTTTTTCTCCAGCTGTAAGTCCGGACCGAACCAAACTCCGAGGAGCTTGACCGGCCCGTCCGTCCAGCTGAAGGGCCCCAGGAGGGAAACTCCCTTCCAGGCACCTAACCGCAAGCCGGATGACTTGTCGCAGTTAATTCTGGCCCCTGTCACCTTCTCGTACCGTACAAGCGCCTGGTGTACCGCCTCTATGTCCCTGCGGGAGGACACAAAGGTCGTTACGTCATCGGCGTACGCGGAAACCCTGGCTCGAGCTCCGCCAGGGACTTCAATTCCACGCAGGACCGGACTGCCCGTCTCGTCCCTTAGCCTGCGAAGGAGGGGCTCCAACGCGAGGACATAAAGGAGAGAGGACAGTGGACAACCCTGTCGGACCGACCTAGACAGCGCGAAAGCGCCCGACAGCTTCCCGTTCACCTGTACCACAGCCTTGGGGGAGCGATACAGAAGGCTAATCCAGCGGCTGAAGTCGGGTTTGAATCCGGCGGCCTGCAGGACAGCAGCCAGGTAGCCATGGTCAATCCTATCAAATGCCTTGGACTGATCCAAATTGATCAGCGCGGCCTCATCGTCGTCTTCTACACCCTCTATGATCGTGCGAATCAAGTGCAGGTTGCTCTGAATTGTTCTCCCCTTCACAGAACAAGTCTGATCCGGTTCCAACAGAGACTCGGCAACTAGCTGCAAGCGATTCGTCAGGATCTTGGCCAAAATCTTTAACTCTGTGTTTAGCAGAGTTATGGGCCTGTAGTCATCTAGTTCCCTCCCAACCTTCTTGCCTTTTCTCAACAGCGTGATCACGCCCCTGGTGATCCGACCGGGGATGGACCCCTGCCGAAACCAGTGGTTGAACACGACAGCCAAGAGCGGGACAAAAAGGTGCGACATCCTCAAGTACAATTCATAGGGCAAACCATCCAAACCTGGCGACTTGCCACTGCCGACCTTCTTCAAAGCCACGTAGATTTCGTCCTCCGTAATCTCCCCTTCGCAGCTAGCCGCTTCAGCCGGCAAAAGCCGGGGAAAGTCAGCCAAATAGCTGCGAAACTCCTCGTCACGGAGACCAGGCTCCTTGGTAAATCGGTGCTCGAAATGCTGCCGGAACGCCTCGCACATGTCGTCGGTGGACCTAAGGAGATGTCCCTCCGGGTCGCGTACCTCTCGAATGTACCGGTCGCCGGCATGGCGAATTTCTTCCTTGCGCAGTTCCGCGCCCATGTTCACAGCTTCGGAAGACATCTTGCTTAACTTAGCCCTAATTACCTGACCCATGTAGCGCCCGCTAGTCGAGCGCTCCAGGGCCTCCCTGGCTAAGGCTATTTCTAGGGGATCCCCACCAGCCTCCGCCCGGGCGAAATTAGCACTAAGTGTCTTTGCCTCCGCAGCCTTATCTAGGTTGAGCCGCTGGCTATATTTGGTGGCGAAAGACCTAATGGAGTCCTTAAGGTTAACCCACCACTTACTCCCAATGACTCGCCCAATTAACGCCCTCTGCACTAGTCTTGTCAGCTGGTCACGAAAGTCCCGCCTGTCCAGTAAGGACTGATTGAACTTCCAATAACCAGCCAACCTAGGCCTAAATTCTAACGCCACCCGGGCACAAACGAGTTTGTGGTCCGAGTAGCCTAACCAGTGGAACGTTGGACATTCTAAGAAGTCTATGTCGGCTTCTCTCACTAACATCCTATCCAGGTACGCAGATACCCGGGTAGAAGGCCAACTACGCGTCCACGTCCACATGCTCCCATCCGGATGATCGACCCGGTATCTATCGACGAGACCAAATTCGCCGATCAGATCAACCAGGCTACGATCACCACTCCAGCCGCTAGCGCCCCTTCCTCTATCCCATTTGGGGGTTAGGACGGCATTCCAGTCCCCAACTAAGATTAGCCGTGTTGAATGCACCATGAAGGGCTCCAACAGCCGAAAGAAAGAGACACGCTCACCTTGAACATTGGGCGCATAAACCACAATCAGCCGGAACGACTTGCTTTTCACTGCAATATCGGCCACGATCAGCCGGCCCTCGGCACCGACATGGACAAGGTCCACCCTCGCGTCCAGGGTACGCTTGACCAGCAAAGAAACACCTCTGGCCAGCCGGCTCCCATATGCTGAATAAACGACAAAGTCGTTAGACAGCACACACGAGTCGACTTCGCAAACAAAGTGAGTCTCTTGGATCGCGGCCACATCCACGCCGAAGGACAAGAGGTCACGAAGCAGGCGAGCCGCCTTACCCCGATCCCTCAGGCCCTTCGCATTTATACTGGCTAACTTAATAGACATTCTTTAGATCTGAAACGAAAAAAACAGAGAAAAACATGCAACGAACGGCTCTACTCGCATACCGGGTAGAAATCCCGGGTAGCCGGGACCCCGACGGACTGTCCTAGGGACCCTGTACCAATGTCGGACGTAATCCGTCCGTCTAGAACAATTCCGCCGACGTCCGTAGGGTAGGTTAGCTTTAGAACCCTATACAGACAGGGGTGGATTAAAATGGGGAACCTCCCCGCACAATTTCGAGCCATTTTTCTCAACTCGGGAGTGTCTTCCTTGACCATAGTCAGTTTCGGGTAGCTCCTCTGCGCTTCCGCAATGTGCTCCCAGACCCGCAGGTTCCCTCCGGTGTTGCGGACCAGAGTAATGACCCCTGGGGCCTGGGAGAAGTTCCTGGGGTTCTCAGAGGATAACCCATCCACTGAGGTGAGCTTGAGGAGTGGTTTCAGCAGCTTACGTCGCTGCGACGACCACTCATCTGCGATACCTGGGTCCACCTTCATGAGTGCCTCCCCACGCGGGAGGTCTTTCTTTTTTTTGGTCCTACTGGGAGTGGGCATAGGAGAAGGGGAGGGTGAGGGCGTTGACACACTGACTTTGTGGAGGGGGGTTAATTTGAAGGTTGGGGACTGGGAAGCTTTTTGCGGGGACGCGGGAAGGCTTCTAGCCTTTTCCGCGTAAGAAGTTCTTGCTGGCGACACCGGCAACGACGAGCATTTTTGTGCTCGTGGCCTCTTCTCCCTGCTTCTACTTCTTCGCCTTGTTTTCGGGCTGTCCTGCCGCTCCTCCACTTCCTCCTCTCTCCCCCTCTTTAGCGAAGTCGACCTCTCCACTTCCATTTCTTGTTGGGGGGACGGGCTCCTTTCCTTTCTCTGCTTGGGGGGAGACTTCTTTGCCGGTGCCTCCTTTGGTTTTGACGGTGTTATGGCAGGTGGCCGCACCTTCTCAGCGGGAGGAGTTTTGGCCTTCTTTCTGCCGACCACCTGCCACTCACCCTCCTTGTTTACACCGGGAGATTGTGCCGTTTGCTTTGGTTTGTCGCTCTCCTTCTCTGGCTGCTGCTTGGCTGGTTGTGCTGCTTGGGCCTTTGGGGCCGACTTCTTGGTCAGGCAGGCCCTAGCGACATGGTCTGCCGCCCCACAGACCCAACAGCACGGCTTCCTGCCTTCCACAACAATGAAAATGATACGACCCCTGCAGGTGAGAATGTTAGGGATCTTGCTGATGTTCTCCTTGGATAGCGTCACCTGCAGGGTCATGTCTCCTGTCAGGAAGCCAGCCTTAGACCGTAGCGAGGAGACCACGGCCACCTTTCCGTAAGCTGCGAAAAAGGCGCCAACGTGGTCCTCTTCAATGTCCATGGGGACGCCATGAAGAGTGATCCTAACTTTGCGGGCACCCATATATTCGGTGCTGAACTGGAGAGTTTTTGTTTCCAGCACCGTACCGACCAAGCTTTTGGCCTCCTCCGCCGTGCCCAGCAGGACGTCCCACATGGCATTACTCCTCCTCGCCACGGCCCTAGCTTTGATGTTTAGTTTCTTTATGGCTTCCTCCAAAGTATCCCTTGTCACTCCGATCATCTTATGGGATTTCAGATCCTTTGAGATTAGCGTAATCACTCTGGTCTCAATATCTGCCAATTTGTCAGGCAGCGAGACCAGCTCGGTGCCTTTAATGTACTCTGCATACCTGGACCTTATCCTCTCATAGTAGGCTTCGTCCTTCGTGGTGATCTTGCTGGCAATATTCGCTCCCTGTCCAACCTGAGGTTGAAGGTAGGGGGGATCCTGGTGTTGTTGGAGGGGGATTGTCCCGAGGCGGTAATGCCCAATCCCCCTCTTTTCCTCCCACCGAGTCCGTGGTGGGAGGCACGATCGCTTCTGGCCTTTCCGCGGCCATGCCTCCTAAGAGGCCGAACACCTGGCAACCTCTTCCGGTGGTTTCGCAGCTGAAAGCCACTACTTTGACACTACCTGAGCAATGAACTCAGGCGGAATCGATAAACCAGTCGAACCACAAGTACTAGTAAACGCTACTATGGAACAGATACTACACTTTGATCCTACTCAAAAACCACATAACGCAATTTTGGGTAAGAAAAGGCTCGTTTTATTTATTTTGTAGAGCTACAAAATTAAGGCTCAAGGCCAGAAAAATGGGAGGGGGAACAAAACTTGGGGTGGTCTTCAGCTACTCTATCCTATACCTAGCTAATCAGATTCACGACCCATACATACATTACAATGATTCTCATTCACCATAAGAATTTGTCCATCACCACTCATACCTATCAAGCACCAAAATACCGCAAAAACATACCGGGGACCTAAAAACGCCCCAAATGTACATAAAAATTTTATTAATATATACAAATATAATACAAAAATATCTTTAAAAATTTGTACATGAAATGATATGATGGGAAGGGGGTATGAAGAAACAAAAAATCCCCAAAACAAAAACAATTTCAAATGAATATTTATACATTATGTTAGTAAGACCCAAACACACCCACATAATTAAAGAGGCCACTGTATTCTGCCTGTAGAAACAAAATCAAGCCGCTCTCTTTCTAAGGGGAATGGAGGCACCGGGTAAAAAATAAATTGGACTGGAGAATATATAAGGCTGACCCAGCCGAGAATGAAACGGGACAAAATAACTCTGGACAATGGGGATCTCGAACTGGATCATAACAAAAGCAAGGGAGCCGGGAACAGGCCGGGACTAACACTATCACTCACATTAACTAGGTATACAAAAGAATACTTTACCTTAACCACGGGAGGGGTTCCAGAGGAATCCACCCCGATGCGAGCAGCAGATCTAAAAAAAGAAAATCAAGACTAGCCCCGGTCACACGAACCAGGCTCGCTGCATATATCCACCTTTTGCTAAAGTCTGTCGGGTGCAGCCGCTTCCGTTCAGTTCTAATCTTCATTTTGAGCTGGTGCTCAAAATATCGGATTAGATCCTGATCCGAAAGACGACCTCCCCGCAAGACTTCCTCCAGACGCGTCATCCAAATCACCATTCTAGCCGTGGCCAGTAGCGACAGAAACACCATCCGCTTCACTCCAGAGTACGGGGGCGACACATTGTCCACAGCGTATGCGCGATCAATGAGCACAAGCTACCGCGGCGCGATACGAGCAGTCAACTCGCCGACACGCGCCCACAACGGGCGAACGCGCGAACAATGGAAGAAGGCGTGCGCAGACGTCTCCTTAATTCCAAGGTCGCAACGTTCACAATCTGGCAAATCCGCCAGGCCCATTGCGAAACGCTTGTCATTGAGCGACAAACCATTCCGAGCCAATCGCCAGGTCAGAGAAAACTCAGAGTTGCTGAGCCAATCCGCACCTGGCGCCCAAGACCAATGAGAGCGGTACTCCACTCTCGACATGCCGAGCTTACTCCACAGCTTATCCTTCACGGCACCCTCCACTAATCCCCGATAGAAGATTTTCCTAGGCTGTGAAAGGTCACTGGACCGTGGAATGGCCTGTAAAGCCGCCAGACATTCGAGAAGGAATTTCGGTCGCACCCAAGGCCTGACGGTCAGCCATAGGGTCGGGGGCGTGATGGTAAGGCAAGGGAACATGTCCCTCACTACCCCCGCAAGCAACCGATCTTCCTCCAACGCGCGCCTGAGGAATGCCAACCTTGAAGCGAGCACGTGGCTCCTCAAGTGTGGCATCCCCAGACCCCCTTGACACGGACGGAGGCAACAGACTCCTTTGTCGACCATGTGTTTGCGTCCTCTCCACAGACAGGAGAATAGCAAACGCTCGAGCGCCTTCTCATGATCGTCACAAAGGGGAAGTACTGACAGCCGGTAAAGGATCATGGGAAAGAGGTATGTGTTACACACCTCCGCCAAGCCCTTCACGGAGAGACCCCGTCGACGCCAAATCTTGACCGACGCGCCGACCTTTGCCAGTACTTCTGACCAGTTTTTCTCCAGCTGTAAGTCCGGACCGAACCAAACTCCGAGGAGCTTGACCGGCCCGTCCGTCCAGCTGAAGGGCCCCGGGAGGGAAACTCCCTTCCAGGCACCTAACCGCAAGCCGGATGACTTGTCGCAGTTAATTCTGGCCCCTGTCACCTTCTCGTACCGTACAAGCGCCTGGTGTACCGCCTCTATGTCCCTGCGGGAGGACACAAAGGTCGTTACGTCATCGGCGTACGCAGAAACCCTGGCTCGAGCTCCGCCAGGGACTTCAATTCCACGCAGGACCGGACTGCCCGTCTCGTCCCTTAGCCTGCGAAGGAGGGGCTCCAACGCGAGGACATAAAGGAGAGAAGACAGTGGACAACCCTGTCGGACCGACCTAGACAGCGCGAAAGCGCCCGACAGCTTCCCGTTCACCTGTACCACAGCCTTGGGGGAGCGATACAGAAGGCTAATCCAGCGGCTGAAGTCGGGTTTGAATCCGGCGGCCTGCAGGACAGCAGCCAGGTAGCCATGGTCAATCCTATCAAATGCCTTGGACTGATCCAAATTGATCAGCGCGGCCTCATCGTCGTCTTCTACACCCTCTATGATCGTGCGAATCAAGTGCAGGTTGCTCTGAATTGTTCTCCCCTTCACAGAACAAGTCTGATCCGGTTCCAACAGAGACTCGGCAACTAGCTGCAAGCGATTCGTCAGGATCTTGGCCAAAATCTTTAACTCTGTGTTTAGCAGAGTTATGGGCCTGTAGTCATCTAGTTCCCTCCCAACCTTCTTGCCTTTTCTCAACAGCGTGATCACGCCCCTGGTGATCCGACCGGGGATGGACCCCTGCCGAAACCAGTGGTTGAACACGACAGCCAAGAGCGGGACAAAAAGGTGCGACATCCTCAAGTACAATTCATAGGGCAAACCATCCAAACCTGGCGACTTGCCACTGCCGACCTTCTTCAAAGCCACGTAGATTTCGTCCTCCGTAATCTCCCCTTCGCAGCTAGCCGCTTCAGCCGGCAAAGCCGGGGAAAGTCAGCCAAATAGCTGCGAAACTCCTCGTCACGGAGACCAGGCTCCTTGGTAAATCGGTGCTCGAAATGCTGCCGGAACGCCTCGCACATGTCGTCGGTGGACCTAAGGAGATGTCCCTCCGGGTCGCGTACCTCTCGAATGTACCGGTCGCCGGCATGGCGAATCTCTTCCTTGCGCAGTTCCGCGCCCATGTTCACAGCTTCGGAAGACATCTTGCTTAACTTAGCCCTAATTACCTGACCCATGTAGCGCCCGCTAGTCAGGCGCTCCAGGGCCTCCTGGCTAAGGCTATTTCTAGGGGATCCCCGCCAGCCTCCGCCCGGGCGAAATTAGCACTAAGTGTCTTTGCCTCCGCAGCCTTATCTAGGTTGAGCCGCTGGCTATATTTGGTGGCGAAAGACCTAATGGAGTCCTTAAGGTTAACCCACCACTTACTCCCAATGACTCGCCCAATTAACGCCCTCTGCACTAGTCTTGTCAGCTGGTCACGAAAGTCCCGCCTGTCCAGTAAGGACTGATTGAACTTCCAATAACCAGCCAACCTAGGCCTAAATTCTAACGCCACCCGGGCACAAACGAGTTTGTGGTCCGAGTAGCCTAACCAGTGGAACGTTGGACATTCTAAGAAGTCTATGTCGGCTTCTCTCACTAACATCCTATCCAGGTACGCAGATACCCGGGTAGAAGGCCAACTACGCGTCCACGTCCACATGCTCCCTTCCGGATGATCGACCCGGTATCTATCGACGAGACCAAATTCGCCGATCAGATCAACCAGGCTACGATCACCACTCCACCCGCTAGCGCCCCTTCCTCTATCCCATTTGGGGGTTAGGACGGCATTCCAGTCCCCAACTAAGATTAGCCGTGTTGAATGCACCATGAAGGGCTCCAACAGCCGAAAGAAAGAGACACGCTCACCTTGAACATTGGGCGCATAAACCACAATCAGCCGGAACGACTTGCTTTTCACTGCAATATCGGCCACGATCAGCCGGCCCTCGGCACCGACATGGACAAGGTCCACCCTCGCGTCCAGGGTACGCTTGACCAGCAAAGAAACACCTCTGGCCAGCCGGCTCCCATATGCTGAATAGACGACAAAGTGGTTAGACAGCACACACGAGTCGACTTCGCAAACAAAGTGAGTCTCTTGGATCGCGGCCACATCCACGCCGAAGGACAAGAGGTCACGAAGCAGGCGAGCCGCCTTACCCCGATCCCTCAGGCCCTTCGCATTTATACTGGCTAACTTAATAGACATTCTTTAGATCTGAAACGAAAAAAACAGATAAAAACATGCAACGAACGGCTCTACTCGCATACCGGGTAGAAATCTCGGGTAGACGGGACCCCGACGGACTGTCCTAGGGACCCTGTACCAATGTCGGACGTAATCCGTCCGTCTAGAACAATTCCGCCGACGTCCGTAGGGTAGGTTAGCTTTAGAACCCTATACAGACAGGGGTGGATTAAAACGGGGAACCTCCCCGCACAATTTCGAGCCATTTTTCTCAACTCGGGAGTGTCTTCCTTGACTATAGTCAGTTTCGGGTAGCTCCTCTGCGCTTCCGCAATGTGCTCCCAGACCCGCAGGTTCCCTCCGGTGTTGCGGACCAGAGTAATGACCCCTGGGGCCTGGGAGAAGTTCCTGGGGTTCTCAGTGGATAACCCATCCACTGAGGTGAGCTTGAGGAGTGGTTTCAGCAGCTTACGTCGCTGCGACGACCACTCATCTGCGATACCTGGGTCCTCCTTCATGAGTGCCTCCCCACGCGGGAGGTCTTTCTTTTTTTTGGTCCTACTGGGAGTGGGCATAGGAGAAGGGGAGGGTGAGGGCGTTGACACACTGACTTTGTGGAGGGGGGTTAATTTGAAGGTTGGGGACTGGGAAGCTTTTTGCGGGGACGCGGGAAGGCTTCTAGCCTTTTCCGCGTAAGAAGTTCTTGCTGGCGACACCGGCAACGACGAGCATTTTTGTGCTCGTGGCCTCTTCTCCCTGCTTCTACTTCTTCTCCTTGTTTTCGGGCTGTCCTGCCGCTCCTCCACTTCTTCCTCTCTCCCCCTCTTTAGAGAAGTCGACCTCTCCACTTCCATTTCTTGTTGGGGGGACGGGCTCCTTTCCTTTCTCTGCTTGGGGGGAGACTTCTTCGCCGGTACCTCCTTTGGTTTTGACGGTGTTATGGCAGGTGGCCGCACCTTCTCAGCGGGAGGAGTTTTGGCCTTCTTTCTGCCGACCACCTGCCACTCACCCTCCTTGTTTACACCGGGAGATTGTGCCGTTTGCTTTGGTTTGTCGCTCTCCTTCTCTGGCTGCTGCTTGGCTGGTTGTGCTGCTTGGGCCTTTGGGGCCGACTTCTTGGTCAGGCAGGCCCTAGCGACATGGTCTGCCGCCCCACAGACCCAACAGCACGGCTTCCTGCCTTCCACAACGATGAAAATGATACGACCCCTGCAGGTGAGAATGTTAGGGATCTTGCTGATGTTCTCCTTGGATAGCGTCACCTGCAGGGTCATGTCTCCTGTCAGGAAGCCAGCCTTAGACCGTAGCGAGGAGACCACGGCCACCTTTCCGTAAGCGGCGAAAAAGGCGCCAACGTGGTCCTCTTCAATGTCCATGGGGACGCCATGAAGAGTGATCCTAACTTTGCGGGCACCCATATATTCGGTGCTGAACTGGAGAGTT
The DNA here is from genome assembly GCA_037127315.1 of Ascarosepion bandense. NCBI lineage: Eukaryota > Metazoa > Mollusca > Cephalopoda > Sepiida > Sepiidae > Ascarosepion > Ascarosepion bandense. Next base: position 4,305,908 of record JBBBDQ010000178.1, read on the forward strand.
TTTGTTTCCAGCACCGTACCGACCAAGCTTTTGGCCTCCTCCGCCGTGCCCAGCAGGACGTCCCACATGGCATTACTCCTCCTCGCCACGGCCCTAGCTTTGATGTTTAGTTTCTTTATGGCTTCCTCCAAAGTATCCCTTGTCACTCCGATCATCTTATGGGATTTCAGATCCTTAGAGATAAGCGTAATCACTCTGGTCTCAATATCTGCCAATTTGTCAGGCAGCGAGACCAGCTCGGTGCCCTTGATGTACTCTGCATACCTGGACCTTATCCTCTCATAGTAGGCTTCGTCCTTCGTGGTGATCTTGCTGGCAATATTCGCCCCTGTCCAACCTGAGGTTGAAGGTAGGGGGATCCTGGTGTTGTTGGAGGGGGATTGTCCCGAGGCGGTAATGCCCAATCCCCCTCTTTTCCTCCCACCGAGTCCGTGGTGGGAGGCACGATCGCTTCTGGCCTTTCCGCGGCCATGCCTCCTAAGAGGCCGAACACCTGGCAACCTCTTCCGGTGGTTTCGCAGCTGAAAGCCACTACTTTGACACTACCTGAGCAATGAACTCAGGGCGGAATCGATAAACCAGTCGAACCACAAGTACTAGTAAACGCTACTATGGAACAGATACTACACTTTGATCCTACTCAAAAACCACATAACGCAATTTTGGGTAAGAAAAGGCTCGTTTTATTTATTTTGAGCTACAAAATTATGGCTCAAGGCCAGAAAAGTGGGAGGGGGAACAAAACTTGGGGTGGTCTTCAGCTACTCTATCTTATACCTAGCTAATCAGATTCACGACCCATACATACGTTACAATGATTCTCATTCACCATAAGAATTTGTCCATCACCACTCATACTTATCAAGCACCAAAATACCGCGAAACATACCGGGGACCTAAAAACGCCCCAAATGTACATAAAAATTTTATTACTATATACAAATATAATACAAAAATAACTTTAAAAATTTGTACATGACATGATATGATGGGAAGGGGGTATGAAGAAACAAAAAATCCCCAAAACAAAAACAATTTCAAATGAATATTTATACAAGGTGTTAGTAAGACCCAAACACACCCACATAATTAAAGAGGCCACTGTATTCTGCCTGTATAGACAAAATCAAGCCGCTCTCTTTCTAAGGGGAATGGAGAAGTAGGGTACAAAAATAAAATGGACTGGAGAATATATAAGGCTGACCCAGCCGAGAATGAAACGGGACAAAATAACTCTGGACAATGGGGATCTCGAACTGGATCATAACAAAAGCAAGGGAGCCGGGAACAGGCCGGGACTAACACTATCACTCACATTAACTAGGTATACAAAAGAATACTTTACCTTAACCACGGGAGGGGTTCCAGAGGAATCCACCCCGATGCGAGCAGCAGATCTAAAAAGAAAATCAAGACTAGCCCCGGTCACACGAACCAGGCTCGCTGCATATATCCACCTTTTGCTAAAGTCTGTCGGGTGCAGCCGTTTCCGTTCAGTTCTAATCTTCATTTTGAGCTGGTGCTCAAAATATCGGATTAGATCCTGATCCGAAAGACGACCTCCCCGCAAGACTTCCTCCAGACGCGTCATCCAAATCACCATTCTAGCCGTGGCCAGTAGCGACAGAAACACCATCCGCTTCACTCCAGAGTACGGGGGCGACACATTGTCCACAGCGTATGCGCGATCAATGAGCACAAGCTACCGCGGCGCGATACGAGCAGTCAACTCGCCGACACGCGCCCACAACGGGCGAACGCGCGAACAATGGAAGAAGGCGTGCGCAGACGTCTCCTTAATTCCAAGGTCGCAACGTTCACAATCTGGCAAATCCGCCAGGCCCATTGCGAAACGCTTGTCATTGAGCGACAAACCATTCCGAGCCAATCGCCAGGTCAGAGAAAACTCAGAGTTGCTGAGCCAATCCGCACCTGGCGCCCAAGACCAATGAGAGCGGTACTCCACTCTCGACATGCCGAGCTTACTCCACAGCTTATCCTTCACGGCACCCTCCACTAATCCCCGATAGAAGATTTTCCTAGGCTGTGAAAGGTCACTGGACCGTGGAATGGCCTGTAAAGCCGCCAGACATTCGAGCAGGAATTTCGGTCGCACCCAAGGCCTGACGGTCAGCCATAGGGTCGGGGGCGTGATGGTAAGGCAAGGGAACATGTCCCTCACTACCCCCGCAAGCAACCGATCTTCCTCCAACGCGCGCCTGAGGAATGCCAACCTCGAAGCGAGCACGTGGCTCCTCAAGTGTGGCATCCCCAGACCCCCTTGACACGGACGGAGGCAACAGACTCCTTTGTCGACCATGTGTTTGCGTCCTCTCCACAGACAGGAGAATAGCAAACGCTCGAGCGCCTTCTCATGATCGTCACAAAGGGGAAGTACTGACAGCCGGTAAAGGATCATGGGAAAGAGGTATGTGTTACACACCTCCGCCAAGCCCTTCACGGAGAGACCCCGTCGACGCCAAATCTTGACCGACGCGCCGACCTTTGCCAGTACTTCTGACCAGTTTTTCTCCAGCTGTAAGTCCGGACCGAACCAAACTCCGAGGAGCTTGACCGGCCCGTCCGTCCAGCTGAAGGGCCCCGGGAGGGAAACTCCCTTCCAGGCACCTAACCGCAAGCCGGATGACTTGTCGCAGTTAATTCTGGCCCCTGTCACCTTCTCGTACCGTACAAGCGCCTGGTGTACCGCCTCTATGTCCCTGCGGGAGGACACAAAGGTCGTTACGTCATCGGCGTACGCGGAAACCCTGGCTCGAGCTCCACCAGGGACTTCAATTCCACGCAGGACCGGACTGCCCGTCTCGTCCCTTAGCCTGCGAAGGAGGGGCTCCAACGCGAGGACATAAAGGAGAGAGGACAGTGGACAACCCTGTCGGACCGACCTAGACAGCGCGAAAGCGCCCGACAGCTTCCCGTTCACCTGTACCACAGCCTTGTGGGAGCGGTACAGAAGGCTAATCCAGCGGCTGAAGTCGGGTTTGAATCCGGCGGCCTGCAGGACAGCAGCCAGGTAGCCATGGTCAATCCTATCAAATGCCTTGGACTGATCTAAATTGATCAGCGCGGCCTCATCGTCGTCTTCTACACCCTCTATGATCGTGCGAATCAAGTGCAGGTTGCTCTGAATTGTTCTCCCCTTCACAGAACAAGTCTGATCCGGTTCCAACAGAGACTCGGCAACTAGCTGCAAGCGATTCGTCAGGATCTTGGCCAAAATCTTTAACTCTGTGTTTAGCAGAGTTATGGGCCTGTAGTCATCTAGTTCCCTCCCAACCTTCTTGCCTTTTCTCAACAGCGTGATCACGCCCCTGGTGATCCGACCGGGGATGGACCCCTGCCGAAACCAGTGGTTGAACACGACAGCCAAGAGCGGGACAAAAAGGTGCGACATCCTCAAGTACAATTCATAGGGCAAACCATCCAAACCTGGCGACTTGCCACTGCCGACCTTCTTCAAAGCCACGTAGATTTCGTCCTCCGTAATCTCCCCTTCGCAGCTAGCCGCTTCAGCCGGCAAAAGCCGGGGAAAGTCAGCCAAATAGCTGCGAAACTCCTCGTCACGGAGACCAGGCTCCTTGGTAAATCGGTGCTCGAAATGCTGCCGGAACGCCTCGCACATGTCGTCGGTGGACCTAAGGAGATGTCCCTCCGGGTCGCGTACCTCTCGAATGTACCGGTCGCCGGCATGGCGAATTTCTTCCTTGCGCAGTTCCGCGCCCATGTTCACAGCTTCGGAAGACATCTTGCTTAACTTAGCCCTAATTACCTGACCCATGTAGCGCCCGCTAGTCGAGCGCTCCAGGGCCTCCCTGGCTAAGGCTATTTCTAGGGGATCCCCACCAGCCTCCGCCCGGGCGAAATTAGCACTAAGTGTCTTTGCCTCCGCAGCCTTATCTAGGTTGAGCCGCTGGCTATATTTGGTGGCGAAAGACCTAATGGAGTCCTTAAGGTTAACCCACCACTTACTCCCAATGACTCGCCCAATTAACGCCCTCTGCACTAGTCTTGTCAGCTGGTCACGAAAGTCCCGCCTGTCCAGTAAGGACTGATTGAACTTCCAATAACCAGCCAACCTAGGCCTAAATTCTAACGCCACCCGGGCACAAACGAGTTTGTGGTCCGAGTAGCCTAACCAGTGGAACGTTGGACATTCTAAGAAGTCTATGTCGGCTTCTCTCACTAACATCCTATCCAGGTACGCAGATACCCGGGTAGAAGGCCAACTACGCGTCCACGTCCACATGCTCCCTTCCGGATGATCGACCCGGTATCTATCGACGAGACCAAATTCGCCGATCAGATCAACCAGGCTACGATCACCACTCCACCCGCTAGCGCCCCTTCCTCTATCCCATTTGGGGGTTAGGACGGCATTCCAGTCCCCAACTAAGATTAGCCGTGTTGAATGCACCATGAAGGGCTCCAACAGCCGAAAGAAAGAGACACGCTCACCTTGAACATTGGGCGCATAAACCACAATCAGCCGGAACGACTTGCTTTTCACTGCAATATCGGCCACGATCAGCCGGCCCTCGGCACCGACATGGACAAGGTCCACCCTCGCGTCCAGGGTACGCTTGACCAGCAAAGAAACACCTCTGGCCAGCCGGCTCCCATATGCTGAATAGACGACAAAGTCGTTAGACAGCACACACGAGTCGACTTCGCAAACAAAGTGAGTCTCTTGGATCGCGGCCACATCCACGCCGAAGGACAAGAGGTCACGAAGCAGGCGAGCCGCCTTACCCCGATCCCTCAGGCCCTTCGCATTTATACTGGCTATCTTAATAGACATTCTTTAGACCTGTAACGAAAAAACAGAGAAAGACATGCAACAAACGGCTCTACTCACATACCGGGTAGAAATCTCGGGTAGACGGGACCCCGACGGACTGTCCTAGGGACCCTGTACCTATATCGGACGTAATCCGTCCGTCTAGGACAATCCCGCCGACGTCCGTAGGATAAATTAATTTTACCACCCTATATAAGCAGGGGTGGAGCAAAACTGGGAACCTCCCAGCGCAGTTCTTTGCCATTTTTTTTAAACCAGGTGTGTTCTCGGTGACCATCCTTATTTTAGGGTAGTGTCGTTGAGCTTCTTTCAGGTGGTCCCAGACCCTCAGGTTTCCCCCGGTATTTCTTACCAGGGTGATCACTCCTGGGGCCTGGGCAAAGTTCCTAGGATCCTCGGTGGATCGGCCGTCCACCGAGGTCAGCTTCAGCAAAGGCTTCAAAAGTTTGCGCCTTTGCGAAGACCACTCTGTAGCTATATCCTCGTGTACCCTCATAAGGGCATCCCCCTGAGGGAGGGTATTTTTCCTTTTGCTGCGTGTGGGAGTGGGAATAGGAGAAGGGGAGGGAGTGGGAGTTGACAGACTGGCTTTCTTAAGTGGGGTCAATTCAAAGGTTGGGGACTGGGAAGCTTTTCGCGGGGACGCGGGAAGGCTTCTAGCCTTTTCGGCGTAAGAAACCCTTACGGGTGACACTGGCAATGAAATGCATCTTTGCACTCGCGGCCTCTTCTCTGTACTCCTGCTCCTTCGGCGGGTCTTTGGGCTGTCATGTTGTTCTTCTCCTTCCTCCTCTCTCCCGCGCTTCAGGGAAGCCGACCTGTCAACCTCCATTCTCTGTTCTTTTTGGGGAGAAGGACTCCTTTCTTTCCTCTGCTTGGGAGGAGACTTCTTTTGAGGCGACTCCTTCGGCTTTGCCGGCGTTTTAACTGGTGACGGCACCTTCGCCGGAGACTCCTTTACTTTGCTCGGAGTCTGCCCCTTCGCCTGAGCCTGCGTTGCCGGCTTGGCAGGTGGCGGCACCTTTGCTGGGGAAGGCGTTTTAGCCTTCTTTTTGCCCACCACCTGCCACTCGCCCTCCTTGTTCACTACGGGCGGTTGCGTTTTTTGAGCCGGTTTTCCGTCTTCCTTCTCTAGCTGCTTGGTTGGTTGGGCAGGTTGGGTCTTAGGGACCGGATTTTTAGACGGGCAGGCCTTAGCAACATGTTCTGCCGCCCCACAGACCCAACAGCAGGGTTTCCTGCCTTCAACCACGATAAAGATGGCTCTCTTCCTGCATGTGAGAATGTTCGGGATTTTTTCTATCTGCTCCTTTGCCAAAGTCACCTGGAGGACCATGTCGCCGGTCAGGAAGCCCGCCTTCGAGCGCCCCGAAGAGACCTCGGCAACCCTACCATATGTTGCAAAGAAGGCGCCGACATGGTCCTCCGAGATATCCATGGGGACACCATGGAGGGTAATTTTTAACCTCCTCATCCCCATGTATTCAGTTTGAATCTGGAGTGTCTTCGTTTCTAAGGTTACTCCCGCCAACTGCTTGGCCTCCTCGGCCGTGGCAAGCAGGACGTCCCACGTGGTGTTGCTCCTTCTTGCCACAGCCTTGGCCTTAATCCCTAGGGACCCAATTGCTTCCTCAACGCTGTCCCTGCTTACTCCCACAAACTTGTGAGACTTAATGTCCTTGGTTAACAAGGATATGGTCCTTGCTTCTATGTTGGCCAGTACTTCCGGCACTGATAACAACTCTGTGCCTAAAATATAATCTGCATACTTTAGCTTTAAGCTGCCGTAGTACTCCTCCCCTTTGATTTGAACCTTGCCTTTATTCCAAACGGAGGTTGAGGCAATAGGGGATCCGGTTGTTGGTGCTGGTGTTTGTGCCGGTGAGCCTACTGGTGCTGATCTGGAGGGTGACTCCCGTGGCGGTAATTGCCAGTCACCCTCCTTACCTCCCACCGACGCCATGGTGGGAGGGACGACTTCGTCCGGCCTGTCTAAGGCCATTGCCTCCTAAGAGGCCTGAAAAAAAAAGAAAAACTGGACAACTGTCCCCCGGTGTTTCACGACCGGCGAAGGTCGCTACTTCCACTCGGCCTCAGGCAATGAACCTGGGTGGAGTAACAGATCGCCCCGAAACCACAAGCTGCAGTAAACGCTACTACGGAACAGATACTACACTTTGATCCTGCCCATAAAAACCACGGAACGCAATTATGGGTAAGAAATGGCTCGTTTTATTTATTTTGAGCTACAAAATTATGGCTCAAGGCCAGAAAAGTGGGAGGGGGAACAAAACTTGGGGTGGTCTTCAGCTACTCTATCTTATACCTAGCTAATCAGATTCACGACCCATACATACGTTACAATGATTCTCATTCACCATAAGAACTTGTCCATCCACACTCGTACTTATCTAGCACCAAAATACCGCGAAACATACCGGGGACCTAAAAACGCCCCAAATGTACATAAAAATTTTATTAATATATACAAATACAAAAATATCTTTAAAAATTTGTACATGAAATGATATGATGGGAAGGGGGTATGAAGAAACAAAAAATCCCCAAAACAAAAACAATTTCAAATGAATATTTATACATTATGATAGTAAGACCCAAACACACCCACATAATTAAAGAGGCCACTGTATTCTGCCTGTAGAAACAAAATCAAGCCGCTCTCTTTCTAAGGGGAATGGAGGCACCGGGTAAAAAATAAATTGGACTGGAGAATATATAAGGCTGACCCAGCCGAGAATGAAACGGGACAAAATAACTCTGGACAATGGGGATCTCGAACTGGATCATAACAAAAGCAAGGGAGCCGGGAACAGGCCGGGACTAACACTATCACTCACATTAACTAGGTATACAAAAGAATACTTTACCTTAACCACGGGAGGGGTTCCAGAGGAATCCACCCCGATGCGAGCAAGCAGATCTAAAAAAGAAAATCAAGACTAGCCCCGGTCACACGAACCAGGCTCGCTGCATATATCCACCTTTTGCTAAAGTCTGTCGGGTGCAGCCGTTTCCGTTCAGTTCTAATCTTCATTTTGAGCTGGTGCTCAAAATATCGGATTAGATCCTGATCCGAAAGACGACCTCCCCGCAAGACTTCCTCCAGACGCGTCATCCAAATCACCATTCTAGCCGTGGCCAGTAGCGACAGAAACACCATCCGCTTCACTCCAGAGTACGGGGGCGACACATTGTCCACAGCGTATGCGCGATCAATGAGCACAAGCTCCCGCGGCGCGATACGAGCAGTCAACTCGCCGACACGCGCCCACAACGGGCGAACGCGCGAACAATGGAAGAAGGCGTGCGCAGACGTCTCCTTAATTCCAAGGTCGCAACGTTCACAATCTGGCAAATCCGCCAGGCCCATTGCGAAACGCTTGTCATTGAGCGACAAACCATTCCGAGCCAATCGCCAGGTCAGAGAAAACTCAGAGTTGCTGAGCCAATCCGCACCTGGCGCCCAAGACCAATGAGAGCGGTACTCCACTCTCGACATGCCGAGCTTACTCCACAGCTTATCCTTCACGGCACCCTCCACTAATCCCCGATAGAAGATTTTCCTAGGCTGTGAAAGGTCACTGGACCGTGGAATGGCCTGTAAAGCCGCCAGACATTCGAGCAGGAATTTCGGTCGCACCCAAGGCCTGACGGTCAGCCATAGGGTCGGGGGCGTGATGGTAAGGCAAGGGAACATGTCCCTCACTACCCCCGCAAGCAACCGATCTTCCTCCAACGCGCGCCTGAGGAATGCCAACCTTGAAGCGAGCACGTGGCTCCTCAAGTGTGGCATCCCCAGACCCCTTGACACGGACGGAGGCAACAGACTCCTTTGTCGACCATGTGTTTGCGTCCTCTCCACAGACAGGAGAATAGCAAACGCTCGAGCGCCTTCTCATGATCGTCACAAAGGGGAAGTACTGACAGCCGGTAAAGGATCATGGGAAAGAGGTATGTGTTACACACCTCCGCCAAGCCCTTCACGGAGAGACCCCGTCGACGCCAAATCTTGACCGACGCGCCGACCTTTGCCAGTACTTCTGACCAGTTTTTCTCCAGCTGTAAGTCCGGACCGAACCAAACTCCGAGGAGCTTGACCGGCCCGTCCGTCCAGCTGAAGGGCCCCGGGAGGGAAACTCCCTTCCAGGCACCTAACCGCAAGCCGGATGACTTGTCGCAGTTAATTCTGGCCCCTGTCACCTTCTCGTACCGTACAAGCGCCTGGTGTACCGCCTCTATGTCCCTGCGGGAGGACACAAAGGTCGTTACGTCATCGGCGTACGCAGAAACCCTGGCTCGAGCTCCGCCAGGGACTTCAATTCCACGCAGGACCGGACTGCCCGTCTCGTCCCTTAGCCTGCGAAGGAGGGGCTCCAAACACAGGACATAAAGGAGAGAAGACAGTGGACAACCCTGTCGGACCGACCTAGACAGCGCGAAAGCGCCCGACAGCTTCCCGTTCACCTGTACCACAGCCTTGGGGGAGCGATACAGAAGGCTAATCCAGCGGCTGAAGTCGGGTTTGAATCCGGCGGCCTGCAGGACAGCAGCCAGGTAGCCATGGTCAATCCTATCAAATGCCTTGGACTGATCTAAATTGATCAGCGCGGCCTCATCGTCGTCTTCTACACCCTCTATGATCGTGCGAATCAAGTGCAGGTTGCTCTGAATTGTTCTCCCCTTCACAGAACAAGTCTGATCCGGTTCCAACAGAGACTCGGCAACTAGCTGCAAGCGATTCGTCAGGATCTTGGCCAAAATCTTTAACTCTGTGTTTAGCAGAGTTATGGGCCTGTAATCATCTAGTTCCCTCCCAACCTTCTTGCCTTTTCTCAACAGCGTGATCACGCCCCTGGTGATCCGACCGGGGATGGACCCCTGCCGAAACCAGTGGTTGAACACGACAGCCAAGAGCGGGACAAAAAGGTGCGACATCCTCAAGTACAGTTCATAGGGCAAACCATCCAAACCTGGCGACTTGCCACTGCCGACCTTCTTCAAAGCCACGTAGATTTCGTCCTCCGTAATCTCCCCTTCGCAACTAGCCGCTTCAGCCGGCAAAAGCCGGGGAAAGTCAGCCAAATAGCTGCGAAACTCCTCGTCACGGAGACCAGGCTCCTTGGTAAATCGGTGCTCGAAATGCCGCCGGAACGCCTCGCACATGTCGTCGGTGGACCTAAGGAGATGTCCCTCCGGGTCGCGTACCTCTCGAATGTACCGGTCGCCGGCATGGCGAATTTCTTCCTTGCGCAGTTCCGCGCCCATGTTCACAGCTTCGGAAGACATCTTGCTTAACTTAGCCCTAATTACCTGACCCATGTAGCGCCCGCTAGTCGAGCGCTCCAGGGCCTCCCTGGCTAAGGCTATTTCTAGGGGATCCCCACCAGCCTCCGCCCGGGCGAAATTAGCACTAAGTGTCTTTGCCTCCGCAGCCTTATCTAGGTTGAGCCGCTGGCTATATTTGGTGGCGAAAGACCTAATTGAGTCCTTAAGGTTAACCCACCACTTACTCCCAATGACTCGCCCAATTAACGCCCTCTGCACTAGTCTTGTCAGCTGGTCACGAAAGTCCCGCCTGTCCAGTAAGGACTGATTGAACTTCCAATAACCAGCCAACCTAGGCCTAAATTCTAACGCCACCCGGGCACAAACGAGTTTGTGGTCCGAGTAGCCTAACCAGTGGAACGTTGGACATTCTAAGAAGTCTATGTCGGCTTCTCTCACTAACATCCTATCCAGGTACGCAGATACCCGGGTAGAAGGCCAACTACGCGTCCACGTCCACATGCTCCCTTCCGGATGATCGACCCGGTATCTATCGACGAGACCAAATTCGCCGATCAGATCAACCAGGCTACGATCACCACTCCACCCGCTCGCGCCCCTTCCTCTATCCCATTTGGGGGTTAGGACGGCATTCCAGTCCCCAACTAAGATTAGCCGTGTTGAATGCACCATGAAGGGCTCCAACAGCCGAAAGAAAGAGACACGCTCACCTTGAACATTGGGCGCATAAACCACAATCAGCCGGAACGACTTGCTTTTCACTGCAATATCGGCCACGATCAGCCGGCCCTCGGCACCGACATGGACAAGGTCCACCCTCGCGTCCAGGGTACGCTTGACCAGCAAAGAAACACCTCTGGCCAGCCGGCTCCCATATGCTGAATAGACGACAAAGTCGTTAGACAGCACACACGAGTCGACTTCGCAAACAAAGTGAGTCTCTTGGATCGCGGCCACATCCACGCCGAAGGACAAGAGGTCACGAAGCAGGCGAGCCGCCTTACCCCGATCCCTCAGGCTCTTCGCATTTATACTGGCTATCTTAATAGACATTCTTTAGTTCTGAAAGAGAAGAAAAAAAAAAGAAAAACATGCAACAAACGGCTCTACTCGCATACGGGCCGGAAATCTCTGGCAGATAGGACCCCGACGGACTGTCCTAGGGACCCTGTTCCTACATCGGACGTAATCCGTCCGTCTAGGACAATTCCGCCGACGTCCGTGGGGTAAGTTAGTTTTACCACCCTATAGAGACTGGGGTGGAGTAAAACAGGGAACCTCCCCGAGCAATTCTTCGCCATTTTTTTTAGGGCCGGAGTATTCTCCTGCACCAATCTTAAGTTTGCAAAATGTCTTTTCGCTTCATGAATATGGTCCCAGACCCTCAGGTTGCCACCGGTATTCCTTACCAGGGTGATGACACCTGGGGCCTGGGGAAAGTTTCTGGGATCTTCTACATCTTTGCCTTCCACTGAGGTCAGCCTCAGCAGAGGTTTTAAAAGTCTTCGCCTCTGAGATGACCACTCAGAGGCTACATCCTCGCTCACTTTTAGTAGAGCTTCCCCCTGGGGCAGGGCTTTCTTCTTTTTTGCCCGAGTGGGAGTGGACATAGGAGAAGGGGAGGGAGTGGGGGGTTAAAGAAGCTGGTCTCAGGGGGTTAATTTAAAGGTAGGGGACTGGGAAGCTTTCTGCGGGGACGAGGGAAGGCTCCTTGCTTTTTCGGCGTAGGATGTACGCACCGGCGATGTTGGCAGAGAAGAGCACTTTGGTGTTGTTGCCGATCTTTCTCTGCTTCTTCCTCTCCGCCGACTCTTGGCGATCTCTTGCCGCTCCTCCTCCTCCTCTCTGCCGCGTTTTAACGATGCTGCTCTCTGCGTCTCCATTCTTTCCTCCATTCTTTCCTCCTCCTGCACTATTTTTGGGGGAGACCTCTTCTCCCGCTTGGCAGGCGCTTTCTCCAACGTGAGCTCCTTTGATTTTGCTGGAGCTTTGGCAGGTGATGGCACCTTCACGGGTGAAGGCGTTTTGGGTTTTTTCCTGCTCACCACCTGCCACTCTCCCTCCTTGTTCGCCGCCGACTTTGGTGTTGGTGGTGCTGCTGTAGCTGCTGCTGGTGATGCTGGAGTTACTGGAGCCGGTCCTTCAGGCTTCTTGGTTGGTTGGGCCTTAGGGGCCGGATTTCTGGCCGTACACGCCTTGGCGACGTGCTCCGCCGCCCCACAGACCCAACAGCAAGGCTTCCTGCCCTCCACTATCACAAAGATAGCACGCTTCCTGCAGGTGAGAATGTTGGGTATTTCCTTGATTTGCTGTTTTGTCAAGGTCACCTGCAGGGCCATGTCACCGGTCAGGAAGCCTGCTTTTGAACTTAGCGCGGACACCTCAGCCACCTTCCCGTATTGAGCGAAGAAGGCGCCGATGTGGTTCTGGGAAATGTCCATGGGGACGCCATGCAAGGTGATTTTGCGCTTGCACATCCCCATGTATTCCGTTTGGATCTGGAGGGTCTTGGTTTCAAGAACCACTCCAGCCAAACGTTTTGCCTCGTCGGCGGTACCCAGCAAGACGTCCCAGCTTGCGCTGCTCTGCCTTGCCACCGCCTTAGCCCTGATGTTTAGGGCCTTAATGGCTTCTTCGAGGTTGTCTCTGCTGATGCCTATGTATTTTTTGGTCTTCAGATCCTTGGTTATGAGCGTCACAATTCTGGCCTCGATTTCGGCCAACTCGTCGGGCACCGACAGCAGCTCCGTGCCCTTAATATATTCGGCATATTTTTGCCTCTGGTCCTCATAATACTGTTCTCCCTTTAGTGGGACCTTGCCTCCTGTCCAACCGGAGGTCGAAGGTTTGGGAGAAGCAGGAGCTGCTACCGGTGCCGGTACTGGTCCGGATCCTGATGCTGCTGGAACTGAGGGTGACTCCCGTGGCGGTAGTTGCCAGTCACCCTCTTTCCCTCCCACCGAGTCCGTGGTGGGAGGAACGATCACTTCTGGCCTTTCCGCGGCCATGCCTCCTAAGAGGCCGAACACCTGACAATCGCTTCCGGTGTTTCGCAGCTATAAAATAGCCACTACTTTTACGCTGCTCGAGCAATGAACTCGAGTGGAATTGATTGCCAGTCAAACCACAGTGTTAGTAAAAGCTACTATGGAACAGATACTACACTTTGATCCTACCCATAAAAACCACGGAACGCAATTATGGGGAGGAAGATGGCTCGTTTTATTTATTCTTTAATTACAAAGAATTATGGCACAAGGCCGAAAAATGGGTGGGGGTACAAAACTTGGGGTGGTCTTCAGTACTCTATCTTATACCTAGCTAATCGGATTCACGACCCATACATACGTTACAATTTTTCTCAATCACCATAAGAATTTGTCCATCAACACTCATACATATCGTACACCAAAATGCCGCAAAAACCATACCAGGGACCTAAAAAACGCCCCAAAATGTACATAAAAATTTAAGACTTATTTACAAATATAATACAAAAATAGATTTAAAAATTTATACATGAAATGACATGATGGGAAGGGGTATGAAGAAACAGAAAATCCCCAACATAAAAACAATTTCAAATGAACATCATATACAGAGTGTTAGTAAGACCCAAACACACCCTCATAATTAAAGAGGCCACTGTATTCTGCCTTAAAAGGCAAAATCAAGTAGCTCTCTTTCTACAGGGGAAAGGAGAAGCAGGTTAAAATAAATTGGACTGGGGAATATATAAGGCTGACCCAGCCGAGAGTAAAACGGGACAAAATAACGATGGACAAAGGGGATCTCGAACTGGATCATAACAAAAGTATTGGAGCCGGGAACAGGCTAGGACAACCCATACACTCACATTAACTAGGTACACAAAAGAATATCTACCTTAACCACGGGAAGGGTTCCAAAGGAATCCCCCCCGATGTGATTAGCAGATCTAAAAAAGAAAATCAAGGCTAGCCCCGGTCACACGAACCAGGCTCGCTGCATGTATCCACCTTTCGCAAAAGTCTATCGGGTGCAGCCGTTTCCGTTCAGTTCTAATCTTCATTTTGAGCTGGTGCTCAAAATATCGGATTAGATCCTGATCCGAAAGACGACCGCCCCGCAAGACTTCCTCCAGTCGCGTCGTCCATATCACCATTCTAGCCGAAGCCAGCAGCGTCAGAAACACCATCCGCTTCACTCCAGAGTACGGGGGCAACACATTGTCCACAGCGTATGCGCGATCAATGAGCACGAGCTCCCGCGGCGCGATACGAGCAGTCAACTCGCCGACACGCGCCCACAACGGGCGAACGCGCGAACAATGGAAGAAGGCGTGCGCAGACGTCTCCTTAATTCCAAGGTTGCAACGTTCACAATCTGGCAAATCCGCCAGGCCCATTGCGAAACGCTTGTCATTGAGAGACAAACCATTCCGAGCCAATCGCCAGGTCAGAGAAAACTCAGAGTTGCTGAGCCAATCTGCACCTGGCGCCCAAGACCAATGAGAGCGGTACTCCACTCTCGACATGCCGAGCTTACTCCACAGCTTATCCTTCACGGCACCCTCCACTAATCCCCGATAGAAGATTTTCCTAGGCTGTGAAAGGTCACTGGACCGTGGAATGGCCTGTAAAGCCGCCAGACATTCGAGGAGGAATTTCGGTCGCACCCAAGGCCTGACGGTCAGCCATAGGGTCGGGGGCGTGATGGTAAGGCAAGGGAACATGTCCCTCACTACCCCCGCAAGCAACCGATCTTCCTCTAACGCGCGCCTGAGGAATGCCAACCTTGAAGCGAGCACGTGGCTCCTCAAGCGTGGCATCCCCAGACCCCCTTGACACGGACGGAGGCAACAGACTCCTTTGTCGACCATGTGTTTGCGTCCTCTCCAAAGACAGGAGAATAGCAAACGCTCGAGCGCCTTCTCATGATCGTCACAAAGGGGAAGTACTGACAGCCGGTAAAGGATCATGGGAAAGAGGTATGTGTTACACACCTCCGCCAAGCCCTTCACGGAGAGACCCCGTCGACGCCAAATCTTGACCGACGCGCCGACCTTTGCCAGTACTTCTGACCAGTTTTTCTCCAGCTGTAAGTCCGGACCGAACCAAACTCCGAGGAGCTTGACCGGCCCGTCCGTCCAGCTGAAGGGCCCCGGGAGGGAAACTCCCTTCCAGGCACCTAACCGCAAGCCGGATGACTTGTCGCAGTTGATTCTGGCCCCTGTCACCTTCTCGTACCGTACAAGCGCCTGGTGTACCGCCTCTATGTCCCTGCGGGAGGACACAAAGGTCGTTACGTCATCGGCGTACGCAGAAACCCTGGCTCGAGCTCCGCCAGGGACTTCAATTCCACGCAGGACCGGACTGCCAGTCTCGTCCCTCAGCCGGCGAAGGAGGGGCTCCAACGCCAAGACATAAAGGAGAGAAGACAGTGGACAACCCTGTCGGACCGACCTAGACAGCGCGAAAGCGCCCGACAGCTTCCCGTTCACCTGTACCACAGCCCGGGGGGAGAGATACAGAAGGCTAATCCAGCGGCTGAAGTCGGGTTTGAATCCGGCGGCCTGCAGGACAGCAGCCAGGTAGCCATGGTCAATCCTATCAAATGCCTTGGACTGATCTAAATTGATCAGCGCGGCCTCATCGTCGTCTTCTACACCCTCTATGATCGTGCGAATCAAGTGCAGGTTGCTCTGAATTGTTCTCCCCTTCACAGCACAAGTCTGATCCGGTTCCAACAGAGACTCGGCAACTAGCTGCAAGCGATTCGTCAGGATCTTGGCCAAAATCTTTAACTCTGTGTTTAGCAGAGTTATGGGCCTGTAATCATCTAGTTCCCTCCCAACCTTCTTGCCTTTTCTCAACAGCGTGATCACGCCCCTGGTGATCCGACCGGGGATGGACCCCTGCCGAAACCAGTGGTTGAACACGACTGCCAAGAGCGGGACAAAAAGGTGCGACATCCTCAAGTACAATTCATAGGGCAAACCATCCAAACCTGGCGACTTGCCACTGCCGACCTTCTTCAAAGCCACGTAGATTTCGTCCTCCGTAATCTCCCCTTCGCAGCTAGCCGCTTCAGCCGGCAAAAGCCGGGAAAGTCAGCCAAATAGCTGCGAAAGTCCTCGTCACGGAGACCAGGCTCCTTGGTAAATCGGTGTTCGAAATGCTGCCGGAACGCCTCGCACATGTCGTCGGTCGACCTAAGGAGATGTCCCTCCGGGTCGCGTACCTCTCGAATGTACCGGTCGCCGGCTCGGCGAATTTCTTCCTTGCGCAGTTCCGCGCCCATTTTCACAGCTTCGGAAGACATCTTGCTTAACTTAGCCCTAATTACCTGGCCCATGTAGCGCCCGCTAGTCGAACGCTCCAGGGCCTCCTGGCTAAGGCTATTTCTAGGGAATCCCCACCAGCCTCCGCCCGGGCGAAATTAGCTCTAAGTGTCTTTGCCTCCGCAGCCTTATCTAGGTTGAGCCGCTGGCTATATTTGGTGGCGAAAGACCTAATGGAGTCCTTAAGACTAACCCACCACTTACTCCCAATGACTCGCCCAATTAACGCCCGCTGAACTAGTTTTGTCAGCTGGTCACGAAAGTCCCGCCTGTCCAGTAAGGACTGGTTGAACTTCCAATAACCAGCCAACCTAGGCCTAAAATCTAACACCACACGGGCACAAACGAGTTTGTGGTCCGTGTAGCCTAACCAGTGGAACGTTGGACATTCTAAGAAGTCTATGTCGGCTTCCCTCACTAACACCCTATCCAGGTACGCTGATACCCGGGTAGAGGGCCAACTACGCGTCCACGTCCACATGCTCCCTTCCGGATGATCGACCCGGTATCTATCGACGAGACCAAAATCGCCGACAAGATTGACCAGGCTACGATCACCACTCCACCCGCTAGCGCCCCCTCCCTCTATCCCATTTGGGGGTTAGGATGGCATTCCAGTCCCCAACTAAGATTAGCCGTGTTGAATGCACCATGAAGGGCTCCAACAGCCGAAAGAAAGAGACACGCTCACCTTGAACATTGGGCGCATAAACCGCAATCAGCCGGAACGACTTGCTTTTCACTGCAATATCGGCCACGATCAGCCGGCCCTCGGCACCGACATGGACAAGGTCAACCCTCGCGTCCAGGGTACGCTTAACCAGCAAAGAAACACCTCTGGCCCGCCGGCTCCCATATGCTGAATAAACGACAAAGTCGTCATCCAGCACACACGAGTCGACTTCGCAAACAAAGTGAGTCTCTTGGATCGCGGCCACATCCACGCCGTACGACAAGAGGTCACGAAGCAGGCGAGCCGCCTTGCCCCGATCCCTCAGGCCATACGCATTCAAACTGGCTATCTTGATAGACATTTCTTAGGCCTGAAAAAGAGAAACAGAAAAAACATGCAACAACGGCTCTAATCACATACGGGGAAAAAATCTCTGGTGGATGGGACCCCGACGGACTGTCCTAGGGACCCTGTACCTATATCGGACGTAATCCGTCCGTCTAGGACAATCCCGCCGACGTCCGTTGGATAAATAAGTTTTACCACCCTATATAAGCAGGGGTGGAGTAATACGGGGAACCTCCCCGAACAATTTCTAGCCATCTTTCTTAATTCTGGCGTATTTTCTTTTGCCATGGTCAGCTTGGGGTAGTGCTTCTGCACCTCGGCGATGTGGTCCCAGACCCGCAGGTTCCCCCCGGTATTTCTTACCAGGGTGATGACGCCTGGGGCCTGGGCAAAGTTTCTCGGGTCCTTAGTGGAAAGACCC
This sequence comes from Ascarosepion bandense, assembly GCA_037127315.1. Taxonomy (NCBI): domain Eukaryota; kingdom Metazoa; phylum Mollusca; class Cephalopoda; order Sepiida; family Sepiidae; genus Ascarosepion; species Ascarosepion bandense. The sequence goes on from JBBBDQ010000178.1 coordinate 4,323,795, forward strand.
TTTACCATAGTTAGGTTTAACAGAGGCTTGAGTAGCCTTCTACGCTGAGAGGACCACTCCTCTGTAATGTTCTCTTTCACTTCCATCAGGGCATCCCCACGAGGGAGGGCATGTTTTTTCTTAGCCCGAGTGGGAGTGGGAGTAGGAGAAGGGGAGGGAGAAGGTGTTGTGGCTCTAGCTTTCGCCAAGGGGGTCAGTTTAAAAACTGGGGACTGGGTCGCTTTAAGCGGGGACGAGGGGAGACTTCTAGCCTTTTGGGCATAGGAACTCCTTACGGGGGAGACCGGCAGTGAGGAACATTTGTCTACTTCCTTCCTCCTCTCAACACTCCTGCTTTTGCGTCGACTTTTTGGGTTGTCGCATTCTTCCTCTTCTTCCCTCCCTCTCTTCAGGGAGGCCGCTCTCTCCACCTCCATTAAATGTTCTTCTGTGGGGGAAGGACTTCTCGCCTTCCTCTCTTTGGGAGGAGACTTCTTTTTGGGCGCCTCCTTTGCTGTTACGGGCGCCTCCTTAGCTGTTACGGGCGACATGCCAGGTGGCAGCACTTTTGCCGGAGACGGCGTTTTCGCCTTTTTGCGGCTCACCACCTGCCACTCGCCCTCCTTGCTCACAACCGGCGTCTGTGTGGGTGTTACTGGCTTTGCTCCCTCCTTCTCCACAAGCTGCTGTTTCACTGGTTGAGCTGGTTGGGCCATTGGGGCCGGGTTCTTGGTCGGACACGCCTTAGCGACGTGTTCCGCGGCCCCGCAGACCCAACAGCATGGCTTCCTCCCTTCGACAATAATGAAAATCCTCCGTCCCCTGCAGGTGAGGATATTGGGGATTTTCCCGATATTTTCCTTGGACGCCGTCACCTGCAGGGTCATATCGCCAGTTAAAATGCCAGCTTTTGACCGCAGCGAGGAGACAGAGGCCACCTTTCCGAAAGCAGCGAAAAAGGCGCCAACGTGGTCCTCATCAATTTCCATGGGGACGCCATGCAGTGTGACCTTCACCTTTCGGGCACCCATGTACTCAGTACTAAACTGGAGCGTTTTAGTTTCCAGTACCGCATTGACCAGGCGCTTCGCCTCGTCGACCGTGCCCAGCAGGACGCCCCACATGGAATTGCCCCTCCTCGCCACGGCCCTGGCTTTAATATTTAAAGCTTTCAATGCATCTTCAAACACGTCCCTCGAGACTCCCACCAACTTGTGCGTTTTGCTATCCTTAGCAAACAAGGTGATGATTCTCGTCTCGATCTCAGCTAGTTTGTCTGGCACAGAAACCAGCTCTGTGCCCTTGATGTACTCTGCATATTTAGCTCGCATTTCTTCATAATATTTTTCATCCTTGCTTGCCATTATGCTGGTCGTCTTAATCCCTGTCCACCCCGAAGTGGAAGGTATGGGGGATCCTGGAGCTGAAGGGGGATTGATCCGAGGCGGTAATGCCCAATCCCCCTCCTTCCCTCCCACCGACGCCATGGTGGGAGGCACGACTTCGTCCGGCCTCTCTGAGGCCATTGCCTCCTAAGAGGCCTGAAAAAAGAAACACTGGACAACTGTCCTCCGGTGTTTCACGACCGGTGAAGGTCGCTACTTTTCACGCAGCCACAAGCAATGAACTTGGGTGGAGAAACAGAAATCCCGAAACCACAGATATAGTATACGCTACTATGGAACAGATACTACACTTTGATCCTACCCATAAAAACCACGGAACGCAATTATGGGGAGGAAGATGGCTCGTTTTATTTATTCTTTAATTACAAAGAATTATGGCACAAGGCCGAAAAATGGGTGGGGGTACAAAACTTGGGGTGGTCTTCAGTACTCTATCTTATACCTAGCTAATCGGATTCACGACCCATACATACGTTACAATTTTTCTCAATCACCATAAGAATTTGTCCATCAACACTCATACATATCGTACACCAAAATGCCGCAAAAACCATACCAGGGACCTAAAAAACGCCCCAAAATGTACATAAAAATTTAAGACTTATTTACAAATATAATACAAAAATAGATTTAAAAATTTATACATGAAATGACATGATGGGAAGGGGTATGAAGAAACAGAAAATCCCCAACATAAAAACAATTTCAAATGAACATCATATACAGAGTGTTAGTAAGACCCAAACACACCCTCATAATTAAAGAGGCCACTGTATTCTGCCTTAAAAGGCAAAATCAAGTAGCTCTCTTTCTACAGGGGAAAGGAGAAGCAGGTTAAAATAAATTGGACTGGGGAATATATAAGGCTGACCCAGCCGAGAGTAAAACGGGACAAAATAACGATGGACAAAGGGGATCTCGAACTGGATCATAACAAAAGTATTGGAGCCGGGAACAGGCTAGGACAACCCATACACTCACATTAACTAGGTACACAAAGAATATCTACCTTAACCACGGGAAGGGTTCCAAAGGAATCCCCCCCGATGTGATTAGCAGATCTAAAAAAGAAAATCAAGGCTAGCCCCGGTCACACGAACCAGGCTCGCTGCATGTATCCACCTTTCGCAAAAGTCTATCGGGTGCAGCCGTTTCCGTTCAGTTCTAATCTTCATTTTGAGCTGGTGCTCAAAATATCGGATTAGATCCTGATCCGAAAGACGACCGCCCCGCAAGACTTCCTCCAGTCGCGTCGTCCATATCACCATTCTAGCCGAAGCCAGCAGCGTCAGAAACACCATCCGCTTCACTCCAGAGTACGGGGGCAACACATTGTCCACAGCGTATGCGCGATCAATGAGCACGAGCTCCCGCGGCGCGATACGAGCAGTCAACTCGCCGACACGCGCCCACAACGGGCGAACGCGCGAACAATGGAAGAAGGCGTGCGCAGACGTCTCCTTAATTCCAAGGTTGCAACGTTCACAATCTGGCAAATCCGCCAGGCCCATTGCGAAACGCTTGTCATTGAGAGACAAACCATTCCGAGCCAATCGCCAGGTCAGAGAGAACTCAGAGTTGCTGAGCCAATCTGCACCTGGCGCCCAAGACCAATGAGAGCGGTACTCCACTCTCGACATGCCGAGCTTACTCCACAGCTTATCCTTCACGGCACCCTCCACTAATCCCCGATAGAAGATTTTCCTAGGCTGTGAAAGGTCACTGGACCGTGGAATGGCCTGTAAAGCCGCCAGACATTCGAGGAGGAATTTCGGTCGCACCCAAGGCCTGACGGTCAGCCATAGGGTCGGGGGCGTGATGGTAAGGCAAGGGAACATGTCCCTCACTACCCCCGCAAGCAACCGATCTTCCTCTAACGCGCGCCTGAGGAATGCCAACCTTGAAGCGAGCACGTGGCTCCTCAAGTGTGGCATCCCCAGACCCCCTTGACACGGACGGAGGCAACAGACTCCTTTGTCGACCATGTGTTTGCGTCCTCTCCAAAGACAGGAGAATAGCAAACGCTCGAGCGCCTTCTCATGATCGTCACAAAGGGGAAGTACTGACAGCCGGTAAAGGATCATGGGAAAGAGGTATGTGTTACACACCTCCGCCAAGCCCTTCACGGAGAGACCCCGTCGACGCCAAATCTTGACCGACGCGCCGACCTTTGCCAGTACTTCTGACCAGTTTTTCTCCAGCTGTAAGTCCGGACCGAACCAAACTCCGAGGAGCTTGACCGGCCCGTCCGTCCAGCTGAAGGGCCCCGGGAGGGAAACTCCCTTCCAGGCACCTAACCGCAAGCCGGATGACTTGTCGCAGTTGATTCTGGCCCCTGTCACCTTCTCGTACCGTACAAGCGCCTGGTGTACCGCCTCTATGTCCCTGCGGGAGGACACAAAGGTCGTTACGTCATCGGCGTACGCAGAAACCCTGGCTCGAGCTCCGCCAGGGACTTCAATTCCACGCAGGACCGGACTGCCAGTCTCGTCCCTTAGCCGGCGAAGGAGGGGCTCCAACGCCAAGACATAAAGGAGAGAAGACAGTGGACAACCCTGTCGGACCGACCTAGACAGCGCGAAAGCGCCCGACAGCTTCCCGTTCACCTGTACCACAGCCCGGGGGGAGCGATACAGAAGGCTAATCCAGCGGCTGAAGTCGGGTTTGAATCCGGCGGCCTGCAGGACAGCAGCCAGGTAGCCATGGTCAATCCTATCAAATGCCTTGGACTGATCTAAATTGATCAGCGCGGCCTCATCGTCGTCTTCTACACCCTCTATGATCGTGCGAATCAAGTGCAGGTTGCTCTGAATTGTTCTCCCCTTCACAGCACAAGTCTGATCCGGTTCCAACAGAGACTCGGCAACTAGCTGCAAGCGATTCGTCAGGATCTTGGCCAAAATCTTTAACTCTGTGTTTAGCAGAGTTATGGGCCTGTAATCATCTAGTTCCCTCCCAACCTTCTTGCCTTTTCTCAACAGCGTGATCACGCCCCTGGTGATCCGACCGGGGATGGACCCCTGCCGAAACCAGTGGTTGAACACGACTGCCAAGAGCGGGACAAAAAGGTGCGACATCCTCAAGTACAATTCATAGGGCAAACCATCCAAACCTGGCGACTTGCCACTGCCGACCTTCTTCAAAGCCACGTAGATTTCGTCCTCCGTAATCTCCCCTTCGCAGCTAGCCGCTTCAGCCGGCAAAAGCCGGGGAAAGTCAGCCAAATAGCTGCGAAAGTCCTCGTCACGGAGACCAGGCTCCTTGGTAAATCGGTGTTCGAAATGCTGCCGGAACGCCTCGCACATGTCGTCGGTCGACCTAAGGAGATGTCCCTCCGGGTCGCGTACCTCTCGAATGTACCGGTCGCCGGCTCGGCGAATTTCTTCCTTGCGCAGTTCCGCGCCCATTTTCACAGCTTCGGAAGACATCTTGCTTAACTTAGCCCTAATTACCTGGCCCATGTAGCGCCCGCTAGTCGAACGCTCCAGGGCCTCCCTGGCTAAGGCTATTTCTAGGGAATCCCCACCAGCCTCCGCCCGGGCGAAATTAGCTCTAAGTGTCTTTGCCTCCGCAGCCTTATCTAGGTTGAGCCGCTGGCTATATTTGGTGGCGAAAGACCTAATGGAGTCCTTAAGACTAACCCACCACTTACTCCCAATGACTCGCCCAATTAACGCCCGCTGAACTAGTTTTGTCAGCTGGTCACGAAAGTCCCGCCTGTCCAGTAAGGACTGGTTGAACTTCCAATAACCAGCCAACCTAGGCCTAAAATCTAACACCACACGGGCACAAACGAGTTTGTGGTCCGTGTAGCCTAACCAGTGGAACGTTGGACATTCTAAGAAGTCTATGTCGGCTTCCCTCACTAACACCCTATCCAGGTACGCTGATACCCGGGTAGAGGGCCAACTACGCGTCCACGTCCACATGCTCCCTTCCGGATGATCGACCCGGTATCTATCGACGAGACCAAAATCGCCGACAAGATTGACCAGGCTACGATCACCACTCCACCCGCTAGCGCCCCTCCCTCTATCCCATTTGGGGGTTAGGATGGCATTCCAGTCCCCAACTAAGATTAGCCGTGTTGAATGCACCATGAAGGGCTCCAACAGCCGAAAGAAAGAGACACGCTCACCTTGAACATTGGGCGCATAAACCGCAATCAGCCGGAACGACTTGCTTTTCACTGCAATATCGGCCACGATCAGCCGGCCCTCGGCACCGACATGGACAAGGTCAACCCTCGCGTCCAGGGTACGCTTAACCAGCAAAGAAACACCTCTGGCCCGCCGGCTCCCATATGCTGAATAAACGACAAAGTCGTCATCCAGCACACACGAGTCGACTTCGCAAACAAAGTGAGTCTCTTGGATCGCGGCCACATCCACGCCGTACGACAAGAGGTCACGAAGCAGGCGAGCCGCCTTGCCCCGATCCCTCAGGCCATACGCATTCAAACTGGCTATCTTGATAGACATTTCTTAGGCCTGAAAAAGAGAAACAGAAAAAACATGCAACAACGGCTCTAATCACATACGGGGAAAAAATCTCTGGTGGATGGGACCCCGACGGACTGTCCTAGGGACCCTGTACCTATATCGGACGTAATCCGTCCGTCTAGGACAATCCCGCCGACGTCCGTTGGATAAATAAGTTTTACCACCCTATATAAGCAGGGGTGGAGTAATACGGGGAACCTCCCCGAACAATTTCTAGCCATCTTTCTTAATTCTGGCGTATTTTCTTTTGCCATGGTCAGCTTGGGGTAGTGCTTCTGCACCTCGGCGATGTGGTCCCAGACCCGCAGGTTCCCCCCGGTATTTCTTACCAGGGTGATGACGCCTGGGGCCTGGGCAAAGTTTCTCGGGTCCTTAGTGGAAAGACCCTTTACCATAGTTAGGTTTAACAGAGGCTTGAGTAGCCTTCTACGCTGAGAGGACCACTCCTCTGTAATGTTCTCTTTCACTTCCATCAGGGCATCCCCACGAGGGAGGGCATGTTTTTTCTTAGCCCGAGTGGGAGTGGGAGTAGGAGAAGGGGAGGGAGAAGGTGTTGTGGCTCTAGCTTTCGCCAAGGGGGTCAGTTTAAAAACTGGGGACTGGGTCGCTTTAAGCGGGGACGAGGGGAGACTTCTAGCCTTTTGGGCATAGGAACTCCTTACGGGGGAGACCGGCAGTGAGGAACATTTGTCTACTTCCTTCCTCCTCTCAACACTCCTGCTTTTGCGTCGACTTTTTGGGTTGTCGCATTCTTCCTCTTCTTCCCTCCCTCTCTTCAGGGAGGCCGCTCTCTCCACCTCCATTAAATGTTCTTCTGTGGGGGAAGGACTTCTCGCCTTCCTCTCTTTGGGAGGAGACTTCTTTTTGGGCGCCTCCTTTGCTGTTACGGGCGCCTCCTTAGCTGTTACGGGCGACATGCCAGGTGGCAGCACTTTTGCCGGAGACGGCGTTTTCGCCTTTTTGCGGCTCACCACCTGCCACTCGCCCTCCTTGCTCACAACCGGCGTCTGTGTGGGTGTTACTGGCTTTGCTCCCTCCTTCTCCACAAGCTGCTGTTTCACTGGTTGAGCTGGTTGGGCCATTGGGGCCGGGTTCTTGGTCGGACACGCCTTAGCGACGTGTTCCGCGGCCCCGCAGACCCAACAGCATGGCTTCCTCCCTTCGACAATAATGAAAATCCTCCGTCCCCTGCAGGTGAGGATATTGGGGATTTTCCCGATATTTTCCTTGGACGCCGTCACCTGCAGGGTCATATCGCCAGTTAAAATGCCAGCTTTTGACCGCAGCGAGGAGACAGAGGCCACCTTTCCGAAAGCAGCGAAAAAGGCGCCAACGTGGTCCTCATCAATTTCCATGGGGACGCCATGCAGTGTGACCTTCACCTTTCGGGCACCCATGTACTCAGTACTAAACTGGAGCGTTTTAGTTTCCAGTACCGCATTGACCAGGCGCTTCGCCTCGTCGACCGTGCCCAGCAGGACGCCCCACATGGAATTGCCCCTCCTCGCCACGGCCCTGGCTTTAATATTTAAAGCTTTCAATGCATCTTCAAACACGTCCCTCGAGACTCCCACCAACTTGTGCGTTTTGCTATCCTTAGCAAACAAGGTGATGATTCTCGTCTCGATCTCAGCTAGTTTGTCTGGCACAGAAACCAGCTCTGTGCCCTTGATGTACTCTGCATATTTAGCTCGCATTTCTTCATAATATTTTTCATCCTTGCTTGCCATTATGCTGGTCGTCTTAATCCCTGTCCACCCCGAAGTGGAAGGTATGGGGGATCCTGGAGCTGAAGGGGGATTGATCCGAGGCGGTAATGCCCAATCCCCCTCCTTCCCTCCCACCGACGCCATGGTGGGAGGCACGACTTCGTCCGGCCTCTCTGAGGCCATTGCCTCCTAAGAGGCCTGAAAAAAGAAACACTGGACAACTGTCCTCCGGTGTTTCACGACCGGTGAAGGTCGCTACTTTTCACGCAGCCACAAGCAATGAACTTGGGTGGAGAAACAGAAATCCCGAAACCACAGATATAGTATACGCTACTATGGAACAGATACTACACTTTGATCCTACCCATAAAAACCACGGAACGCAATTATGGGGAGGAGAAGATGGCTCGTTTTATTTATTCTTTAATTACAAAGAATTATGGCACAAGGCCGAAAAATGGGTGGGGGTACAAAACTTGGGGTGGTCTTCAGTACTCTATCTTATACCTAGCTAATCGGATTCACGACCCATACATACGTTACAATTTTTCTCAATCACCATAAGAATTTGTCCATCAACACTCATACATATCGTACACCAAAATGCCGCAAAAACCATACCAGGGACCTAAAAAACGCCCCAAAATGTACATAAAAATTTAAGACTTATTTACAAATATAATACAAAAATAGATTTAAAAATTTATACATGAAATGACATGATGGGAAGGGGTATGAAGAAACAGAAAATCCCCAACATAAAAACAATTTCAAATGAACATCATATACAGAGTGTTAGTAAGACCCAAACACACCCTCATAATTAAAGAGGCCACTGTATTCTGCCTTAAAAGGCAAAATCAAGTAGCTCTCTTTCTACAGGGGAAAGGAGAAGCAGGTTAAAATAAATTGGACTGGGGAATATATAAGGCTGACCCAGCCGAGAGTAAAACGGGACAAAATAACGATGGACAAAGGGGATCTCGAACTGGATCATAACAAAAGTATTGGAGCCGGGAACAGGCTAGGACAACCCATACACTCACATTAACTAGGTACACAAAGAATATCTACCTTAACCACGGGAAGGGTTCCAAAGGAATCCCCCCCGATGTGATTAGCAGATCTAAAAAAGAAAATCAAGGCTAGCCCCGGTCACACGAACCAGGCTCGCTGCATGTATCCACCTTTCGCAAAAGTCTATCGGGTGCAGCCGTTTCCGTTCAGTTCTAATCTTCATTTTGAGCTGGTGCTCAAAATATCGGATTAGATCCTGATCCGAAAGACGACCGCCCCGCAAGACTTCCTCCAGTCGCGTCGTCCATATCACCATTCTAGCCGAAGCCAGCAGCGTCAGAAACACCATCCGCTTCACTCCAGAGTACGGGGGCAACACATTGTCCACAGCGTATGCGCGATCAATGAGCACGAGCTCCCGCGGCGCGATACGAGCAGTCAACTCGCCGACACGCGCCCACAACGGGCGAACGCGCGAACAATGGAAGAAGGCGTGCGCAGACGTCTCCTTAATTCCAAGGTTGCAACGTTCACAATCTGGCAAATCCGCCAGGCCCATTGCGAAACGCTTGTCATTGAGAGACAAACCATTCCGAGCCAATCGCCAGGTCAGAGAGAACTCAGAGTTGCTGAGCCAATCTGCACCTGGCGCCCAAGACCAATGAGAGCGGTACTCCACTCTCGACATGCCGAGCTTACTCCACAGCTTATCCTTCACGGCACCCTCCACTAATCCCCGATAGAAGATTTTCCTAGGCTGTGAAAGGTCACTGGACCGTGGAATGGCCTGTAAAGCCGCCAGACATTCGAGGAGGAATTTCGGTCGCACCCAAGGCCTGACGGTCAGCCATAGGGTCGGGGGCGTGATGGTAAGGCAAGGGAACATGTCCCTCACTACCCCCGCAAGCAACCGATCTTCCTCTAACGCGCGCCTGAGGAATGCCAACCTTGAAGCGAGCACGTGGCTCCTCAAGTGTGGCATCCCCAGACCCCCTTGACACGGACGGAGGCAACAGACTCCTTTGTCGACCATGTGTTTGCGTCCTCTCCAAAGACAGGAGAATAGCAAACGCTCGAGCGCCTTCTCATGATCGTCACAAAGGGGAAGTACTGACAGCCGGTAAAGGATCATGGGAAAGAGGTATGTGTTACACACCTCCGCCAAGCCCTTCACGGAGAGACCCCGTCGACGCCAAATCTTGACCGACGCGCCGACCTTTGCCAGTACTTCTGACCAGTTTTTCTCCAGCTGTAAGTCCGGACCGAACCAAACTCCGAGGAGCTTGACCGGCCCGTCCGTCCAGCTGAAGGGCCCCGGGAGGGAAACTCCCTTCCAGGCACCTAACCGCAAGCCGGATGACTTGTCGCAGTTGATTCTGGCCCCTGTCACCTTCTCGTACCGTACAAGCGCCTGGTGTACCGCCTCTATGTCCCTGCGGGAGGACACAAAGGTCGTTACGTCATCGGCGTACGCAGAAACCCTGGCTCGAGCTCCGCCAGGGACTTCAATTCCACGCAGGACCGGACTGCCAGTCTCGTCCCTTAGCCGGCGAAGGAGGGGCTCCAACGCCAAGACATAAAGGAGAGAAGACAGTGGACAACCCTGTCGGACCGACCTAGACAGCGCGAAAGCGCCCGACAGCTTCCCGTTCACCTGTACCACAGCCCGGGGGGAGCGATACAGAAGGCTAATCCAGCGGCTGAAGTCGGGTTTGAATCCGGCGGCCTGCAGGACAGCAGCCAGGTAGCCATGGTCAATCCTATCAAATGCCTTGGACTGATCTAAATTGATCAGCGCGGCCTCATCGTCGTCTTCTACACCCTCTATGATCGTGCGAATCAAGTGCAGGTTGCTCTGAATTGTTCTCCCCTTCACAGCACAAGTCTGATCCGGTTCCAACAGAGACTCGGCAACTAGCTGCAAGCGATTCGTCAGGATCTTGGCCAAAATCTTTAACTCTGTGTTTAGCAGAGTTATGGGCCCTGTAATCATCTAGTTCCCTCCCAACCTTCTTGCCTTTTCTCAACAGCGTGATCACGCCCCTGGTGATCCGACCGGGGATGGACCCCTGCCGAAACCAGTGGTTGAACACGACTGCCAAGAGCGGGACAAAAAGGTGCGACATCCTCAAGTACAATTCATAGGGCAAACCATCCAAACCTGGCGACTTGCCACTGCCGACCTTCTTCAAAGCCACGTAGATTTCGTCCTCCGTAATCTCCCCTTCGCAGCTAGCCGCTTCAGCCGGCAAAAGCCGGGGAAAGTCAGCCAAATAGCTGCGAAAGTCCTCGTCACGGAGACCAGGCTCCTTGGTAAATCGGTGTTCGAAATGCTGCCGGAACGCCTCGCACATGTCGTCGGTCGACCTAAGGAGATGTCCCTCCGGGTCGCGTACCTCTCGAATGTACCGGTCGCCGGCTCGGCGAATTTCTTCCTTGCGCAGTTCCGCGCCCACTTTTACAACTTCGGAAGACATCTTGCTTAACTTAGCCCTAATTACCTGGCCCATGTAGCGCCCGCTAGTCGAACGCTCCAGGGCCTCCCTGGCTAAGGCTATTTCTAGGGAATCCCCACCAGCCTCCGCCCGGGCGAAATTAGCTCTAAGTGTCTTTGCCTCCGCAGCCTTATCTAGGTTGAGCCGCTGGCTATATTTGGTGGCGAAAGACCTAATGGAGTCCTTAAGACTAACCCACCACTTACTCCCAATGACTCGCCCAATTAACGCCCGCTGAACTAGTTTTGTCAGCTGGTCACGAAAGTCCCGCCTGTCCAGTAAGGACTGGTTGAACTTCCAATAACCAGCCAACCTAGGCCTAAAATCTAACACCACACGGGCACAAACGAGTTTGTGGTCCGTGTAGCCTAACCAGTGGAACGTTGGACATTCTAAGAAGTCTATGTCGGCTTCCCTCACTAACACCCTATCCAGGTACGCTGATACCCGGGTAGAGGGCCAACTACGCGTCCACGTCCACATGCTCCCTTCCGGATGATCGACCCGGTATCTATCGACGAGACCAAAATCGCCGACAAGATTGACCAGGCTACGATCACCACTCCACCCGCTAGCGCCCCTCCCTCTATCCCATTTGGGGGTTAGGATGGCATTCCAGTCCCCAACTAAGATTAGCCGTGTTGAATGCACCATGAAGGGCTCCAACAGCCGAAAGAAAGAGACACGCTCACCTTGAACATTGGGCGCATAAACCGCAATCAGCCGGAACGACTTGCTTTTCACTGCAATATCGGCCACGATCAGCCGGCCCTCGGCACCGACATGGACAAGGTCAACCCTCGCGTCCAGGGTACGCTTAACCAGCAAAGAAACACCTCTGGCCCGCCGGCTCCCATATGCTGAATAAACGACAAAGTCGTCATCCAGCACACACGAGTCGACTTCGCAAACAAAGTGAGTCTCTTGGATCGCGGCCACATCCACGCCGTACGACAAGAGGTCACGAAGCAGGCGAGCCGCCTTGCCCCGATCCCTCAGGCCATACGCATTCAAACTGGCTATCTTGATAGACATTTCTTAGGCCTGAAAAAGAGAAACAGAAAAAACATGCAACAACGGCTCTAATCACATACGGGGAAAAAATCTCTGGTGGATGGGACCCCGACGGACTGTCCTAGGGACCCTGTACCTATATCGGACGTAATCCGTCCGTCTAGGACAATCCCGCCGACGTCCGTTGGATAAATAAGTTTTACCACCCTATATAAGCAGGGGTGGAGTAATACGGGGAACCTCCCCGAACAATTTCTAGCCATCTTTCTTAATTCTGGCGTATTTTCTTTTGCCATGGTCAGCTTGGGGTAGTGCTTCTGCACCTCGGCGATGTGGTCCCAGACCCGCAGGTTCCCCCCGGTATTTCTTACCAGGGTGATGACGCCTGGGGCCTGGGCAAAGTTTCTCGGGTCCTTAGTGGAAAGACCCTTTACCATAGTTAGGTTTAACAGAGGCTTGAGTAGCCTTCTACGCTGAGAGGACCACTCCTCTGTAATGTTCTCTTTCACTTCCATCAGGGCATCCCCACGAGGGAGGGCATGTTTTTTTCTTAGCCCGAGTGGGAGTGGGAGTAGGAGAAGGGGAGGGAGAAGGTGTTGTGGCTCTAGCTTTCGCCAAGGGGGTCAGTTTAAAAACTGGGGACTGGGTCGCTTTAAGCGGGGACGAGGGGAGACTTCTAGCCTTTTGGGCATAGGAACTCCTTACGGGGGAGACCGGCAGTGAGGAACATTTGTCTACTTCCTTCCTCCTCTCAACACTCCTGCTTTTGCGTCGACTTTTTGGGTTGTCGCATTCTTCCTCTTCTTCCCTCCCTCTCTTCAGGGAGGCCGCTCTCTCCACCTCCATTAAATGTTCTTCTGTGGGGGAAGGACTTCTCGCCTTCCTCTCTTTGGGAGGAGACTTCTTTTTGGGCGCCTCCTTTGCTGTTACGGGCGCCTCCTTAGCTGTTACGGGCGACATGCCAGGTGGCAGCACTTTTGCCAGACGGCGTTTTCGCCTTTTGCGGCTCACCACCTGCCACTCGCCCTCCTTGCTCACAACCGGCGTCTGTGTGGGTGTTACTGGCTTTGCTCCCTCCTTCTCCACAAGCTGCTGTTTCACTGGTTGAGCTGGTTGGGCCATTGGGGCCGGGTTCTTGGTCGGACACGCCTTAGCGACGTGTTCCGCGGCCCCGCAGACCCAACAGCATGGCTTCCTCCCTTCGACAATAATGAAAATCCTCCGTCCCCTGCAGGTGAGGATATTGGGGATTTTCCCGATATTTTCCTTGGACGCCGTCACCTGCAGGGTCATATCGCCAGTTAAAATGCCAGCTTTTGACCGCAGCGAGGAGACAGAGGCCACCTTTCCGAAAGCAGCGAAAAAGGCGCCAACGTGGTCCTCATCAATTTCCATGGGGACGCCATGCAGTGTGACCTTCACCTTTCGGGCACCCATGTACTCAGTACTAAACTGGAGCGTTTTAGTTTCCAGTACCGCATTGACCAGGCGCTTCGCCTCGTCGACCGTGCCCAGCAGGACGCCCCACATGGAATTGCCCCTCCTCGCCACGGCCCTGGCTTTAATATTTAAAGCTTTCAATGCATCTTCAAACACGTCCCTCGAGACTCCCACCAACTTGTGCGTTTTGCTATCCTTAGCAAACAAGGTGATGATTCTCGTCTCGATCTCAGCTAGTTTGTCTGGCACAGAAACCAGCTCTGTGCCCTTGATGTACTCTGCATATTTAGCTCGCATTTCTTCATAATATTTTTCATCCTTGCTTGCCATTATGCTGGTCGTCTTAATCCCTGTCCACCCCGAAGTGGAAGGTATGGGGGATCCTGGAGCTGAAGGGGGATTGATCCGAGGCGGTAATGCCCAATCCCCCTCCTTCCCTCCCACCGACGCCATGGTGGGAGGCACGACTTCGTCCGGCCTCTCTGAGGCCATTGCCTCCTAAGAGGCCTGAAAAAAGAAACACTGGACAACTGTCCTCCGGTGTTTCACGACCGGTGAAGGTCGCTACTTTTCACGCAGCCACAAGCAATGAACTTGGGTGGAGAAACAGAAATCCCGAAACCACAGATATAGTATACGCTACTATGGAACAGATACTACACTTTGATCCTACCCATAAAAACCACGGAACGCAATTATGGGGAGGAAGATGGCTCGTTTTATTTATTCTTTAATTACAAAGAATTATGGCACAAGGCCGAAAAATGGGTGGGGGTACAAAACTTGGGGTGGTCTTCAGTACTCTATCTTATACCTAGCTAATCGGATTCACGACCCATACATACGTTACAATTTTTCTCAATCACCATAAGAATTTGTCCATCAACACTCATACATATCGTACACCAAAATGCCGCAAAAACCATACCAGGGACCTAAAAAACGCCCCAAAATGTACATAAAAATTTAAGACTTATTTACAAATATAATACAAAAATAGATTTAAAAATTTATACATGAAATGACATGATGGGAAGGGGTATGAAGAAACAGAAAATCCCCAACATAAAAACAATTTCAAATGAACATCATATACAGAGTGTTAGTAAGACCCAAACACACCCTCATAATTAAAGAGGCCACTGTATTCTGCCTTAAAAGGCAAAATCAAGTAGCTCTCTTTCTACAGGGGAAAGGAGAAGCAGGTTAAAATAAATTGGACTGGGGAATATATAAGGCTGACCCAGCCGAGAGTAAAACGGGACAAAATAACGATGGACAAAGGGGATCTCGAACTGGATCATAACAAAAGTATTGGAGCCGGGAACAGGCTAGGACAACCCATACACTCACATTAACTAGGTACACAAAGAATATCTACCTTAACCACGGGAAGGGTTCCAAAGGAATCCCCCCCGATGTGATTAGCAGATCTAAAAAAGAAAATCAAGGCTAGCCCCGGTCACACGAACCAGGCTCGCTGCATGTATCCACCTTTCGCAAAAGTCTATCGGGTGCAGCCGTTTCCGTTCAGTTCTAATCTTCATTTTGAGCTGGTGCTCAAAATATCGGATTAGATCCTGATCCGAAAGACGACCGCCCCGCAAGACTTCCTCCAGTCGCGTCGTCCATATCACCATTCTAGCCGAAGCCAGCAGCGTCAGAAACACCATCCGCTTCACTCCAGAGTACGGGGGCAACACATTGTCCACAGCGTATGCGCGATCAATGAGCACGAGCTCCCGCGGCGCGATACGAGCAGTCAACTCGCCGACACGCGCCCACAACGGGCGAACGCGCGAACAATGGAAGAAGGCGTGCGCAGACGTCTCCTTAATTCCAAGGTTGCAACGTTCACAATCTGGCAAATCCGCCAGGCCCATTGCGAAACGCTTGTCATTGAGAGACAAACCATTCCGAGCCAATCGCCAGGTCAGAGAGAACTCAGAGTTGCTGAGCCAATCTGCACCTGGCGCCCAAGACCAATGAGAGCGGTACTCCACTCTCGACATGCCGAGCTTACTCCACAGCTTATCCTTCACGGCACCCTCCACTAATCCCCGATAGAAGATTTTCCTAGGCTGTGAAAGGTCACTGGACCGTGGAATGGCCTGTAAAGCCGCCAGACATTCGAGGAGGAATTTCGGTCGCACCCAAGGCCTGACGGTCAGCCATAGGGTCGGGGGCGTGATGGTAAGGCAAGGGAACATGTCCCTCACTACCCCCGCAAGCAACCGATCTTCCTCTAACGCGCGCCTGAGGAATGCCAACCTTGAAGCGAGCACGTGGCTCCTCAAGTGTGGCATCCCCAGACCCCCTTGACACGGACGGAGGCAACAGACTCCTTTGTCGACCATGTGTTTGCGTCCTCTCCAAAGACAGGAGAATAGCAAACGCTCGAGCGCCTTCTCATGATCGTCACAAAGGGGAAGTACTGACAGCCGGTAAAGGATCATGGGAAAGAGGTATGTGTTACACACCTCCGCCAAGCCCTTCACGGAGAGACCCCGTCGACGCCAAATCTTGACCGACGCGCCGACCTTTGCCAGTACTTCTGACCAGTTTTTCTCCAGCTGTAAGTCCGGACCGAACCAAACTCCGAGGAGCTTGACCGGCCCGTCCGTCCAGCTGAAGGGCCCCGGGAGGGAAACTCCCTTCCAGGCACCTAACCGCAAGCCGGATGACTTGTCGCAGTTGATTCTGGCCCCTGTCACCTTCTCGTACCGTACAAGCGCCTGGTGTACCGCCTCTATGTCCCTGCGGGAGGACACAAAGGTCGTTACGTCATCGGCGTACGCAGAAACCCTGGCTCGAGCTCCGCCAGGGACTTCAATTCCACGCAGGACCGGACTGCCAGTCTCGTCCCTTAGCCGGCGAAGGAGGGGCTCCAACGCCAAGACATAAAGGAGAGAAGACAGTGGACAACCCTGTCGGACCGACCTAGACAGCGCGAAAGCGCCCGACAGCTTCCCGTTCACCTGTACCACAGCCCGGGGGGAGCGATACAGAAGGCTAATCCAGCGGCTGAAGTCGGGTTTGAATCCGGCGGCCTGCAGGACAGCAGCCAGGTAGCCATGGTCAATCCTATCAAATGCCTTGGACTGATCTAAATTGATCAGCGCGGCCTCATCGTCGTCTTCTACACCCTCTATGATCGTGCGAATCAAGTGCAGGTTGCTCTGAATTGTTCTCCCCTTCACAGCACAAGTCTGATCCGGTTCCAACAGAGACTCGGCAACTAGCTGCAAGCGATTCGTCAGGATCTTGGCCAAAATCTTTAACTCTGTGTTTAGCAGAGTTATGGGCCTGTAATCATCTAGTTCCCTCCCAACCTTCTTGCCTTTTCTCAACAGCGTGATCACGCCCCTGGTGATCCGACCGGGGATGGACCCCTGCCGAAACCAGTGGTTGAACACGACTGCCAAGAGCGGGACAAAAAGGTGCGACATCCTCAAGTACAATTCATAGGGCAAACCATCCAAACCTGGCGACTTGCCACTGCCGACCTTCTTCAAAGCCACGTAGATTTCGTCCTCCGTAATCTCCCCTTCGCAGCTAGCCGCTTCAGCCGGCAAAAGCCGGGGAAAGTCAGCCAAATAGCTGCGAAAGTCCTCGTCACGGAGACCAGGCTCCTTGGTAAATCGGTGTTCGAAATGCTGCCGGAACGCCTCGCACATGTCGTCGGTCGACCTAAGGAGATGTCCCTCCGGGTCGCGTACCTCTCGAATGTACCGGTCGCCGGCTCGGCGAATTTCTTCCTTGCGCAGTTCCGCGCCCATTTTCACAGCTTCGGAAGACATCTTGCTTAACTTAGCCCTAATTACCTGGCCCATGTAGCGCCCGCTAGTCGAACGCTCCAGGGCCTCCTGGCTAAGGCTATTTCTAGGGAATCCCCACCAGCCTCCGCCCGGGCGAAATTAGCTCTAAGTGTCTTTGCCTCCGCAGCCTTATCTAGGTTGAGCCGCTGGCTATATTTGGTGGCGAAAGACCTAATGGAGTCCTTAAGACTAACCCACCACTTACTCCCAATGACTCGCCCAATTAACGCCCGCTGAACTAGTTTTGTCAGCTGGTCACGAAAGTCCCGCCTGTCCAGTAAGGACTGGTTGAACTTCCAATAACCAGCCAACCTAGGCCTAAAATCTAACACCACACGGGCACAAACGAGTTTGTGGTCCGTGTAGCCTAACCAGTGGAACGTTGGACATTCTAAGAAGTCTATGTCGGCTTCCCTCACTAACACCCTATCCAGGTACGCTGATACCCGGGTAGAGGGCCAACTACGCGTCCACGTCCACATGCTCCCTTCCGGATGATCGACCCGGTATCTATCGACGAGACCAAAATCGCCGACAAGATTGACCAGGCTACGATCACCACTCCACCCGCTAGCGCCCCTCCCTCTATCCCATTTGGGGGTTAGGATGGCATTCCAGTCCCCAACTAAGATTAGCCGTGTTGAATGCACCATGAAGGGCTCCAACAGCCGAAAGAAAGAGACACGCTCACCTTGAACATTGGGCGCATAAACCGCAATCAGCCGGAACGACTTGCTTTTCACTGCAATATCGGCCACGATCAGCCGGCCCTCGGCACCGACATGGACAAGGTCAACCCTCGCGTCCAGGGTACGCTTAACCAGCAAAGAAACACCTCTGGCCCGCCGGCTCCCATATGCTGAATAAACGACAAAGTCGTCATCCAGCACACACGAGTCGACTTCGCAAACAAAGTGAGTCTCTTGGATCGCGGCCACATCCACGCCGTACGACAAGAGGTCACGAAGCAGGCGAGCCGCCTTGCCCCGATCCCTCAGGCCATACGCATTCAAACTGGCTATCTTGATAGACATTTCTTAGGCCTGAAAAAGAGAAACAGAAAAAACATGCAACAACGGCTCTAATCACATACGGGGAAAAAATCTCTGGTGGATGGGACCCCGACGGACTGTCCTAGGGACCCTGTACCTATATCGGACGTAATCCGTCCGTCTAGGACAATCCCGCCGACGTCCGTTGGATAAATAAGTTTTACCACCCTATATAAGCAGGGGTGGAGTAATACGGGGAACCTCCCCGAACAATTTCTAGCCATCTTTCTTAATTCTGGCGTATTTTCTTTTGCCATGGTCAGCTTGGGGTAGTGCTTCTGCACCTCGGCGATGTGGTCCCAGACCCGCAGGTTCCCCCCGGTATTTCTTACCAGGGTGATGACGCCTGGGGCCTGGGCAAAGTTTCTCGGGTCCTTAGTGGAAAGACCCTTTACCATAGTTAGGTTTAACAGAGGCTTGAGTAGCCTTCTACGCTGAGAGGACCACTCCTCTGTAATGTTCTCTTTCACTTCCATCAGGGCATCCCCACGAGGGAGGGCATGTTTTTTCTTAGCCCGAGTGGGAGTGGGAGTAGGAGAAGGGGAGGGAGAAGGTGTTGTGGCTCTAGCTTTCGCCAAGGGGGTCAGTTTAAAAACTGGGGACTGGGTCGCTTTAAGCGGGGACGAGGGGAGACTTCTAGCCTTTTGGGCATAGGAACTCCTTACGGGGGAGACCGGCAGTGAGGAACATTTGTCTACTTCCTTCCTCCTCTCAACACTCCTGCTTTTGCGTCGACTTTTTGGGTTGTCGCATTCTTCCTCTTCTTCCCTCCCTCTCTTCAGGGAGGCCGCTCTCTCCACCTCCATTAAATGTTCTTCTGTGGGGGAAGGACTTCTCGCCTTCCTCTCTTTGGGAGGAGACTTCTTTTGGGCGCCTCCTTTGCTGTTACGGGCGCCTCCTTAGCTGTTACGGGCGACATGCCAGGTGGCAGCACTTTTGCCGGAGACGGCGTTTTCGCCTTTTTGCGGCTCACCACCTGCCACTCGCCCTCCTTGCTCACAACCGGCGTCTGTGTGGGTGTTACTGGCTTTGCTCCCTCCTTCTCCACAAGCTGCTGTTTCACTGGTTGAGCTGGTTGGGCCATTGGGGCCGGGTTCTTGGTCGGACACGCCTTAGCGACGTGTTCCGCGGCCCCGCAGACCCAACAGCATGGCTTCCTCCCTTCGACAATAATGAAAATCCTCCGTCCCCTGCAGGTGAGGATATTGGGGATTTTCCCGATATTTTCCTTGGACGCCGTCACCTGCAGGGTCATATCGCCAGTTAAAATGCCAGCTTTTGACCGCAGCGAGGAGACAGAGGCCACCTTTCCGAAAGCAGCGAAAAAGGCGCCAACGTGGTCCTCATCAATTTCCATGGGGACGCCATGCAGTGTGACCTTCACCTTTCGGGCACCCATGTACTCAGTACTAAACTGGAGCGTTTTAGTTTCCAGTACCACATTGACCAGGCGCTTCGCCTCGTCGACCGTGCCCAGCAGGACGCCCCACATGGAATTGCCCCTCCTCGCCACGGCCCTGGCTTTAATATTTAAAGCTTTCAATGCATCTTCAAACACGTCCCTCGAGACTCCCACCAACTTGTGCGTTTTGCTATCCTTAGCAAACAAGGTGATGATTCTCGTCTCGATCTCAGCTAGTTTGTCTGGCACAGAAACCAGCTCTGTGCCCTTGATGTACTCTGCATATTTAGCTCGCATTTCTTCATAATATTTTTCATCCTTGCTTGCCATTATGCTGGTCGTCTTAATCCCTGTCCACCCCGAAGTGGAAGGTATGGGGGATCCTGGAGCTGAAGGGGGATTGATCCGAGGCGGTAATGCCCAATCCCCCTCCTTCCCTCCCACCGACGCCATGGTGGGAGGCACGACTTCGTCCGGCCTCTCTGAGGCCATTGCCTCCTAAGAGGCCTGAAAAAAGAAACACTGGACAACTGTCCTCCGGTGTTTCACGACCGGTGAAGGTCGCTACTTTTCACGCAGCCACAAGCAATGAACTTGGGTGGAGAAACAGAAATCCCGAAACCACAGATATAGTATACGCTACTATGGAACAGATACTACACTTTGATCCTACCCATAAAAACCACGGAACGCAATTATGGGGAGGAAGATGGCTCGTTTTATTTATTCTTTAATTACAAAGAATTATGGCACAAGGCCGAAAAATGGGTGGGGGTACAAAACTTGGGGTGGTCTTCAGTACTCTATCTTATACCTAGCTAATCGGATTCACGACCCATACATACGTTACAATTTTTCTCAATCACCATAAGAATTTGTCCATCAACACTCATACATATCGTACACCAAAATGCCGCAAAAACCATACCAGGGACCTAAAAAACGCCCCAAAATGTACATAAAAATTTAAGACTTATTTACAAATATAATACAAAAATAGATTTAAAAATTTATACATGAAATGACATGATGGGAAGGGGTATGAAGAAACAGAAAATCCCCAACATAAAAACAATTTCAAATGAACATCATATACAGAGTGTTAGTAAGACCCAAACACACCCTCATAATTAAAGAGGCCACTGTATTCTGCCTTAAAAGGCAAAATCAAGTAGCTCTCTTTCTACAGGGGAAAGGAGAAGCAGGTTAAAATAAATTGGACTGGGGAATATATAAGGCTGACCCAGCCGAGAGTAAAACGGGACAAAATAACGATGGACAAAGGGGATCTCGAACTGGATCATAACAAAAGTATTGGAGCCGGGAACAGGCTAGGACAACCCATACACTCACATTAACTAGGTACACAAAGAATATCTACCTTAACCACGGGAAGGGTTCCAAAGGAATCCCCCCCGATGTGATTAGCAGATCTAAAAAAGAAAATCAAGGCTAGCCCCGGTCACACGAACCAGGCTCGCTGCATGTATCCACCTTTCGCAAAAGTCTATCGGGTGCAGCCGTTTCCGTTCAGTTCTAATCTTCATTTTGAGCTGGTGCTCAAAATATCGGATTAGATCCTGATCCGAAAGACGACCGCCCCGCAAGACTTCCTCCAGTCGCGTCGTCCATATCACCATTCTAGCCGAAGCCAGCAGCGTCAGAAACACCATCCGCTTCACTCCAGAGTACGGGGGCAACACATTGTCCACAGCGTATGCGCGATCAATGAGCACGAGCTCCCGCGGCGCGATACGAGCAGTCAACTCGCCGACACGCGCCCACAACGGGCGAACGCGCGAACAATGGAAGAAGGCGTGCGCAGACGTCTCCTTAATTCCAAGGTTGCAACGTTCACAATCTGGCAAATCCGCCAGGCCCATTGCGAAACGCTTGTCATTGAGAGACAAACCATTCCGAGCCAATCGCCAGGTCAGAGAGAACTCAGAGTTGCTGAGCCAATCTGCACCTGGCGCCCAAGACCAATGAGAGCGGTACTCCACTCTCGACATGCCGAGCTTACTCCACAGCTTATCCTTCACGGCACCCTCCACTAATCCCCGATAGAAGATTTTCCTAGGCTGTGAAAGGTCACTGGACCGTGGAATGGCCTGTAAAGCCGCCAGACATTCGAGGAGGAATTTCGGTCGCACCCAAGGCCTGACGGTCAGCCATAGGGTCGGGGGCGTGATGGTAAGGCAAGGGAACATGTCCCTCACTACCCCCGCAAGCAACCGATCTTCCTCTAACGCGCGCCTGAGGAATGCCAACCTTGAAGCGAGCACGTGGCTCCTCAAGTGTGGCATCCCCAGACCCCCTTGACACGGACGGAGGCAACAGACTCCTTTGTCGACCATGTGTTTGCGTCCTCTCCAAAGACAGGAGAATAGCAAACGCTCGAGCGCCTTCTCATGATCGTCACAAAGGGGAAGTACTGACAGCCGGTAAAGGATCATGGGAAAGAGGTATGTGTTACACACCTCCGCCAAGCCCTTCACGGAGAGACCCCGTCGACGCCAAATCTTGACCGACGCGCCGACCTTTGCCAGTACTTCTGACCAGTTTTTCTCCAGCTGTAAGTCCGGACCGAACCAAACTCCGAGGAGCTTGACCGGCCCGTCCGTCCAGCTGAAGGGCCCCGGGAGGGAAACTCCCTTCCAGGCACCTAACCGCAAGCCGGATGACTTGTCGCAGTTGATTCTGGCCCCTGTCACCTTCTCGTACCGTACAAGCGCCTGGTGTACCGCCTCTATGTCCCTGCGGGAGGACACAAAGGTCGTTACGTCATCGGCGTACGCAGAAACCCTGGCTCGAGCTCCGCCAGGGACTTCAATTCCACGCAGGACCGGACTGCCAGTCTCGTCCCTTAGCCGGCGAAGGAGGGGCTCCAACGCCAAGACATAAAGGAGAGAAGACAGTGGACAACCCTGTCGGACCGACCTAGACAGCGCGAAAGCGCCCGACAGCTTCCCGTTCACCTGTACCACAGCCCGGGGGAGCGATACAGAAGGCTAATCCAGCGGCTGAAGTCGGGTTTGAATCCGGCGGCCTGCAGGACAGCAGCCAGGTAGCCATGGTCAATCCTATCAAATGCCTTGGACTGATCTAAATTGATCAGCGCGGCCTCATCGTCGTCTTCTACACCCTCTATGATCGTGCGAATCAAGTGCAGGTTGCTCTGAATTGTTCTCCCCTTCACAGCACAAGTCTGATCCGGTTCCAACAGAGACTCGGCAACTAGCTGCAAGCGATTCGTCAGGATCTTGGCCAAAATCTTTAACTCTGTGTTTAGCAGAGTTATGGGCCTGTAATCATCTAGTTCCCTCCCAACCTTCTTGCCTTTTCTCAACAGCGTGATCACGCCCCTGGTGATCCGACCGGGGATGGACCCCTGCCGAAACCAGTGGTTGAACACGACTGCCAAGAGCGGGACAAAAAGGTGCGACATCCTCAAGTACAATTCATAGGGCAAACCATCCAAACCTGGCGACTTGCCACTGCCGACCTTCTTCAAAGCCACGTAGATTTCGTCCTCCGTAATCTCCCCTTCGCAGCTAGCCGCTTCAGCCGGCAAAAGCCGGGGAAAGTCAGCCAAATAGCTGCGAAAGTCCTCGTCACGGAGACCAGGCTCCTTGGTAAATCGGTGTTCGAAATGCTGCCGGAACGCCTCGCACATGTCGTCGGTCGACCTAAGGAGATGTCCCTCCGGGTCGCGTACCTCTCGAATGTACCGGTCGCCGGCTCGGCGAATTTCTTCCTTGCGCAGTTCCGCGCCCATTTTCACAGCTTCGGAAGACATCTTGCTTAACTTAGCCCTAATTACCTGGCCCATGTAGCGCCCGCTAGTCGAACGCTCCAGGGCCTCCCTGGCTAAGGCTATTTCTAGGGAATCCCCACCAGCCTCCGCCCGGGCGAAATTAGCTCTAAGTGTCTTTGCCTCCGCAGCCTTATCTAGGTTGAGCCGCTGGCTATATTTGGTGGCGAAAGACCTAATGGAGTCCTTAAGACTAACCCACCACTTACTCCCAATGACTCGCCCAATTAACGCCCGCTGAACTAGTTTTGTCAGCTGGTCACGAAAGTCCCGCCTGTCCAGTAAGGACTGGTTGAACTTCCAATAACCAGCCAACCTAGGCCTAAAATCTAACACCACACGGGCACAAACGAGTTTGTGGTCCGTGTAGCCTAACCAGTGGAACGTTGGACATTCTAAGAAGTCTATGTCGGCTTCCCTCACTAACACCCTATCCAGGTACGCTGATACCCGGGTAGAGGGCCAACTACGCGTCCACGTCCACATGCTCCCTTCCGGATGATCGACCCGGTATCTATCGACGAGACCAAAATCGCCGACAAGATTGACCAGGCTACGATCACCACTCCAC
This sequence comes from Ascarosepion bandense, assembly GCA_037127315.1. NCBI lineage: Eukaryota > Metazoa > Mollusca > Cephalopoda > Sepiida > Sepiidae > Ascarosepion > Ascarosepion bandense. Next base: position 4,348,014 of record JBBBDQ010000178.1, read on the forward strand.
TAGCGCCCCTCCCTCTATCCCATTTGGGGGTTAGGATGGCATTCCAGTCCCCAACTAAGATTAGCCGTGTTGAATGCACCATGAAGGGCTCCAACAGCCGAAAGAAAGAGACACGCTCACCTTGAACATTGGGCGCATAAACCGCAATCAGCCGGAACGACTTGCTTTTCACTGCAATATCGGCCACGATCAGCCGGCCCTCGGCACCGACATGGACAAGGTCAACCCTCGCGTCCAGGGTACGCTTAACCAGCAAAGAAACACCTCTGGCCCGCCGGCTCCCATATGCTGAATAAACGACAAAGTCGTCATCCAGCACACACGAGTCGACTTCGCAAACAAAGTGAGTCTCTTGGATCGCGGCCACATCCACGCCGTACGACAAGAGGTCACGAAGCAGGCGAGCCGCCTTGCCCCGATCCCTCAGGCCATACGCATTCAAACTGGCTATCTTGATAGACATTTCTTAGGCCTGAAAAAGAGAAACAGAAAAAACATGCAACAACGGCTCTAATCACATACGGGGAAAAAATCTCTGGTGGATGGGACCCCGACGGACTGTCCTAGGGACCCTGTACCTATATCGGACGTAATCCGTCCGTCTAGGACAATCCCGCCGACGTCCGTTGGATAAATAAGTTTTACCACCCTATATAAGCAGGGGTGGAGTAATACGGGGAACCTCCCCGAACAATTTCTAGCCATCTTTCTTAATTCTGGCGTATTTTCTTTTGCCATGGTCAGCTTGGGGTAGTGCTTCTGCACCTCGGCGATGTGGTCCCAGACCCGCAGGTTCCCCCCGGTATTTCTTACCAGGGTGATGACGCCTGGGGCCTGGGCAAAGTTTCTCGGGTCCTTAGTGGAAAGACCCTTTACCATAGTTAGGTTTAACAGAGGCTTGAGTAGCCTTCTACGCTGAGAGGACCACTCCTCTGTAATGTTCTCTTTCACTTCCATCAGGGCATCCCCACGAGGGAGGGCATGTTTTTTCTTAGCCCGAGTGGGAGTGGGAGTAGGAGAAGGGGAGGGAGAAGGTGTTGTGGCTCTAGCTTTCGCCAAGGGGGTCAGTTTAAAAACTGGGGACTGGGTCGCTTTAAGCGGGGACGAGGGGAGACTTCTAGCCTTTTGGGCATAGGAACTCCTTACGGGGGAGACCGGCAGTGAGGAACATTTGTCTACTTCCTTCCTCCTCTCAACACTCCTGCTTTTGCGTCGACTTTTTGGGTTGTCGCATTCTTCCTCTTCTTCCCTCCCTCTCTTCAGGGAGGCCGCTCTCTCCACCTCCATTAAATGTTCTTCTGTGGGGGAAGGACTTCTCGCCTTCCTCTCTTTGGGAGGAGACTTCTTTTTGGGCGCCTCCTTTGCTGTTACGGGCGCCTCCTTAGCTGTTACGGGCGACATGCCAGGTGGCAGCACTTTTGCCGGAGACGGCGTTTTCGCCTTTTTGCGGCTCACCACCTGCCACTCGCCCTCCTTGCTCACAACCGGCGTCTGTGTGGGTGTTACTGGCTTTGCTCCCTCCTTCTCCACAAGCTGCTGTTTCACTGGTTGAGCTGGTTGGGCCATTGGGGCCGGGTTCTTGGTCGGACACGCCTTAGCGACGTGTTCCGCGGCCCCGCAGACCCAACAGCATGGCTTCCTCCCTTCGACAATAATGAAAATCCTCCGTCCCCTGCAGGTGAGGATATTGGGGATTTTCCCGATATTTTCCTTGGACGCCGTCACCTGCAGGGTCATATCGCCAGTTAAAATGCCAGCTTTTGACCGCAGCGAGGAGACAGAGGCCACCTTTCCGAAAGCAGCGAAAAAGGCGCCAACGTGGTCCTCATCAATTTCCATGGGGACGCCATGCAGTGTGACCTTCACCTTTCGGGCACCCATGTACTCAGTACTAAACTGGAGCGTTTTAGTTTCCAGTACCGCATTGACCAGGCGCTTCGCCTCGTCGACCGTGCCCAGCAGGACGCCCCACATGGAATTGCCCCTCCTCGCCACGGCCCTGGCTTTAATATTTAAAGCTTTCAATGCATCTTCAAACACGTCCCTCGAGACTCCCACCAACTTGTGCGTTTTGCTATCCTTAGCAAACAAGGTGATGATTCTCGTCTCGATCTCAGCTAGTTTGTCTGGCACAGAAACCAGCTCTGTGCCCTTGATGTACTCTGCATATTTAGCTCGCATTTCTTCATAATATTTTTCATCCTTGCTTGCCATTATGCTGGTCGTCTTAATCCCTGTCCACCCCGAAGTGGAAGGTATAGGGGATCCTGGAGCTGAAGGGGGATTGATCCGAGGCGGTAATGCCCAATCCCCCTCCTTCCCTCCCACCGACGCCATGGTGGGAGGCACGACTTCGTCCGGCCTCTCTGAGGCCATTGCCTCCTAAGAGGCCTGAAAAAAGAAACACTGGACAACTGTCCTCCGGTGTTTCACGACCGGTGAAGGTCGCTACTTTTCACGCAGCCACAAGCAATGAACTTGGGTGGAGAAACAGAAATCCCGAAACCACAGATATAGTATACGCTACTATGGAACAGATACTACACTTTGATCCTACCCATAAAAACCACGGAACGCAATTATGGGGAGGAAGATGGCTCGTTTTATTTATTCTTTAATTACAAAGAATTATGGCACAAGGCCGAAAAATGGGTGGGGGTACAAAACTTGGGGTGGTCTTCAGTACTCTATCTTATACCTAGCTAATCGGATTCACGACCCATACATACGTTACAATTTTTCTCAATCACCATAAGAATTTGTCCATCAACACTCATACATATCGTACACCAAAATGCCGCAAAAACCATACCAGGGACCTAAAAAACGCCCCAAAATGTACATAAAAATTTAAGACTTATTTACAAATATAATACAAAAATAGATTTAAAAATTTATACATGAAATGACATGATGGGAAGGGGTATGAAGAAACAGAAAATCCCCAACATAAAAACAATTTCAAATGAACATCATATACAGAGTGTTAGTAAGACCCAAACACACCCTCATAATTAAAGAGGCCACTGTATTCTGCCTTAAAAGGCAAAATCAAGTAGCTCTCTTTCTACAGGGGAAAGGAGAAGCAGGTTAAAATAAATTGGACTGGGGAATATATAAGGCTGACCCAGCCGAGAGTAAAACGGGACAAAATAACGATGGACAAAGGGGATCTCGAACTGGATCATAACAAAAGTATTGGAGCCGGGAACAGGCTAGGACAACCCATACACTCACATTAACTAGGTACACAAAGAATATCTACCTTAACCACGGGAAGGGTTCCAAAGGAATCCCCCCCGATGTGATTAGCAGATCTAAAAAAGAAAATCAAGGCTAGCCCCGGTCACACGAACCAGGCTCGCTGCATGTATCCACCTTTCGCAAAAGTCTATCGGGTGCAGCCGTTTCCGTTCAGTTCTAATCTTCATTTTGAGCTGGTGCTCAAAATATCGGATTAGATCCTGATCCGAAAGACGACCGCCCCGCAAGACTTCCTCCAGTCGCGTCGTCCATATCACCATTCTAGCCGAAGCCAGCAGCGTCAGAAACACCATCCGCTTCACTCCAGAGTACGGGGGCAACACATTGTCCACAGCGTATGCGCGATCAATGAGCACGAGCTCCCGCGGCGCGATACGAGCAGTCAACTCGCCGACACGCGCCCACAACGGGCGAACGCGCGAACAATGGAAGAAGGCGTGCGCAGACGTCTCCTTAATTCCAAGGTTGCAACGTTCACAATCTGGCAAATCCGCCAGGCCCATTGCGAAACGCTTGTCATTGAGAGACAAACCATTCCGAGCCAATCGCCAGGTCAGAGAGAACTCAGAGTTGCTGAGCCAATCTGCACCTGGCGCCCAAGACCAATGAGAGCGGTACTCCACTCTCGACATGCCGAGCTTACTCCACAGCTTATCCTTCACGGCACCCTCCACTAATCCCCGATAGAAGATTTTCCTAGGCTGTGAAAGGTCACTGGACCGTGGAATGGCCTGTAAAGCCGCCAGACATTCGAGGAGGAATTTCGGTCGCACCCAAGGCCTGACGGTCAGCCATAGGGTCGGGGGCGTGATGGTAAGGCAAGGGAACATGTCCCTCACTACCCCCGCAAGCAACCGATCTTCCTCTAACGCGCGCCTGAGGAATGCCAACCTTGAAGCGAGCACGTGGCTCCTCAAGTGTGGCATCCCCAGACCCCCTTGACACGGACGGAGGCAACAGACTCCTTTGTCGACCATGTGTTTGCGTCCTCTCCAAAGACAGGAGAATAGCAAACGCTCGAGCGCCTTCTCATGATCGTCACAAAGGGGAAGTACTGACAGCCGGTAAAGGATCATGGGAAAGAGGTATGTGTTACACACCTCCGCCAAGCCCTTCACGGAGAGACCCCGTCGACGCCAAATCTTGACCGACGCGCCGACCTTTGCCAGTACTTCTGACCAGTTTTTCTCCAGCTGTAAGTCCGGACCGAACCAAACTCCGAGGAGCTTGACCGGCCCGTCCGTCCAGCTGAAGGGCCCCGGGAGGGAAACTCCCTTCCAGGCACCTAACCGCAAGCCGGATGACTTGTCGCAGTTGATTCTGGCCCCTGTCACCTTCTCGTACCGTACAAGCGCCTGGTGTACCGCCTCTATGTCCCTGCGGGAGGACACAAAGGTCGTTACGTCATCGGCGTACGCAGAAACCCTGGCTCGAGCTCCGCCAGGGACTTCAATTCCACGCAGGACCGGACTGCCAGTCTCGTCCCTTAGCCGGCGAAGGAGGGGCTCCAACGCCAAGACATAAAGGAGAGAAGACAGTGGACAACCCTGTCGGACCGACCTAGACAGCGCGAAAGCGCCCGACAGCTTCCCGTTCACCTGTACCACAGCCCGGGGGAGCGATACAGAAGGCTAATCCAGCGGCTGAAGTCGGGTTTGAATCCGGCGGCCTGCAGGACAGCAGCCAGGTAGCCATGGTCAATCCTATCAAATGCCTTGGACTGATCTAAATTGATCAGCGCGGCCTCATCGTCGTCTTCTACACCCTCTATGATCGTGCGAATCAAGTGCAGGTTGCTCTGAATTGTTCTCCCCTTCACAGCACAAGTCTGATCCGGTTCCAACAGAGACTCGGCAACTAGCTGCAAGCGATTCGTCAGGATCTTGGCCAAAATCTTTAACTCTGTGTTTAGCAGAGTTATGGGCCTGTAATCATCTAGTTCCCTCCCAACCTTCTTGCCTTTTCTCAACAGCGTGATCACGCCCCTGGTGATCCGACCGGGGATGGACCCCTGCCGAAACCAGTGGTTGAACACGACTGCCAAGAGCGGGACAAAAAGGTGCGACATCCTCAAGTACAATTCATAGGGCAAACCATCCAAACCTGGCGACTTGCCACTGCCGACCTTCTTCAAAGCCACGTAGATTTCGTCCTCCGTAATCTCCCCTTCGCAACTAGCCGCTTCAGCCGGCAAAAGCCGGGGAAAGTCAGCCAAATAGCTGCGAAAGTCCTCGTCACGGAGACCAGGCTCCTTGGTAAATCGGTGTTCGAAATGCTGCCGGAACGCCTCGCACATGTCGTCGGTCGACCTAAGGAGATGTCCCTCCGGGTCGCGTACCTCTCGAATGTACCGGTCGCCGGCTCGGCGAATTTCTTCCTTGCGCAGTTCCGCGCCCATTTTCACAGCTTCGGAAGACATCTTGCTTAACTTAGCCCTAATTACCTGGCCCATGTAGCGCCCGCTAGTCGAACGCTCCAGGGCCTCCCTGGCTAAGGCTATTTCTAGGGAATCCCCACCAGCCTCCGCCCGGGCGAAATTAGCTCTAAGTGTCTTTGCCTCCGCAGCCTTATCTAGGTTGAGCCGCTGGCTATATTTGGTGGCGAAAGACCTAATGGAGTCCTTAAGACTAACCCACCACTTACTCCCAATGACTCGCCCAATTAACGCCCGCTGAACTAGTTTTGTCAGCTGGTCACGAAAGTCCCGCCTGTCCAGTAAGGACTGGTTGAACTTCCAATAACCAGCCAACCTAGGCCTAAAATCTAACACCACACGGGCACAAACGAGTTTGTGGTCCGTGTAGCCTAACCAGTGGAACGTTGGACATTCTAAGAAGTCTATGTCGGCTTCCCTCACTAACACCCTATCCAGGTACGCTGATACCCGGGTAGAGGGCCAACTACGCGTCCACGTCCACATGCTCCCTTCCGGATGATCGACCCGGTATCTATCGACGAGACCAAAATCGCCGACAAGATTGACCAGGCTACGATCACCACTCCACCCGCTAGCGCCCCTCCCTCTATCCCATTTGGGGGTTAGGATGGCATTCCAGTCCCCAACTAAGATTAGCCGTGTTGAATGCACCATGAAGGGCTCCAACAGCCGAAAGAAAGAGACACGCTCACCTTGAACATTGGGCGCATAAACCGCAATCAGCCGGAACGACTTGCTTTTCACTGCAATATCGGCCACGATCAGCCGGCCCTCGGCACCGACATGGACAAGGTCAACCCTCGCGTCCAGGGTACGCTTAACCAGCAAAGAAACACCTCTGGCCCGCCGGCTCCCATATGCTGAATAAACGACAAAGTCGTCATCCAGCACACACGAGTCGACTTCGCAAACAAAGTGAGTCTCTTGGATCGCGGCCACATCCACGCCGTACGACAAGAGGTCACGAAGCAGGCGAGCCGCCTTGCCCCGATCCCTCAGGCCATACGCATTCAAACTGGCTATCTTGATAGACATTTCTTAGGCCTGAAAAAGAGAAACAGAAAAAACATGCAACAACGGCTCTAATCACATACGGGGAAAAAATCTCTGGTGGATGGGACCCCGACGGACTGTCCTAGGGACCCTGTACCTATATCGGACGTAATCCGTCCGTCTAGGACAATCCCGCCGACGTCCGTTGGATAAATAAGTTTTACCACCCTATATAAGCAGGGGTGGAGTAATACGGGGAACCTCCCCGAACAATTTCTAGCCATCTTTCTTAATTCTGGCGTATTTTCTTTTGCCATGGTCAGCTTGGGGTAGTGCTTCTGCACCTCGGCGATGTGGTCCCAGACCCGCAGGTTCCCCCCGGTATTTCTTACCAGGGTGATGACGCCTGGGGCCTGGGCAAAGTTTCTCGGGTCCTTAGTGGAAAGACCCTTTACCATAGTTAGGTTTAACAGAGGCTTGAGTAGCCTTCTACGCTGAGAGGACCACTCCTCTGTAATGTTCTCTTTCACTTCCATCAGGGCATCCCCACGAGGGAGGGCATGTTTTTTCTTAGCCCGAGTGGGAGTGGGAGTAGGAGAAGGGGAGGGAGAAGGTGTTGTGGCTCTAGCTTTCGCCAAGGGGGTCAGTTTAAAAACTGGGGACTGGGTAGCTTTAAGCGGGGACGAGGGGAGACTTCTAGCCTTTTGGGCATAGGAACTCCTTACGGGGGAGACCGGCAGTGAGGAACATTTGTCTACTTCCTTCCTCCTCTCAACACTCCTGCTTTTGCGTCGACTTTTTGGGTTGTCGCATTCTTCCTCTTCTTCCCTCCCTCTCTTCAGGGAGGCCGCTCTCTCCACCTCCATTAAATGTTCTTCTGTGGGGGAAGGACTTCTCGCCTTCCTCTCTTTGGGAGGAGACTTCTTTTTGGGCGCCTCCTTTGCTGTTACGGGCGCCTCCTTAGCTGTTACGGGCGACATGCCAGGTGGCAGCACTTTTGCCGGAGACGGCGCTTTCGCCTTTTTGCGGCTCACCACCTGCCACTCGCCCTCCTTGCTCACAACCGGCGTCTGTGTGGGTGTTACTGGCTTTGCTCCCTCCTTCTCCACAAGCTGCTGTTTCACTGGTTGAGCTGGTTGGGCCATTGGGGCCGGGTTCTTGGTCGGACACGCCTTAGCGACGTGTTCCGCGGCCCCGCAGACCCAACAGCATGGCTTCCTCCCTTCGACAATAATGAAAATCCTCCGTCCCCTGCAGGTGAGGATATTGGGGATTTTCCCGATATTTTCCTTGGACGCCGTCACCTGCAGGGTCATATCGCCAGTTAAAATGCCAGCTTTTGACCGCAGCGAGGAGACAGAGGCCACCTTTCCGAAAGCAGCGAAAAAGGCGCCAACGTGGTCCTCATCAATTTCCATGGGGACGCCATGCAGTGTGACCTTCACCTTTCGGGCACCCATGTACTCAGTACTAAACTGGAGCGTTTTAGTTTCCAGTACCGCATTGACCAGGCGCTTCGCCTCGTCGACCGTGCCCAGCAGGACGTCCCACATGGAATTGCCCCTCCTCGCCACGGCCCTGGCTTTAATATTTAAAGCTTTCAATGCATCTTCAAACACGTCCCTCGAGACTCCCACCAACTTGTGCGTTTTGCTATCCTTAGCAAACAAGGTGATGATTCTCGTCTCAATCTCAGCTAGTTTGTCTGGCACAGAAACCAGCTCTGTGCCCTTGATGTACTCTGCATATTTAGCTCGCATTTCTTCATAATATTTTTCATCCTTGCTTGCCATTATGCTGGTCGTCTTAATCCCTGTCCACCCCGAAGTGGAAGGTATGGGGGATCCTGGAGCTGAAGGGGGATTGATCCGAGGCGGTAATGCCCAATCCCCCTCCTTCCCTCCCACCGACGCCATGGTGGGAGGCACGACTTCGTCCGGCCTCTCTGAGGCCATTGCCTCCTAAGAGGCCTGAAAAAAGAAACACTGGACAACTGTCCTCCGGTGTTTCACGACCGGTGAAGGTCGCTACTTTTCACGCAGCCACAAGCAATGAACTTGGGTGGAGAAACAGAAATCCCGAAACCACAGATATAGTATACGCTACTATGGAACAGATACTACACTTTGATCCTACCCATAAAAACCACGGAACGCAATTATGGGGAGGAAGATGGCTCGTTTTATTTATTTTGTAATACACAAAATTATGGCTCAAGGCCAGAAAACTGGGAGGGGGAACAAAACTTGGGAAGGTCTTCAATAACTCTATCCTATACCTAGCTAATCAGATTCACGACCCATACATACGTTACAATGATTCTCATTCACCATAAGAATTTGTCCATCAACACTCGTACTTATCTAGCACCAAAATACCGCGAAACATACCGGGGACCTAAAAACGCCCCAAATGTACATAAAAATTTATTACTATATACAAATATAATACAAAAATAACTTTAAAAATTTGTACATGAAATGATGTGATGGGGAGGGGGTATGAAGAAACAAAAAATCCCCAAAACAAAAACAATTTCAAATGAATATTTATACATTATGTTAGTAAGACCCAAACACACCCACATAATTAAAGAGGCCGCTGTATTCTGCCTGTAGAGACAAAATCAAGCCGCTCTCTTTCTAAAGGGGAATGGCGAAGTAGGGTATAAAATAAATTGGACTGGAGAATATATAAGGCTGACCCAGCCGAGAATGAAACGGGACAAAATAACTCTGGACAATGGGGATCTCGAACTGGATCATAACAAAAGCAAGGGAGCCGGGAACAGGCCGGGACTAACACTATCACTCACATTAACTAGGTATACAAAAGAATACTTTACCTTAACCACGGGAGGGGTTCCAGAGGAATCCACCCCGATGCGAGCAGCAGATCTAAAAGAAAATCAAGACTAGCCCCGGTCACACGAACCAGGCTCGCTGCATATATCCACCTTTTGCTAAAGTCTGTCGGGTGCAGCCGTTTCCGTTCAGTTCTAATCTTCATTTTGAGCTGGTGCTCAAAATATCGGATTAGATCCTGATCCGAAAGACGACCTCCCCGCAAGACTTCCTCCAGACGCGTCATCCAAATCACCATTCTAGCCGTGGCCAGTAGCGACAGAAACACCATCCGCTTCACTCCAGAGTACGGGGGCGACACATTGTCCACAGCGTATGCGCGATCAATGAGCACAAGCTCCCGCGGCGCGATACGAGCAGTCAACTCGCCGACACGCGCCCACAACGGGCGAACGCGCGAACAATGGAAGAAGGCGTGCGCAGACGTCTCCTTAATTCCAAGGTCGCAACGTTCACAATCTGGCAAATCCGCCAGGCCCATTGCGAAACGCTTGTCATTGAGCGACAAACCATTCCGAGCCAATCGCCAGGTCAGAGAAAACTCAGAGTTGCTGAGCCAATCCGCACCTGGCGCCCAAGACCAATGAGAGCGGTACTCCACTCTCGACATGCCGAGCTTACTCCACAGCTTATCCTTCACGGCACCCTCCACTAATCCCCGATAGAAGATTTTCCTAGGCTGTGAAAGGTCACTGGACCGTGGAATGGCCTGTAAAGCCGCCAGACATTCGAGCAGGAATTTCGGTCGCACCCAAGGCCTGACGGTCAGCCATAGGGTCGGGGGCGTGATGGTAAGGCAAGGGAACATGTCCCTCACTACCCCCGCAAGCAACCGATCTTCCTCCAACGCGCGCCTGAGGAATGCCAACCTTGAAGCGAGCACGTGGCTCCTCAAGTGTGGCATCCCCAGACCCCCTTGACACGGACGGAGGCAACAGACTCCTTTGTCGACCATGTGTTTGCGTCCTCTCCACAGACAGGAGAATAGCAAACGCTCGAGCGCCTTCTCATGATCGTCACAAAGGGGAAGTACTGACAGCCGGTAAAGGATCATGGGAAAGAGGTATGTGTTACACACCTCCGCCAAGCCCTTCACGGAGAGACCCCGTCGACGCCAAATCTTGACCGACGCGCCGACCTTTGCCAGTACTTCTGACCAGTTTTTCTCCAGCTGTAAGTCCGGACCGAACCAAACTCCGAGGAGCTTGACCGGCCCGTCCGTCCAGCTGAAGGGCCCCGGGAGGGAAACTCCCTTCCAGGCACCTAACCGCAAGCCGGATGACTTGTCGCAGTTAATTCTGGCCCCTGTCACCTTCTCGTACCGTACAAGCGCCTGGTGTACCGCCTCTATGTCCCTGCGGGAGGACACAAAGGTCGTTACGTCATCGGCGTACGCAGAAACCCTGGCTCGAGCTCCGCCAGGGACTTCAATTCCACGCAGGACCGGACTGCCCGTCTCGTCCCTTAGCCTGCGAAGGAGGGGCTCCAAACACAGGACATAAAGGAGAGAAGACAGTGGACAACCCTGTCGGACCGACCTAGACAGCGCGAAAGCGCCCGACAGCTTCCCGTTCACCTGTACCACAGCCTTGGGGGAGCGATACAGAAGGCTAATCCAGCGGCTGAAGTCGGGTTTGAATCCGGCGGCCTGCAGGACAGCAGCCAGGTAGCCATGGTCAATCCTATCAAATGCCTTGGACTGATCTAAATTGATCAGCGCGGCCTCATCGTCGTCTTCTACACCCTCTATGATCGTGCGAATCAAGTGCAGGTTGCTCTGAATTGTTCTCCCCTTCACAGAACAAGTCTGATCCGGTTCCAACAGAGACTCGGCAACTAGCTGCAAGCGATTCGTCAGGATCTTGGCCAAAATCTTTAACTCTGTGTTTAGCAGAGTTATGGGCCTGTAGTCATCTAGTTCCCTCCCAACCTTCTTGCCTTTTCTCAACAGCGTGATCACGCCCCTGGTGATCCGACCGGGGATGGACCCCTGCCGAAACCAGTGGTTGAACACGACAGCCAAGAGCGGGACAAAAAGGTGCGACATCCTCAAGTACAATTCATAGGGCAAACCATCCAAACCTGGCGACTTGCCACTGCTGACCTTCTTCAAAGCCACGTAGATTTCGTCCTCCGTAATCTCCCCTTCGCAGCTAGCCGCTTCAGCCGGCAAAAGCCGGGGAAAGTCAGCCAAATAGCTGCGAAACTCCTCGTCACGGAGACCAGGCTCCTTGGTAAATCGGTGCTCGAAATGCTGCCGGAACGCCTCGCACATGTCGTCGGTGGACCTAAGGAGATGTCCCTCCGGGTCGCGTACCTCTCGAATGTACCGGTCGCCGGCATGGCGAATTTCTTCCTTGCGCAGTTCCGCGCCCATGTTCACAGCTTCGGAAGACATCTTGCTTAACTTAGCCCTAATTACCTGACCCATGTAGCGCCCGCTAGTCGAGCGCTCCAGGGCCTCCTGGCTAAGGCTATTTCTAGGGGATCCCCACCAGCCTCCGCCCGGGCGAAATTAGCACTAAGTGTCTTTGCCTCCGCAGCCTTATCTAAGTTGAGCCGCTGGCTATATTTGGTGGCGAAAGACCTAATGGAGTCCTTAAGGTTAACCCACCACTTACTCCCAATGACTCGCCCAATTAACGCCCGCTGCACTAGTTTTGTCAGCTGGTCACGAAAGTCCCGCCTGTCCAGTAAGGACTGATTGAACTTCCAATAACCAGCCAACCTAGGCCTAAAGTCTAACGCCACCCGGGCACAAACAAGTTTGTGGTCCGAGTAGCCTAACCAGTGGAACGTTGGACATTCTAAGAAGTCTATGTCGGCTTCTCTCACTAACATCCTATCCAGGTACGCAGATACCCGGGTAGAAGGCCAACTATGCGTCCACGTCCACATGCTCCCATCCGGATGATCGACCCGGTATCTATCGACGAGACCAAAATCGCCGATCAGATCAACCAGGCTACGATCACCACTCCACCCGCTAGCGCCCCTTCCTCTATCCCATTTGGGGGTTAGGACGGCATTCCAGTCCCCAACTAAGATTAGCCGTGTTGAATGCACCATGAAGGGCTCCAACAGCCGAAAGAAAGAGACACGCTCACCTTGAACATTGGGCGCATAAACCACAATCAGCCGGAACGACTTGCTTTTCACTGCAATATCGGCCACGATCAGCCGGCCCTCGGCACCGACATGGACAAGGTCCACCCTCGCGTCCAGGGTACGCTTGACCAGCAAAGAAACACCTCTGGCCAGCCGGCTCCCATATGCTGAATAGACGACAAAGTCGTTAGACAGCACACACGAGTCGACTTCGCAAACAAAGTGAGTCTCTTGGATCGCGGCCACATCCACGCCGAAGGACAAGAGGTCACGAAGCAGGCGAGCCGCCTTACCCCGATCCCTCAGGCCCTTCGCATTTATACTGGCTATCTTAATAGACATTCTTTAGACCTGTAACGAAAAAACAGAGTAAGACATGCAACAAACGGCTCTACTCGCATACCGGGTAGAAATCTCGGGTAGACGGGACCCCGACGGACTGTCCTAGGGACCCTGTACCAACATCGGACGTAATCCGTCCGTCCAAGACAATACCGCCGACGTCCGTGGGGTACGTAAGTTTTAACACCCTATATAAGCATGGGTGGATCAAAACTGGGAACCTCCCCGAACAATTCTTGGCCATCTTTTTTAACTCCGGTGTGTTTTCTTTCACCATGCACAGTTTTGGGTAAGTCCTCCGGGCTTCAGCAATGTGTTCCCAGACCCTCAGGTTCCCTCCGGTATTGCGGACCAGAGTAATGACCCCTGGGGCCTGGGAAAAGTTTCTTGGGTCCTCAGTGGATAACCCATCCACTGAGGTAAGTTTGAGGAGTGGTCTGAGCAGCTTACGCCGCTGCGACGCTCCTCGGCTATGCTGTCATTCACCTTCATCACTGCCTCCCCACGCGGGAGGTCTTTATTCTTTTTTGCCCTAGCGGGAGTGGGAGTAGGAGTCGGGGAGGGAGTGGGGGTTGCAGATCTGATTTTCCTGAGGGGGGTCAAATTCAAGGTTGGGGACTGGGAAGCTTTACGCGGGGATGCGGGAAGGCTTCTTGCCTTCTCCGCGTAAGACAGTCTTACGGGCGACACCGGAACAGACGAACATTTTTCTTTTCGGGACTTTTTGTCCCTGCTTCTGCTCCTTCTCCGGGTTTTTGGGTTTTCTTGATGCTCTTCCACCTCCTCCTCTCTCCCCCGCTTCAGGGATGCCGATCTCTCCACTTCCATACGTTCTTCCTTTTGCGGGGAAGGACTCCTCTCCTTCCTCTGTTTGGGAGGAGATTTTTTGGGAGGCGTCTCTTTAGGTTTTGCTGGAGCCTTGGCAGGTGATGGCACCTTCACAGGTGAAGGCGTTTTCGGTTTTTTCCTGCTCACCACCTGCCACTCTCCCTCCTTGTTCACTGGTGCCTTTGGTGTTGGTGGTGCTGATGTAGCTGCTGCTGGTGATGCTGGCGCCGGTCCTTCAGGCTTCTTGGTTGGTTGGGCCTTAGGGGCCGGATTCCTGGCCGTACACGCCTTGGCGACGTGCTCCGCGGCCCCGCAGACCCAACAGCAAGGCTTCCTGCCCTCCACTATCACAAAGATAGCACGCTTCCTGCAGGTGAGAATATTAGGTATCTCCTTGATTTGTTGTTTAGACAAGGTCACCTGCAGGACCATATCACCGGTCAGGAAGCCTGCTTTTGAACTTAGAGCGGACACCTCAGCCACCTTCCCGTACTGAGCGAAGAAGGCGCCGATGTGATTTTGGGAAATGTCCATGGGGACGCCATGCAAGGTGATTTTGCGCTTGCACATCCCCATGTATTCCGTTTGGATCTGGAGGGTCTTGGTTTCGAGAACCACTCCAGCCAAACGTTTTGCCTCGTCGGCCGTACCCAGCAAGACGTCCCAACTTGCGCTGCTCTGCCTTGCCACCGCCTTAGCCTTGATATTCAGGGCCTTAATAGCTTCTTCGAGGCTGTCTCTGCTGATGCCCATGTATTTCTTGGTCTTCAGATCCTTTGTAATGAGCGTCACAATTCGGGCCTCGATTTCGGCCAACTCGTCGGGCACCGACAGCAGCTCCGTGCCCTTAATATATTCGGCATATTTTTGCCTCTGGTCTTCGTAATACTGTTCTCCCTTTAGTGGGACCTTGCCTCCTGTCCAACCAGAGGTCGAAGGTTTGGGAGAAGCTGGAGCTACTACCGGTGCCGGTACTGGTCCGGATCCTGATACTTCTGGAACTGAGGGTGACTCCCGTGGCGGTAATTGCCAGTCACCCTCCTTCCCTCCCACCGAGTCCGTGGTGGGAGGAACGATCACCTCTGGCCTTTCCGCGGCCATGCCTCCTAAGAGGCCGAACACCTGACAATCGCTTCCGGTGTTTCGCAGCTATAAAATAGCCACTACTTTTACGCTGCTCGAGCAATGAACTCGAGTGGAATTGATTGCCAGTCAAACCACAGTGTTAGTAAAAGCTACTATGGAACAGATACTACACTTTGATCCTACCCATAAAAACCACGGAACGCAATTATGGGGAGGAAGATGGCTCGTTTTATTTATACTGAGCAATACAGCATTATGGCACAAGGCCAGAAAAATGGGAGGGGGAACAAAACTTGGGGTGGTCTTCAGCTACTCTATCCTATACCTAGCTAATCAGATTCACGACCCATACATCCGTTACAATGATTCTCATTCACCATAAGAATTTGTCCATCACCACTCATACTTATCAAGCACCAAAATACCGCAAAACATAACGGGGACCTAAAAACGCCCCAAATGTACATAAAAATTTATTACTATATACAAATATAATACAAAAATAACTTTAAAAATTTGTACATGAAATGATATGATGGGAAGGGGGTATGAAGAAACAAAAAATCCCCAAAACAAAAAACAATTTCAAATGAATACATATACAAGGTGTTAGTAAGACCCAAACACACCCACATAATTAAAGAGGCCACTGTATTCTGCCTGACGAGACAAAATCAAGCCGCTCTCTTTCTAAGGGGAATGGAGGCACCGGGTAGAAAATAAAATGGGACTGGAGAATATATAAGGCTGACCCAGCCGAGAATACAAACGGGACAAAATAACAAAGGACAATGGGAATCTCGAACTGGGTCATAACAAAAGCAATGGAGCCGGGAACAGGCTAGGACAGACACATTCACTCACATTAACTAGGTACACAAAAGAATACTTTACCTTAACCACGGGAGGGGTTCCAGAGGAATCCACCCCGATGCGAGCAACAGATCTAAAAAAGAAAATCAAGACTAGCCCCGGTCACACGAACCAGGCTCGCTGCATATATCCACCTTTTGCTAAAGTCTGTCGGGTGCAGCCGTTTCCGTTCAGTTCTAATCTTCATTTTGAGCTGGTGCTCAAAATATCGGATTAGATCCTGATCCGAAAGACGACCTCCCCGCAAGACTTCCTCCAGACGCGTCATCCAAATCACCATTCTAGCCGTGGCCAGTAGCGACAGAAACACCATCCGCTTCACTCCAGAGTACGGGGGCGACACATTGTCCACAGCGTATGCGCGATCAATGAGCACAAGCTCCCGCGGCGCGATACGAGCAGTCAACTCGCCGACACGCGCCCACAACGGGCGAACGCGCGAACAATGGAAGAAGGCGTGCGCAGACGTCTCCTTAATTCCAAGGTCGCAACGTTCACAATCTGGCAAATCCGCCAGGCCCATTGCGAAACGCTTGTCATTGAGCGACAAACCATTCCGAGCCAATCGCCAGGTCAGAGAAAACTCAGAGTTGCTGAGCCAATCCGCACCTGGCGCCCAAGACCAATGAGAGCGGTACTCCACTCTCGACATGCCGAGCTTACTCCACAGCTTATCCTTCACGGCACCCTCCACTAATCCCCGATAGAAGATTTTCCTAGGCTGTGAAAGGTCACTGGACCGTGGAATGGCCTGTAAAGCCGCCAGACATTCGAGCAGGAATTTCGGTCGCACCCAAGGCCTGACGGTCAGCCATAGGGTCGGGGGCGTGATGGTAAGGCAAGGGAACATGTCCCTCACTACCCCCGCAAGCAACCGATCTTCCTCCAACGCGCGCCTGAGGAATGCCAACCTTGAAGCGAGCACGTGGCTCCTCAAGTGTGGCATCCCCAGACCCCCTTGACACGGACGGAGGCAACAGACTCCTTTGTCGACCATGTGTTTGCGTCCTCTCCACAGACAGGAGAATAGCAAACGCTCGAGCGCCTTCTCATGATCGTCACAAAGGGAAGTACTGACAGCCGGTAAAGGATCATGGGAAAGAGGTATGTGTTACACACCTCCGCCAAGCCCTTCACGGAGAGACCCCGTCGACGCCAAATCTTGACCGACGCGCCGACCTTTGCCAGTACTTCTGACCAGTTTTTCTCCAGCTGTAAGTCCGGACCGAACCAAACTCCGAGGAGCTTGACCGGCCCGTCCGTCCAGCTGAAGGGCCCCGGGAGGGAAACTCCCTTCCAGGCACCTAACCGCAAGCCGGATGACTTGTCGCAGTTAATTCTGGCCCCTGTCACCTTCTCGTACCGTACAAGCGCCTGGTGTACCGCCTCTATGTCCCTGCGGGAGGACACAAAGGTCGTTACGTCATCGGCGTACGCAGAAACCCTGGCTCGAGCTCCGCCAGGGACTTCAATTCCACGCAGGACCGGACTGCCCGTCTCGTCCCTCAGCCGGCGAAGGAGGGGCTCCAACGCCAAGACATAAAGGAGAGAAGACAGTGGACAACCCTGTCGGACCGACCTAGACAGCGCGAAAGCGCCCGACAGCTTCCCGTTCACCTGTACCACAGCCTTGGGGGAGCGATACAGAAGGCTAATCCAGCGGCTGAAGTCGGGTTTGAATCCGGCGGCCTGCAGGACAGCAGCCAGGTAGCCATGGTCAATCCTATCAAATGCCTTGGACTGATCTAAATTGATCAGCGCGGCCTCATCGTCGTCTTCTACACCCTCTATGATCGTGCGAATCAAGTGCAGGTTGCTCTGAATTGTTCTCCCCTTCACAGAACAAGTCTGATCCGGTTCCAACAGAGACTCGGCAACTAGCTGCAAGCGATTCGTCAGGATCTTGGCCAAAATCTTTAACTCTGTGTTCAGCAGAGTTATGGGCCTGTAGTCATCTAGTTCCCTCCCAACCTTCTTGCCTTTTCTCAACAGCGTGATCACGCCCCTGGTGATCCGACCGGGGATGGACCCCTGCCGAAACCAGTGGTTGAACACGACAGCCAAGAGCGGGACAAAAAGGTGCGACATCCTCAAGTACAATTCATAGGGCAAACCATCCAAACCTGGCGACTTGCCACTGCCGACCTTCTTCAAAGCCACGTAGATTTCGTCCTCCGTAATCTCCCCTTCGCAGCTAGCCGCTTCAGCCGGCAAAAGCCGGGGAAAGTCAGCCAAATAGCTGCGAAACTCCTCGTCACGGAGACCAGGCTCCTTGGTAAATCGGTGCTCGAAATGCTGCCGGAACGCCTCGCACATGTCGTCGGTGGACCTAAGGAGATGTCCCTCCGGGTCGCGCACCTCTCGAATGTACCGGTCGCCGGCATGGCGAATTTCTTCCTTGCGCAGTTCCGCGCCCATGTTCACAGCTTCGGAAGACATCTTGCTTAACTTAGCCCTAATTACCTGACCCATGTAGCGCCCGCTAGTCGAGCGCTCCAGGGCCTCCCTGGCTAAGGCTATTTCTAGGGGATCCCCACCAGCCTCCGCCCGGGCGAAATTAGCACTAAGTGTCTTTGCCTCCGCAGCCTTATCTAGGTTGAGCCGCTGGCTATATTTGGTGGCGAAAGACCTAATGGAGTCCTTAAGGTTAACCCACCACTTACTCCCAATGACTCGCCCAATTAACGCCCTCTGCACTAGTCTTGTCAGCTGGTCACGAAAGTCCCGCCTGTCCAGTAAGGACTGATTGAACTTCCAATAACCAGCCAACCTAGGCCTAAATTCTAACGCCACACGGGCACAAACGAGTTTGTGGTCCGAGTAGCCTAACCAGTGGAACGTTGGACATTCTAAGAAGTCTATGTCGGCTTCTCTCACTAACATCCTATCCAGGTACGCAGATACCCGGGTAGAAGGCCAACTACGCGTCCACGTCCACATGCTCCCATCCGGGTGATCGACCCGGTATCTATCGACGAGACCAAATTCGCCGATCAGATCAACCAGGCTACGATCACCACTCCACCCGCTAGCGCCCCTTCCTCTATCCCATTTGGGGGTTAGGACGGCATTCCAGTCCCCAACTAAGATTAGCCGTGTTGAATGCACCATGAAGGGCTCCAACAGCCGAAAGAAAGAGACACGCTCACCCTGAACATTGGGCGCATAAACCACAATCAGCCGGAACGACTTGCTTTTCACTGCAATATCGGCCACGATCAGCCGGCCCTCGGCACCGACATGGACAAGGTCCACCCTCGCGTCCAGGGTACGCTTGACCAGCAAAGAAACACCTCTGGCCAGCCGGCTCCCATATGCTGAATAGACGACAAAGTCGTTGGACAGCACACACGAGTCGACTTCGCAAACAAAGTGAGTCTCTTGGATCGCGGCCACATCCACGCCGAAGGACAAGAGGTCACGAAGCAGGCGAGCCGCCTTACCCCGATCCCTCAGGCCCTTCGCATTTATACTGGCTAACTTAATAGACATTCTTTAGACCTGAAAAGAGACAAAGAAAAACATGCAACAAACGGCTCTACTCGCATACGGGCCGGAAATCTCTGGCAGATAGGACCCCGACGGACTGTCCTAGGGACCCAGTTCCTACATCGGACGTAATCCGTCCGTCTAGGACAATGCCGCCGACGTCCGTGGGGTACGTTAGTTTTACCACCCTATATAGACTGGGGTGGAGTAAAACAGGGAACCTCCCCGAACAATTTTTTTGCATCTTCTTCAGTTCAGGTGTGTTCTCCTGAACCATTCTGACATTGGTGAAATGCTTCTTAGCCTCATGAATGTGGTCCCAGACCCTCAGGTTGCCACCGGTATTCCTTACCAGGGTGATGACACCTGGGGCCTGGGCAAAGTTCCTGGGGTCTTCTACAGAGCGACCGTCGACAGAGGTCATCTTCAGGAGTGGTTTTAGGAGCTTTCGCCTCTGTGACGACCACTCCGCCACCACATTGTCACTAACCCTCATTAGGGCATCACCTTGGGGAAGGGCACTTTTCTTTTTCGCCCGAGTGGGAGTGGGAATAGGAGAAGGGGAGGGAGTGGGAGTTACAGATTTGGCTTTTTTGAGGGGGGTCAATTCAAAGGTCAGGGTCTGGGAAGCTTTTTGCGGGGACGCAGGAAGGCTTCTTGCCTTTTCTGCGTACGATGTCCTTTTGGGTGAGACTGGTAAAGAGCTGCATCTATCCGCTCGTGATCTCTTTTCCCTGCTCCTGCTTCTCCTCCTAGCCTTCGGGTTGTCGTGTTGTTCTTCCACCTCCTCCTCTCTCCCACGCTTCAGGGAGGCTGATCTCTCCACTTCCATTAGCTCAGGGGCAGGACTTCTTTCCTTCCTCTGTTTGGGAGGAGACTTCTCTGAAGGTGACTCCTTCGGCTTTGCCGGCACCTTTGCCGGGGACTCCTTTTGTTTGGCCGGAGTCGGCACCTTCGCCGGAGCTTGCTTTGCAGGCGTCTTGACAGGTGTCGGCACTTTCTCCGGGGAAGATGTTTTGGTTTTCTTCCTGGCCACCACCTGCCATTCGCCCTCCTTGTTACCCACGGGAGACTGTGTTGGTAGAACTTGCTTTCCTCCTTCCTTCTCCTGTGCCTTTAGCTGCTGCTTAGCTGGTTGGGCTGGCTGGGCCTTTGGGGCCGGATTCTTGGTAGGACACGCCTTTGCGACGTGGTCCGCCGACCCGCAGACCCAACAGCACGGCTTTCTCCCTTCTACAATGACGAAAATCGCCCGACCCCTGCAGGTGAGGATGTTGGGTATTTTCGCTATGTTGTCCTTGTTTAGCGTCACCTGCAGGGTCATGTCTCCCGTGAGAAAACCTGCCTTGGACCGCAGCGAGGAGACTTCGGCCACCCTTCCGTACTGTACAAAGAAGGCGCCGATATGATCCTCTGCAATGTCCATGGGGACGCCATGCAGGGTCACTTTCACTTTTTTTGTGCCCATATATTCGGTATGGAACTGGAGAGTTTTGGTCTCCAGAACCACACCAATTAAGCTTTTGGCTTCTTCGGCGGAGCCAAGCAGGACGTCCCACATGGCATTGCCTCTCCTCGCTACGGCCTTAGCTTTGATCTTTAAGGCCTGTATCCCCTCCTCAAATGTATCTCTGGGGACACCGACCAACTTTTTAGTCTTAAGGTCCTTGGTGATTAGGGTGATAATTCGGGACTCTATTTGTGCCAACTGCTCCGGCACTGACACCAACTCCGTCCCTTTAATAAAATCCGAGTATTCTTTCGCAATTTTATCGTAATACTCTTCCCCCTTAAGCGTCATTTTTTTGCCTCCCTTCCACCCAGAGGTCGAAGGTAAGGGGGACGCTGGCGCTACTGACACTGCTGGTACTGTAGGAGAGGGATTATCCCGAGGCGGTAATGCCCAATCCCCCTCCTTTCCCCCCACCGAGTCCGTGGTGGGAGGCACGATCGCATCTGGCCTATCGGAGGCCATGCCTCCTAAGAGGCCGAACACCTGACAATCGCTTCCGGTGTTTCGCAGCTATAAAGCCACTACTTTTACGCTGCTCGAGCAATGAACTCGAGTGGAATTGATTGCCAGTCAAACCACAGCTGTAGTAAAAGCTACTATGGAACAGATACTACACTTTGATCCTGCCCATAAAAACCACGGAACGCAATTATGGGGAGGAAGATGGCTCGTTTTATTTATTTTGTTTTTACACAAAATTGTGGCTCAAGGCCAAAAACTGGGAGGGGGAACAAAACTTGGGGTGGTCTTCAGCTACTCTATCCTATACCTAGCTAACCAGATTCACGACCCATACATACGTTACAATGATTCTCATTCACCATAAGAATTTGCCCATCAACACTCATACCTATCAAGCACCAAAAAACCGCAAAACATACCGGGGACCTAAAAACGCCCCAAATGTACATAAAAATTTATTACTATATACAAATATAATACAAAAATAACTTTAAAAATTTGTACATGAAATGATATGATGGGAAGGGGGTATGAAGAAACAAAAAATCCCCAAAACAAAAACAATTTCAAATGAATATTTATACATTATGTTAGTAAGACCCAAACACACCCACATAATTAAAGAGGCCACTGTATTCTGCCTGTATAGACAAAATCAAGCCGCTCTCTTTCTACGGGGAATGGAGAAATAGGTTAAAAAATAAAATGGACTGGAGAATATATAAGGCTGACCCAGCCGAGAATAAAACGGGACAAAATAACTCTGGACAATGGGGATCTCGAACTGGATCATAACAAAAGCAAGGGAGCCGGGAACAGGCTAGGACAAACCCACTCACTCACGTTAACTAGGTACACAAAAGAATACTTTACCTTAACCACGGGAGGGGTTCCAGAGGAATCCACCCCGATGCGAGCAGCAGATCTAAAAAAGAAAATCAAGACTAGCCCCGGTCACACGAACCAGGCTCGCTGCATATATCCACCTTTTGCTAAAGTCTGTCGGGTGCAGCCGTTTCCGTTCAGTTCTAATCTTCATTTTGAGCTGGTGCTCAAAATATCGGATTAGATCCTGATCCGAAAGACGACCTCCCCGCAAGACTTCCTCCAGTCGCGTCATCCAGATCACCATTCTAGCCGTGGCCAGTAGCGACAGAAACACCATCCGCTTCACTCCAGAGTACGGGGGCGACACATTGTCCACAGCGTATGCGCGATCAATGAGCACAAGCTCCCGCGGCGCGATACGAGCAGTCAACTCGCCGACACGCGCCCACAACGGGCGAACGCGCGAACAATGGAAGAAGGCGTGCGCAGACGTCTCCTTAATTCCAAGGTCGCAACGTTCACAATCTGGCAAATCCGCCAGGCCCATTGCGAAACGCTTGTCATTGAGCGACAAACCATTCCGAGCCAATCGCCAGGTCAGAGAAAACTCAGAGTTGCTGAGCCAATCCGCACCTGGCGCCCAAGACCAATGAGAGCGGTACTCCACTCTCGACATGCCGAGCTTACTCCACAGCTTATCCTTCACGGCACCCTCCACTAATCCCCGATAGAAGATTTTCCTAGGCTGTGAAAGGTCACTGGACCGTGGAATGGCCTGTAAAGCCGCCAGACATTCGAGCAGGAATTTCGGTCGCACCCAAGGCCTGACGGTCAGCCATAGGGTCGGGGGCGTGATGGTAAGGCAAGGGAACATGTCCCTCACTACCCCCGCAAGCAACCGATCTTCCTCCAACGCGCGCCTGAGGAATGCCAACCTTGAAGCGAGCACGTGGCTCCTCAAGTGTGGCATCCCCAGACCCCCTTGACACGGACGGAGGCAACAGACTCCTTTGTCGACCATGTGTTTGCGTCCTCTCCACAGACAGGAGAATAGCAAACGCTCGAGCGCCTTCTCATGATCGTCACAAAGGGGAAGTACTGACAGCCGGTAAAGGATCATGGGAAAGAGGTATGTGTTACACACCTCCGCCAAGCCCTTCACGGAGAGACCCCGTCGACGCCAAATCTTGACCGACGCGCCGACCTTTGCCAGTACTTCTGACCAGTTTTTCTCCAGCTGTAAGTCCGGACCGAACCAAACTCCGAGGAGCTTGACCGGCCCGTCCGTCCAGCTGAAGGGCCCCGGGAGGGAAACTCCCTTCCAGGCACCTAACCGCAAGCCGGATGACTTGTCGCAGTTAATTCTGGCCCCTGTCACCTTCTCGTACCGTACAAGCGCCTGGTGTACCGCCTCTATGTCCCTGCGGGAGGACACAAAGGTCGTTACGTCATCGGCGTACGCAGAAACCCTGGCTCGAGCTCCGCCAGGGACTTCAATTCCACGCAGGACCGGACTGCCCGTCTCGTCCCTTAGCCTGCGAAGGAGGGGCTCCAAACACAGGACATAAAGGAGAGAAGACAGTGGACAACCCTGTCGGACCGACCTAGACAGCGCGAAAGCGCCCGACAGCTTCCCGTTCACCTGTACCACAGCCTTGGGGGAGCGATACAGAAGGCTAATCCAGCGGCTGAAGTCGGGTTTGAATCCGGCGGCCTGCAGGACAGCAGCCAGGTAGCCATGGTCAATCCTATCAAATGCCTTGGACTGATCTAAATTGATCAGCGCGGCCTCATCGTCGTCTTCTACACCCTCTATGATCGTGCGAATCAAGTGCAGGTTGCTCTGAATTGTTCTCCCCTTCACAGAACAAGTCTGATCTGGTTCCAACAGAGACTCGGCAACTAGCTGCAAGCGATTCGTCAGGATCTTGGCCAAAATCTTTAACTCTGTGTTTAGCAGAGTTATGGGCCTGTAGTCATCTAGTTCCCTCCCAACCTTCTTGCCTTTTCTCAACAGCGTGATCACGCCCCTGGTGATCCGACCGGGGATGGACCCCTGCCGAAACCAGTGGTTGAACACGACAGCCAAGAGCGGGACAAAAAGGTGCGACATCCTCAAGTACAATTCATAGGGCAAACCATCCAAACCTGGCGACTTGCCACTGCTGACCTTCTTCAAAGCCACGTAGATTTCGTCCTCCGTAATCTCCCCTTCGCAGCTAGCCGCTTCAGCCGGCAAAAGCCGGGGAAAGTCAGCCAAATAGCTGCGAAACTCCTCGTCACGGAGACCAGGCTCCTTGGTAAATCGGTGCTCGAAATGCTGCCGGAACGCCTCGCACATGTCGTCGGTGGACCTAAGGAGATGTCCCTCCGGGTCGCGTACCTCTCGAATGTACCGGTCGCCGGCATGGCGAATTTCTTCCTTGCGCAGTTCCGCGCCCATGTTCACAGCTTCGGAAGACATCTTGCTTAACTTAGCCCTAATTACCTGACCCATGTAGCGCCCGCTAGTCGAGCGCTCCAGGGCCTCCCTGGCTAAGGCTATTTCTAGGGGATCCCCACCAGCCTCCGCCCGGGCGAAATTAGCACTAAGTGTCTTTGCCTCCGCAGCCTTATCTAAGATGAGCCGCTGGCTATATTTGGTGGCGAAAGACCTAATGGAGTCCTTAAGGTTAACCCACCACTTACTCCCAATGACTCGCCCAATTAACGCCCGCTGCACTAGTTTTGTCAGCTGGTCACGAAAGTCCCGCCTGTCCAGTAAGGACTGATTGAACTTCCAATAACCAGCCAACCTAGGCCTAAAGTCTAACGCCACCCGGGCACAAACAAGTTTGTGGTCCGAGTAGCCTAACCAGTGGAACGTTGGACATTCTAAGAAGTCTATGTCGGCTTCTCTCACTAACATCCTATCCAGGTACGCAGATACCCGGGTAGAAGGCCAACTATGCGTCCACGTCCACATGCTCCCATCCGGATGATCGACCCGGTATCTATCGACGAGACCAAAATCGCCGATCAGATCAACCAGGCTACGATCACCACTCCACCCGCTAGCGCCCCTTCCTCTATCCCATTTGGGGGTTAGGACGGCATTCCAGTCCCCAACTAAGATTAGCCGTGTTGAATGCACCATGAAGGGCTCCAACAGCCGAAAGAAAGAGACACGCTCACCTTGAACATTGGGCGCATAAACCACAATCAGCCGGAACGACTTGCTTTTCACTGCAATATCGGCCACGATCAGCCGGCCCTCGGCACCGACATGGACAAGGTCAACCCTCGCGTCCAGGGTACGCTTGACCAGCAAAGAAACACCTCTGGCCAGCCGGCTCCCATATGCTGAATAGACGACAAAGTCGTTAGACAGCACACACGAGTCGACTTCGCAAACAAAGTGAGTCTCTTGGATCGCGGCCACATCCACGCCGAAGGACAAGAGGTCACGAAGCAGGCGAGCCGCCTTACCCCGATCCCTCAGGCCCTTCGCATTTATACTGGCTAACTTAATAGACATTCTTTAGATCTGAAACGAAAAAACAGAAAAAGACATGCAACAGACGGCTCTACTCGCATACCGGGTAGAAATCTCGGGTAGACGGGACCCCGACGGACTGTCCTAGGGACCCTGTACCAATGTCGGACGTAATCCGTCCGTCTAAGACAATTCCGCCGACGTCCGTGGGGTAGGTTAGCTTTAGAACCCTATACAGACAGGGGTGGATTAAAACGGGGAACCTCCCCGAACAATTTTTTGCCATCTTTGCAAGTTCTGGTGAGTTTTCTATCGCCATAGTCATTTTTGGGTATTGTTTCTGCACCTCGGCGATATGGTCCCAGACCCGCAGGTTCCCACCGGTATTTCTTACCAGGGTGATGACACCTGGGGCCTGGGGAAAGTTCCTCGGGTCTTCAGTGGACAGACCCTTCACCGAGGTGAGTTTAAGTAGAGGCTTGAGCAGCCTTCGACGCTGGGAAGACCACTCGTCTACGATGCTGTCCTTGACTTCCATTAGGGCATCCCCACGAGGGAGGGCATATTTCTTCTTAGCCCGAGTGGGAGTGGGAGCAGGAGAAGGGGAGGGAGAAGGTGTTGTGGCACTAGCTTTGCCCAAGGGGGTCAGTTTAAAAACTGGGGACTGGGAAGCTTTAAGCGGGGACGAGGGGAGACTTTTCGCCTTTTGGGCATACGTACTCCTTACGGGGGAGACCGGCAGTGAAGAACATTTGTTTACTGCCTTCCTCCTCTCAACGCTTCTACTCTTTCGCCGACTTTTAGGGTTGTCGATGTCTTCCTCCCCTTCATCTCTCCCTCTCTTCAGGGACGCCGCTCTATCTACCTCCATTCGCTGTTCCTCTGGGGGGGTTGGACTTCTGTCCTTCCTCTGTTTGGGAGGCGACTTCTTTTTGGGCGCCTCCTTTGTTGTTACGGGCGACATGCCAGGTGGCAGCACCTTTGCAGGGGAAGGTGTTTTGCCCTTCTTCCGGCTCACCACCTGCCACTCGCCCTCTTTGTTTGCTACCGGAGCTGGTGTTACCGGTTTTACGCCCTCTTTCTCCATGGGCTGCTGTTTCTGTTTTGCTGGTTGTGCTAGTTGGGCCGCTGGGGCCGGGTTCTTGGTTGGACACGCCTTAGCGACGTGCTCCGCGGCTCCGCAGACCCAACAGCATGGCTTCCTTCCTTCTACCACGATGAAAATCCTACGACCCCTGCAGGTGAGGATGTTGGGAATTTTCCCGATATTCTCCTTCGACGCAGTCACCTGCAGGGTCATATCACCTGTCATAAAGCCAGCCTTCGACCGCAGCGAGGAGACTGAGGCCACCTTTCCGTATCCTGCGAAAAAGGCGCCAACGTGGTCTTCATCAATTTCCATGGGGACGCCATGCAGTGTAATTTTCACTTTCCGGGCACCCATGTATTCAGTGCTGAACTGGAGTGATTTCGTCTCCAGTACTTCTCCGATCAGACGTTTCGCCTCCTCGGCCGAGCCCAGCAAGACGTCCCACATGGAATTGCCCCTCCTCGCCACGGCCCTGGCTTTAATCTTCAAAGCTTTAATGGCTTCTTCCAATACGTCCCTTGAGACTCCCACCAACTTGTGCGATTTTATGTCCTTAGTATGCAGGGTAATAATCCTTGCCTCAATGTCGGCCAACTTATCCGGCACAGAGACCAGCTCTGTGCCCTTAATGTACTCCGCATATTTGGCTCTTATCTCCTCATAGTACTTCTCGTCCTTACATATCATCACACTGGTTGTCTTACTCGCTGTCCATCCGGAAGTGGACGGTAAGGGGAAACCTGCTGCTGGAACTGAGGGTGACTCCCGTGGCGGTAGTTGCCAGTCACCCTCCTTCCCTCCCACCGACGCCATGGTGGGAGGCACGACTTCGTCCGGCCTCTCTGAGGCCATTGCCTCCTAAGAGGCCTGAAAAAAGAAACACTGGACAACTGTCCTCCGGTGTTTCACGACCGGTGAAGGTCGCTACTTTTCACGCAGCCACAAGCAATGAACTTGGGTGGAGAAACAGAAATCCCGAAACCACAGATATAGTATAAGCTACTATGGAACAGATACTACACTTTGATCCTACCCATAAAAACCACGGAACGCAATTATGGGGAGGAAGATGGCTCGTTTTATTTATTTGTATAAATACAAATTGTGGCTCAAGGCCAAAAACTGGGAGGGGGAACAAAACTTGGGGTGGTCTTCAGCTACTCTATCCTATACCTAGCTAATCAGATTCACGACCCATACATACGTTACAATGATTCTCATTCACCATAAGAATTTGTCCATCACCACTCATACTTATCAAGCACCGCAAAACATACCGGGGACCTAAAAACGCCCCAAATGTACATAAAAATTTTATTACTATATACAAATATGATACAAAAATAACTTTAAAAATTTGTACATGAAATGATATGATGGGACGGGGGTATGAAGAAACAAAAAATCCCCAAAACAAAAACAATTTCAAATGAATATTTATACATTATGTTAGTAAGGCCCAAACACACCCACATAATTAAAGAGGCCACTGTATTCTGCCTGTAGAGACAAAATCAAGCCGCTCTCTTTCTAAGGGGAATGGAGAAGTAGGGTACAAAAATAAAATGGACTGGAGAATATATAAGGCTGACCCAGCCGAGAATGAAACGGGACAAAATAACTCTGGACAATGGGGATCTCGAACTGGATCATAACAAAAGCAAGGGAGCCGGGAACAGGCCGGGACTAACACTATCACTCACATTAACTAGGTATACAAAAGAATACTTTACCTTAACCACGGGAGGGGTTCCAGAGGAATCCACCCCGATGCGAGCAACAGATCTAAAAAAGAAAATCAAGACTAGCCCCGGTCACACGAACCAGGCTCGCTGCATATATCCACCTTTTGCTAAAGTCTGTCGGGTGCAGCCGTTTCCGTTCAGTTCTAATCTTCATTTTGAGCTGGTGCTCAAAATATCGGATTAGATCCTGATCCGAAAGACGACCTCCCCGCAAGACTTCCTCCAGACGCGTCATCCAAATCACCATTCTAGCCGTGGCCAGTAGCGACAGAAACACCATCCGCTTCACTCCAGAGTACGGGGGCGACACATTGTCCACAGCGTATGCGCGATCAATGAGCACAAGCTCCCGCGGCGCGATACGAGCAGTCAACTCGCCGACACGCGCCCACAACGGGCGAACGCGCGAACAATGGAAGAAGGCGTGCGCAGACGTCTCCTTAATTCCAAGGTCGCAACGTTCACAATCTGGCAAATCCGCCAGGCCCATTGCGAAACGCTTGTCATTGAGCGACAAACCATTCCGAGCCAATCGCCAGGTCAGAGAAAACTCAGAGTTGCTGAGCCAATCCGCACCTGGCGCCCAAGACCAATGAGAGCGGTACTCCACTCTCGACATGCCGAGCTTACTCCACAGCTTATCCTTCACGGCACCCTCCACTAATCCCCGATAGAAGATTTTCCTAGGCTGTGAAAGGTCACTGGACCGTGGAATGGCCTGTAAAGCCGCCAGACATTCGAGCAGGAATTTCGGTCGCACCCAAGGCCTGACGGTCAGCCATAGGGTCGGGGGCGTGATGGTAAGGCAAGGGAACATGTCCCTCACTACCCCCGCAAGCAACCGATCTTCCTCCAACGCGCGCCTGAGGAATGCCAACCTTGAAGCGAGCACGTGGCTCCTCAAGTGTGGCATCCCCAGACCCCCTTGACACGGACGGAGGCAACAGACTCCTTTGTCGACCATGTGCTTGCGTCCTCTCCACAGACAGGAGAATAGCAAACGCTCGAGCGCCTTCTCATGATCGTCACAAAGGGGAAGTACTGACAGCCGGTAAAGGATCATGGGAAAGAGGTATGTGTTACACACCTCCGCCAAGCCCTTCACGGAGAGACCCCGTCGACGCCAAATCTTGACCGACGCGCCGACCTTTGCCAGTACTTCTGACCAGTTTTTCTCCAGCTGTAAGTCCGGACCGAACCAAACTCCGAGGAGCTTGACCGGCCCGTCCGTCCAGCTGAAGGGCCCCGGGAGGGAAACTCCCTTCCAGGCACCTAACCGCAAGCCGGATGACTTGTCGCAGTTAATTCTGGCCCCTGTCACCTTCTCGTACCGTACAAGCGCCTGGTGTACCGCCTCTATGTCCCTGCGGGAGGACACAAAGGTCGTTACGTCATCGGCGTACGCAGAAACCCTGGCTCGAGCTCCGCCAGGGACTTCAATTCCACGCAGGACCGGACTGCCAGTCTCGTCCCTCAGCCTGCGAAGGAGGGGCTCCAACGCGAGGACATAAAGGAGAGAAGACAGTGGACAACCCTGTCGGACCGACCTAGACAGCGCGAAAGCGCCCGACAGCTTCCCGTTCACCTGTACCACAGCCTTGGGGGAGCGATACAGAAGGCTAATCCAGCGGCTGAAGTCGGGTTTGAATCCGGCGGCCTGCAGGACAGCAGCCAGGTAGCCATGGTCAATCCTATCAAATGCCTTGGACTGATCTAAATTGATCAGCGCGGCCTCATCGTCGTCTTCTACACCCTCTATGATCGTGCGAATCAAGTGCAGGTTGCTCTGAATTGTTCTCCCCTTCACAGAACAAGTCTGATCCGGTTCCAACAGAGACTCGGCAACTAGCTGCAAGCGATTCGTCAGGATCTTGGCCAAAATCTTTAACTCTGTGTTTAGCAGAGTTATGGGCCTGTAGTCATCTAGTTCCCTCCCAACCTTCTTGCCTTTTCTCAACAGCGTGATCACGCCCCTGGTGATCCGACCGGGGATGGACCCCTGCCGAAACCAGTGGTTGAACACGACAGCCAAGAGCGGGACAAAAAGGTGCGACATCCTCAAGTACAATTCATAGGGCAAACCATCCAAACCTGGCGACTTGCCACTGCCGACCTTCTTCAAAGCCACGTAGATTTCGTCCTCCGTAATCTCCCCTTCGCAGCTAGCCGCTTCAGCCGGCAAAAGCCGGGGAAAGTCAGCCAAATAGCTGCGAAACTCCTCGTCACGGAGACCAGGCTCCTTGGTAAATCGGTGCTCGAAATGCTGCCGGAACGCCTCGCACATGTCGTCGGTGGACCTAAGGAGATGTCCCTCCGGGTCGCGTACCTCTCGAATGTACCGGTCGCCGGCATGGCGAATTTCTTCCTTGCGCAGTTCCGCGCCCATGTTCACAGCTTCGGAAGACATCTTGCTTAACTTAGCCCTAATTACCTGACCCATGTAGCGCCCGCTAGTCGAGCGCTCCAGGGCCTCCCTGGCTAAGGCTATTTCTAGGGGATCCCCACCAGCCTCCGCCCGGGCGAAATTAGCACTAAGTGTCTTTGCCTCCGCAGCCTTATCTAAGTTGAGCCGCTGGCTATATTTGGTGGCGAAAGACCTAATGGAGTCCTTAAGGTTAACCCACCACTTACTCCCAATGACTCGCCCAATTAACGCCCGCTGCACTAGTTTTGTCAGCTGGTCACGAAAGTCCCGCCTGTCCAGTAAGGACTGATTGAACTTCCAATAACCAGCCAACCTAGGCCTAAAGTCTAACGCCACCCGGGCACAAACAAGTTTGTGGTCCGAGTAGCCTAACCAGTGGAACGTAGGACATTCTAAGAAGTCTATGTCGGCTTCTCTCACTAACATCCTATCCAGGTACGCAGATACCCGGGTAGAAGGCCAACTACGCGTCCACGTCCACATGCTCCCTTCCGGATGATCGACCCGGTATCTATCGACGAGACCAAATTCGCCGATCAGATCAACCAGGCTACGATCACCACTCCACCCGCTAGCGCCCCTCCCTCTATCCCATTTGGGGGTTAGGACGGCATTCCAGTCCCCAACTAAGATTAGCCGTGTTGAATGCACCATGAAGGGCTCCAACAGCCGAAAGAAAGAGACACGCTCACCTTGAACATTGGGCGCATAAACCACAATCAGCCGGAACGACTTGCTTTTCACTGCAATATCGGCCACGATCAGCCGGCCCTCGGCACCGACATGGACAAGGTCCACCCTCGCGTCCAGGGTACGCTTGACCAGCAAAGAAACACCTCTGGCCAGCCGGCTCCCATATGCTGAATAGACGACAAAGTCGTTAGACAGCACACACGAGTCGACTTCGCAAACAAAGTGAGTCTCTTGGATCGCGGCCACATCCACGCCGAAGGACAAGAGGTCACGAAGCAGGCGAGCCGCCTTACCCCGATCCCTCAGGCCCTTCGCATTTATACTGGCTATCTTAATAGACATTCTTTAGACCTGTAACGAAAAAACACAAAAAGACATGCAACAAACGGCTCTACTCGCATACCGGGAAGAAATCTCGGGTAGACGGGACCCCGACGGACTGTCCTAGGGACCCTGTACCTATATCGGACGTAATCCGCCCGTCTAGGACAATCCCGCCGACGTCCGTTGGATAAGTTAATTTTACCACCCTATATAAGCAGGGGTGGAGTAATACGGGGAACCTCCCCGAACAATTCCTAGCCATTTTTCTTAGTTCCGGTGAGTTTTCTTTCACCATAGTCATCTTTGGGTATTGTTTCTGCACCTCGGCGATATGGTCCCAGACCCGCAGGTTCCCACCGGTATTTCTTACCAGGGTGATGACACCTGGGGCCTGGGAAAAGTTCCTCGGGTCTTCAGTGGACAGACCCTTCACCGAGGTGAGATTAAGCAGAGGCTTGAGCAGCCTTCGACGCTGGGAAGACCACTCGTCTACGATGCTGTCCTTGACTTCCATTAGGGCATCCCCACGAGGGAGGGCATGTTTCTTCTTAGCCCGAGTGGGAGTGGGAGTAGGAGAAGGGGAGGGAGAAGGTGTTATGGCACTAGCTTTGACCAAGGGGGTCAGTTTAAAAACTGGGGACTGGGAAGCTTTACGCGGGGACGAGGGGAGACTCTAGCCTTTTGGGCATACGTAGTCCTTACGGGGGAGACCGGCAGTGAAGAACATTTGTTTACTGCCTTCCTCCTCTCAACGCTTCTACTCTTTCGCCGACTTTTAGGGTTGTCGATGTCTTCCTCCGCTTCATCTCTCCCTCTCTTCAGGGAAGCCGCTCTATCAACCTCCATTTGCTGTTCATCTGGGGGGGTTGGACTTCTGTCCTTCCTCTGTTTGGGAGGCGACTTCCTTTTGGGCGCCTCCCTTGTTGTTACGGGCGACATGCCAGGTGGCAGCACCTTTGCAGGGGAAGGTGTTTTGCCCTTCTTCCGGCTCACCACCTGCCACTCGCCCTCTTTGTTTGCTACCGGAGCTGGTGTTACCGGTTTTACGCCCTCTTTCTCCATGGGCTGCTGTTTCTGTTTTGCTGGTTGTGCTAGTTGGGCCGCTGGGGCCGGGTTCTTGGTTGGACACGCCTTAGCGACGTGCTCCGCGGCTCCGCAGACCCAACAGCATGGCTTCCTTCCTTCTACCACGATGAAAATCCTACGACCCCTGCAGGTGAGGATGTTGGGAATTTTCCCGATATTCTCCTTCGACGCAGTCACCTGCAGGGTCATATCACCTGTCATAAAGCCAGCCTTCGACCGCAGCGAGGAGACTGAGGCCACCTTTCCGTATCCTGCGAAAAAGGCGCCAACGTGGTCTTCATCAATTTCCATGGGGACGCCATGCAGTGTAATTTTCACTTTCCGGGCACCCATGTATTCAGTGCTGAACTGGAGTGATTTCGTCTCCAGTACTTCTCCGATCAGACGTTTCGCCTCCTCGGCCGAGCCCAGCAAGACGTCCCACATGGAATTGCCCCTCCTCGCCACGGCCCTGGCTTTAATCTTCAAAGCTTTAATGGCTTCTTCCAATACGTCCCTTGAGACTCCCACCAACTTGTGCGATTTTATGTCCTTAGTATGCAGGGTAATAATCCTTGCCTCAATGTCGGCCAACTTATCCGGCACAGAGACCAGCTCTGTGCCCTTAATGTACTCCGCATATTTGGCTCTTATCTCCTCATAGTACTTCTCGTCCTTACATATCATCACACTGGTTGTCTTACTCGCTGTCCATCCGGAAGTGGACGGTAAGGGGAAACCTGCTGCTGGAACTGAGGGTGACTCCCGTGGCGGTAGTTGCCAGTCACCCTCCTTCCCTCCCACCGACGCCATGGTGGGAGGCACGACTTCGTCCGGCCTCTCTGAGGCCATTGCCTCCTAAGAGGCCTGAAAAAAGAAACACTGGACAACTGTCCTCCGGTGTTTCACGACCGGTGAAGGTCGCTACTTTTCACGCAGCCACAAGCAATGAACTTGGGTGGAGAAACAGAAATCCCGAAACCACAGATATAGTATAAGCTACTATGGAACAGATACTACACTTTGATCCTACCCATAAAAACCACGGAACGCAATTATGGGGAGGAAGATGGCTCGTTTTATTTATTTTGTTTTTACACAAAATTGTGGCTCAAGGCCAAAAACTGGGAGGGGGAACAAAACTTGGGGTGGTCTTCAGCTACTCTATCCTATACCTAGCTAACCAGATTCACGACCCATACATACGTTACAATGATTCTCATTCACCATAAGAATTTGCCCATCAACACTCATACCTATCAAGCACCAAAAAACCGCAAAACATACCGGGGACCTAAAAACGCCCCAAATGTACATAAAAATTTATTACTATATACAAATATAATACAAAAATAACTTTAAAAATTTGTACATGAAATGATATGATGGGAAGGGGGTATGAAGAAACAAAAAATCCCCAAAACAAAAACAATTTCAAATGAATATTTATACATTATGTTAGTAAGACCCAAACACACCCACATAATTAAAGAGGCCACTGTATTCTGCCTGTATAGACAAAATCAAGCCGCTCTCTTTCTACGGGGAATGGAGAAATAGGTTAAAAAATAAAATGGACTGGAGAATATATAAGGCTGACCCAGCCGAGAATAAAACGGGACAAAATAACTCTGGACAATGGGGATCTCGAACTGGATCATAACAAAAGCAAGGGAGCCGGGAACAGGCTAGGACAAACCCACTCACTCACGTTAACTAGGTACACAAAAGAATACTTTACCTTAACCACGGGAGGGGTTCCAGAGGAATCCACCCCGATGCGAGCAGCAGATCTAAAAAAGAAAATCAAGACTAGCCCCGGTCACACGAACCAGGCTCGCTGCATATATCCACCTTTTGCTAAAGTCTGTCGGGTGCAGCCGTTTCCGTTCAGTTCTAATCTTCATTTTGAGCTGGTGCTCAAAATATCGGATTAGATCCTGATCCGAAAGACGACCTCCCCGCAAGACTTCCTCCAGTCGCGTCATCCAGATCACCATTCTAGCCGTGGCCAGTAGCGACAGAAACACCATCCGCTTCACTCCAGAGTACGGGGGCGACACATTGTCCACAGCGTATGCGCGATCAATGAGCACAAGCTCCCGCGGCGCGATACGAGCAGTCAACTCGCCGACACGCGCCCACAACGGGCGAACGCGCGAACAATGGAAGAAGGCGTGCGCAGACGTCTCCTTAATTCCAAGGTCGCAACGTTCACAATCTGGCAAATCCGCCAGGCCCATTGCGAAACGCTTGTCATTGAGCGACAAACCATTCCGAGCCAATCGCCAGGTCAGAGAAAACTCAGAGTTGCTGAGCCAATCCGCACCTGGCGCCCAAGACCAATGAGAGCGGTACTCCACTCTCGACATGCCGAGCTTACTCCACAGCTTATCCTTCACGGCACCCTCCACTAATCCCCGATAGAAGATTTTCCTAGGCTGTGAAAGGTCACTGGACCGTGGAATGGCCTGTAAAGCCGCCAGACATTCGAGCAGGAATTTCGGTCGCACCCAAGGCCTGACGGTCAGCCATAGGGTCGGGGGCGTGATGGTAAGGCAAGGGAACATGTCCCTCACTACCCCCGCAAGCAACCGATCTTCCTCCAACGCGCGCCTGAGGAATGCCAACCTCGAAGCGAGCACGTGGCTCCTCAAGTGTGGCATCCCCAGACCCCCTTGACACGGACGGAGGCAACAGACTCCTTTGTCGACCATGTGTTTGCGTCCTCTCCACAGACAGGAGAATAGCAAACGCTCGAGCGCCTTCTCATGATCGTCACAAAGGGGAAGTACTGACAGCCGGTAAAGGATCATGGGAAAGAGGTATGTGTTACACACCTCCGCCAAGCCCTTCACGGAGAGACCCCGTCGACGCCAAATCTTGACCGACGCGCCGACCTTTGCCAGTACTTCTGACCAGTTTTTCTCCAGCTGTAAGTCCGGACCGAACCAAACTCCGAGGAGCTTGACCGGCCCGTCCGTCCAGCTGAAGGGCCCCGGGAGGGAAACTCCCTTCCAGGCACCTAACCGCAAGCCGGATGACTTGTCGCAGTTAATTCTGGCCCCTGTCACCTTCTCGTACCGTACAAGCGCCTGGTGTACCGCCTCTATGTCCCTGCGGGAGGACACAAAGGTCGTTACGTCATCGGCGTACGCAGAAACCCTGGCTCGAGCTCCGCCAGGGACTTCAATTCCACGCAGGACCGGACTGCCCGTCTCGTCCCTTAGCCTGCGAAGGAGGGGCTCCAAACACAGGACATAAAGGAGAGAAGACAGTGGACAACCCTGTCGGACCGACCTAGACAGCGCGAAAGCGCCCGACAGCTTCCCGTTCACCTGTACCACAGCCTTGGGGGAGCGATACAGAAGGCTAATCCAGCGGCTGAAGTCGGGTTTGAATCCGGCGGCCTGCAGGACAGCAGCCAGGTAGCCATGGTCAATCCTATCAAATGCCTTGGACTGATCTAAATTGATCAGCGCGGCCTCATCGTCGTCTTCTACACCCTCTATGATCGTGCGAATCAAGTGCAGGTTGCTCTGAATTGTTCTCCCCTTCACAGAACAAGTCTGATCCGGTTCCAACAGAGACTCGGCAACTAGCTGCAAGCGATTCGTCAGGATCTTGGCCAAAATCTTTAACTCTGTGTTTAGCAGAGTTATGGGCCTGTAGTCATCTAGTTCCCTCCCAACCTTCTTGCCTTTTCTCAACAGCGTGATCACGCCCCTGGTGATCCGACCGGGGATGGACCCCTGCCGAAACCAGTGGTTGAACACGACAGCCAAGAGCGGGACAAAAAGGTGCGACATCCTCAAGTACAATTCATAGGGCAAACCATCCAAACCTGGCGACTTGCCACTGCCGACCTTCTTCAAAGCCACGTAGATTTCGTCCTCCGTAATCTCCCCTTCGCAGCTAGCCGCTTCAGCCGGCAAAAGCCGGGGAAAGTCAGCCAAATAGCTGCGAAACTCCTCGTCACGGAGACCAGGCTCCTTGGTAAATCGGTGCTCGAAATGCTGCCGGAACGCCTCGCACATGTCGTCGGTGGACCTAAGGAGATGTCCCTCCGGGTCGCGTACCTCTCGAATGTACCGGTCGCCGACATGGCGAATTTCTTCCTTGCGCAGTTCCGCGCCCATGTTCACAGCTTCGGAAGACATCTTGCTTAACTTAGCCCTAATTACCTGACCCATGTAGCGCCCGCTAGTCGAGCGCTCCAGGGCCTCCCTGGCTAAGGCTATTTCTAGGGGATCCCCACCAGCCTCCGCCCGGGCGAAATTAGCACTAAGTGTCTTTGCCTCCGCAGCCTTATCTAAGTTGAGCCGCTGGCTATATTTGGTGGCGAAAGACCTAATGGAGTCCTTAAAGGTTAACCCACCACTTACTCCCAATGACTCGCCCAATTAACGCCCGCTGCACTAGTTTTGTCAGCTGGTCACGAAAGTCCCGCCTGTCCAGTAAGGACTGATTGAACTTCCAATAACCAGCCAACCTAGGCCTAAAGTCTAACGCCACCCGGGCACAAACAAGTTTGTGGTCCGAGTAGCCTAACCAGTGGAACGTTGGACATTCTAAGAAGTCTATGTCGGCTTCTCTCACTAACATCCTATCCAGGTACGCAGATACCCGGGTAGAAGGCCAACTATGCGTCCACGTCCACATGCTCCCATCCGGATGATCGACCCGGTATCTATCGACGAGACCAAATTCGCCGATCAGATCAACCAGGCTACGATCACCACTCCACCCGCTAGCGCCCCTTCCTCTATCCCATTTGGGGGTTAGGACGGCATTCCAGTCCCCAACTAAGATTAGCCGTGTTGAATGCACCATGAAGGGCTCCAACAGCCGAAAGAAAGAGACACGCTCACCTTGAACATTGGGCGCATAAACCACAATCAGCCGGAACGACTTGCTTTTCACTGCAATATCGGCCACGATCAGCCGGCCCTCGGCACCGACATGGACAAGGTCCACCCTCGCGTCCAGGGTACGCTTGACCAGCAAAGAAACACCTCTGGCCAGCCGGCTCCCATATGCTGAATAGACGACAAAGTCGTTAGACAGCACACACGAGTCGACTTCGCAAACAAAGTGAGTCTCTTGGATCGCGGCCACATCCACGCCGAAGGACAAGAGGTCACGAAGCAGGCGAGCCGCCTTACCCCGATCCCTCAGGCCCTTCGCATTTATACTGGCTATCTTAATAGACATTCTTTAGACCTGTAACGAAAAAACACAAAAAGACATGCAACAAACGGCACTACTCGCATACCGGGAAGAAATCTCGGGTAGACGGGACCCCGACGGACTGTCCTAGGGACCCTGTACCTATATCGGACGTAATCCGCCCGTCTAGGACAATCCCGCCGACGTCCGTTGGATAAGTTAATTTTACCACCCTATATAAGCAGGGGTGGAGTAATACGGGGAACCTCCCCGAACAATTCCTAGCCATTTTTCTTAGTTCCGGTGAGTTTTCTTTCACCATAGTCATCTTTGGGTATTGTTTCTGCACCTCGGCGATATGGTCCCAGACCCGCAGGTTCCCACCGGTATTTCTTACCAGGGTGATGACACCTGGGGCCTGGGAAAAGTTCCTCGGGTCTTCAGTGGACAGACCCTTCACCGAGGTGAGATTAAGCAGAGGCTTGAGCAGCCTTCGACGCTGGGAAGACCACTCGTCTACGATGCTGTCCTTGACTTCCATTAGGGCATCCCCACGAGGGAGGGCATGTTTCTTCTTAGCCCGAGTGGGAGTGGGAGTAGGAGAAGGGGAGGGAGAAGGTGTTATGGCACTAGCTTTGACCAAGGGGGTCAGTTTAAAAACTGGGGACTGGGAAGCTTTACGCGGGGACGAGGGGAGACTCCTAGCCTTTTGGGCATACGTAGTCCTTACGGGGGAGACCGGCAGTGAAGAACATTTGTTTACTGCCTTCCTCCTCTCAACGCTTCTACTCTTTCGCCGACTTTTAGGGTTGTCGATGTCTTCCTCCGCTTCATCTCTCCCTCTTCAGGGAAGCCGCTCTATCAACCTCCATTTGCTGTTCATCTGGGGGGGTTGGACTTCTGTCCTTCCTCTGTTTGGGAGGCGACTTCCTTTTGGGCGCCTCCCTTGTTGTTACGGGCGACATGCCAGGTGGCAGCACCTTTGCAGGGGAAGGTGTTTTGCCCTTCTTCCGGCTCACCACCTGCCACTCGCCCTCTTTGTTTGCTACCGGAGCTGGTGTTACCGGCTTTACGCCCTCTTTCTCCATGGGCTGCTGCTTTGCTGGTTGTGCTAGTTGGGCCGCTGGGGCCGGGTTCTTGGTTGGGCACGCTTTAGCGACGTGTTCCGCGGCCCCGCAGACCCAACAGCATGGCTTCCTTCCTTCGACCACGATGAAAATCCTACGACCCCTGCAGGTGAGGATGTTGGGAATCTTCCCGATACTCTCCTTCGACGCAGTCACCTGCAGGGTCATATCACCAGTCATAAAGCCAGCCTTCGACCGCAGCGAGGAGACTGAGGCCACCTTTCCGTATCCTGCGAAAAAGGCGCCCACGTGGTCTTCATCAATTTCCATGGGGACGCCATGCAGTGTAATTTTCACTTTCCGGGCCCCCATGTACTCAGTGCTGAACTGGAGTGATTTCGTCTCCAGTACGTCTCCGATCAGACGCTTCGCCTCCTCGGCCGAGCCCATCAAGACGTCCCACATGGAATTGCCCCTCCTCGCCACGGCCCTGGCTTTAATCTTCAAAGCTTTAATGGCTTCTTCCAATACGTCCCTTGAGACTCCCACCAACTTGTGCGTTTTTATGTCTTTAGTATGCAAGGTGATAATCCTTGCCTCAATGTCGGCTAACTTATCCGGCACAGAGACCAGCTCTGTGCCCTTAATGTACTCCGCATATTTGGCTCTTATCTCCTCATAGTACTTCTCATTCTTACATATCATCACACTGGTTGTCTTACTCGCTGTCCATCCGGAAGTGGACGGTATGGGGGAACCAGCTGCTGGAACTGAGGGTGACTCCCGTGGCGGTAGTTGCCAGTCACCCTCTTTCCCTCCCACCGACGCCATGGTGGGAGGCACGACTTCGTCCGGCCTCTCTGAGGCCATTGCCTCCTAAGAGGCCTGAAAAAAGAAACACTGGACAACTGTCCTCCGGTGTTTCACGACCGGTGAAGGTCGCTACTTTTCACGCAGCCACAAGCAATGAACTTGGGTGGAGAAACAGAAATCCCGAAACCACAGATATAGTATAAGCTACTATGGAACAGATACTACACTTTGATCCTACCCATAAAAACCACGGAACGCAATTATGGGGAGGAAGATGGCTCGTTTTATTTATTTTGTAGAGCTACAAAATTATGGCTCAAGGCCAGAAAAATGGGAGGGGGAACAAAACTTGGGGTGGTCTTCAGCTACTCTATCCTATACCTAGCTAATCAGATTCACGACCCATACATACGTTACAATGATTCTCATTCACCATAAGAATTTATCCATCACCACTCATACTTATCAAGCACCAAAATACCGCAAAAACATACCGGGGACCTAAAAACGCCCCAAATGTACATAAAAATTTTATTAATATATACAAATATAATACAAAAATAACTTTAAAAATTTGTACATGAAATGATATGATGGGAAGGGGGTATGAAGAAACAAAAAATCCCCAAAACAAAAACAATTTCAAATGAATATTTATACATAATGTTAGTAAGACCCAAACACACCCACATAATTAAAGAGGCCGCTGTATTCTGTATTAAAAGACAAAATCAAGAAGCACTCTTTCTAAGGGGAATGGAGAAGCAGGGAACAAAAATAAATGGGACTGGAGAATATATAAGGCTGACCCAGCCGAGAATAAAACGGGACAAAATAACTCTGGACAATGGGG
Source organism: Ascarosepion bandense (assembly GCA_037127315.1). NCBI lineage: Eukaryota > Metazoa > Mollusca > Cephalopoda > Sepiida > Sepiidae > Ascarosepion > Ascarosepion bandense. The sequence continues at coordinate 4,388,820 of JBBBDQ010000178.1, forward strand.
ATCTCGAACTGGATCATAACAAAAGCAAGGGAGCCGGGAACAGGCTAGGACAAACCCACTCACTCACATTAACTAGGTACACAAAAGAATACTTTACCTTAACCACGGGAGGGGTTCCAGAGGAATCCACCCCGATGCGAGCAGCAGATCTAAAAAAGAAAATCAAGACTAGCCCCGGTCACACGAACCAGGCTCGCTGCATATATCCACCTTTTGCTAAAGTCTGTCGGGTGCAGCCGTTTCCGTTCAGTTCTAATCTTCATTTTGAGCTGGTGCTCAAAATATCGGATTAGATCCTGATCCGAAAGACGACCTCCCCGCAAGACTTCCTCCAGACGCGTCATCCAAATCACCATTCTAGCCGTGGCCAGTAGCGACAGAAACACCATCCGCTTCACTCCAGAGTACGGGGGCGACACATTGTCCACAGCGTATGCGCGATCAATGAGCACAAGCTCCCGCGGCGCGATACGAGCAGTCAACTCGCCGACACGCGCCCACAACGGGCGAACGCGCGAACAATGGAAGAAGGCGTGCGCAGACGTCTCCTTAATTCCAAGGTTGCAACGTTCACAATCTGGCAAATCCGCCAGGCCCATTGCGAAACGCTTGTCATTGAGCGACAAACCATTCCGAGCCAATCGCCAGGTCAGAGAAAACTCAGAGTTGCTGAGCCAATCCGCGCCTGGCGCCCAAGACCAATGAGAGCGGTACTCCACTCTCGACATGCCGAGCTTACTCCACATCTTATCCTTCACGGCACCCTCCACTAATCCCCGATAGAAGATTTTCCTAGGCTGTGAAAGGTCACTGGACCGTGGAATGGCCTGTAAAGCCGCCAGACATTCGAGCAGGAATTTCGGTCGCACCCAAGGCCTGACGGTCAGCCATAGGGTCGGGGGCGTGATGGTAAGGCAAGGGAACATGTCCCTCACTACCCCCGCAAGCAACCGATCTTCCTCCAACGCGCGCCTGAGGAATGCCAACCTTGAAGCGAGCACGTGGCTCCTCAAGTGTGGCATCCCCAGACCCCCTTGACACGGACGGAGGCAACAGACTCCTTTGTCGACCATGTGTTTGCGTCCTCTCCACAGACAGGAGAATAGCAAACGCTCGAGCGCCTTCTCATGATCGTCACAAAGGGGAAGTACTGACAGCCGGTAAAGGATCATGGGAAAGAGGTATGTGTTACACACCTCCGCCAAGCCCTTCACGGAGAGACCCCGTCGACGCCAAATCTTGACCGACGCGCCGACCTTTGCCAGTACTTCTGACCAGTTTTTCTCCAGCTGTAAGTCCGGACCGAACCAAACTCCGAGGAGCTTGACCGGCCCGTCCGTCCAGCTGAAGGGCCCCGGGAGGGAAACTCCCTTCCAGGCACCTAACCGCAAGCCGGATGACTTGTCGCAGTTAATTCTGGCCCCTGTCACCTTCTCGTACCGTACAAGCGCCTGGTGTACCGCCTCTATGTCCCTGCGGGAGGACACAAAGGTCGTTACGTCATCGGCGTACGCGGAAACCCTGGCTCGAGCTCCACCAGGGACTTCAATTCCACGCAGGACCGGACTGCCCGTCTCGTCCCTTAGCCTGCGAAGGAGGGGCTCCAACGCGAGGACATAAAGGAGAGAAGACAGTGGACAACCCTGTCGGACCGACCTAGACAGCGCGAAAGCGCCCGACAGCTTCCCGTTCACCTGTACCACAGCCTTGGGGGAGCGATACAGAAGGCTAATCCAGCGGCTGAAGTCGGGTTTGAATCCGGCGGCCTGCAGGACAGCAGCCAGGTAGCCATGGTCAATCCTATCAAATGCCTTGGACTGATCTAAATTGATCAGCGCGGCCTCATCGTCGTCTTCTACACCCTCTATGATCGTGCGAATCAAGTGCAGGTTGCTCTGAATTGTTCTCCCCTTCACAGAACAAGTCTGATCCGGTTCCAACAGAGACTCGGCAACTAGCTGCAAGCGATTCGTCAGGATCTTGGCCAAAATCTTTAACTCTGTGTTTAGCAGAGTTATGGGCCTGTAATCATCTAGTTCCCTCCCAACCTTCTTGCCTTTTCTCAACAGCGTGATCACGCCCCTGGTGATCCGACCGGGGATGGACCCCTGCCGAAACCAGTGGTTGAACACGACAGCCAAGAGCGGGACAAAAAGGTGCGACATCCTCAAGTACAATTCATAGGGCAAACCATCCAAACCTGGCGACTTGCCACTGCCGACCTTCTTCAAAGCCACGTAGATTTCGTCCTCCGTAATCTCCCCTTCGCAGCTAGCCGCTTCAGCCGGCAAAAGCCGGGGAAAGTCAGCCAAATAGCTGCGAAACTCCTCGTCACGGAGACCAGGCTCCTTGGTAAATCGGTGCTCGAAATGCTGCCGGAACGCCTCGCACATGTCGTCGGTGGACCTAAGGAGATGTCCCTCCGGGTCGCGTACCTCTCGAATGTACCGGTCGCCGGCATGGCGAATTTCTTCCTTGCGCAGTTCCGCGCCCATGTTCACAGCTTCGGAAGACATCTTGCTTAACTTAGCCCTAATTACCTGACCCATGTAGCGCCCGCTAGTCGAGCGCTCCAGGGCCTCCCTGGCTAAGGCTATTTCTAGGGGATCCCCACCAGCCTCCGCCCGGGCGAAATTAGCACTAAGTGTCTTTGCCTCCGCAGCCTTATCTAGGTTGAGCCGCTGGCTATATTTGGTGGCGAAAGACCTAATGGAGTCCTTAAGGTTAACCCACCACTTACTCCCAATGACTCGCCCAATTAACGCCCGCTGCACTAGTTTTGTCAGCTGGTCACGAAAGTCCCGCCTGTCCAGTAAGGACTGATTGAACTTCCAATAACCAGCCAACCTAGGCCTAAATTCTAACGCCACCCGGGCACAAACGAGTTTGTGGTCCGAGTAGCCTAACCAGTGGAACGTTGGACATTCTAGGAAGTCTATATCGGCTTCTCTCACTAACATCCTATCCAGGTATGCAGATACCCGGGTAGAAGGCCAACTACGCGTCCACGTCCACATGCTCCCTTCCGGATGATCGACCCGGTATCTATCGACGAGACCAAATTCGCCGATCAGATCAACCAGGCTACGATCACCACTCCACCCGCTAGCGCCCCTTCCTCTATCCCATTTGGGGGTTAGGACGGCATTCCAGTCCCCAACTAAGATTAGCCGTGTTGAATGCACCATGAAGGGCTCCAACAGCCGAAAGAAAGAGACACGCTCACCTTGAACATTGGGCGCATAAACCACAATCAGCCGGAACGACTTGCTTTTCACTGCAATATCGGCCACGATCAGCCGGCCCTCGGCACCGACATGGACAAGGTCAACCCTCGCGTCCAGGGTACGCTTGACCAGCAAAGAAACACCTCTGGCCAGCCGGCTCCCATATGCTGAATAGACGACAAAGTCGTTAGACAGCACACACGAGTCGACTTCGCAAACAAAGTGAGTCTCTTGGATCGCGGCCACATCCACGCCGAAGGACAAGAGGTCACGAAGCAGGCGAGCCGCCTTACCCCGATCCCTCAGGCCCTTCGCATTTATACTGGCTAACTTAATAGACATTCTTTAGATCTGAAATGAGAAAAACAAAAAGACATGCAACAAGGCTCTACTCGCATACGGGACGGAAATCTCTAGCAGATAGGACCCCGACGGACTGTCCTAGGGACCCTGTACCAACATCGGACGTAATCCGTCCGTCCAAGACAATTCCGCCGACGTCCGTGGGGTAGGTTAGCTTTAGAACCCTATACAGACAGGGGTGGAGTAGAACGGGGAACCTCCCCGAACAATTCTTGGACATCTTTTTCAATTCAGGAGTGTTCTCCTGACACATTCTAATATGAGAGTAATGTCTCTTGACTTCTGCAATATGGTCCCAGACCCTCAGGTTGCCACCGGTATTCCTTACCAGGGTGATGACACCTGGGGCCTGGGGAAAGTTTTTGGGGTCTTCTGTAGATAAGCCGTCTACAGAGGTCATCCTCAAGAGTGGTTTGAGCAATTTACGTCTATGAGACGACCACTCTGCCGAGATGTCCTCCTCTACTCTCATTAGCGCTTCCCCTCGGGGCAGGGCTTTTTTCTTTTTTGCCCGTGTGGGAGTGGGCATAGGAGAAGGGGTGGGAGTGGGGGTTAAAGTAACTGTCTTTAGCGGGGTTAATTTGAAGGTTGGGGACTGGGAAGCCTTTAGCGGGGACGAGGGAAGGCTCCTTGCCTTTTGCGCATAAGTCTGCCTTTCCGGCGAGGCTGGAAGCGAGGAGCACTTGTGTGTTGTAGAACTCCTCTCCCTGCTTCTGCTTTTCCGTCGACTTTTGGAGTTCTCCTGTTGTTCTTCTTCCTCCTCGCGGCCGCGTTTCAAAGACGACGCTCGCTGAGTTTCCATGGGTTCTTCCCTGGGTTTTTCTTCCGGGCCCTCATTTTGGGGCGGCTTTCTTGCCTTCCCCTGTTCGGAAGATGCTTTGGGTGATGAGGGCCCCCTTGACCTCGATGCCGACTGCGGTGGTGAGGGCGTTTTGGTCGGTGAAGGCGCTTTCTCCGCTGATGCGGGTGCTTTCGCCTTCTTTTTCTTCCCGACTGTTTTCCACTCGTTCTCCTTATCCGGAACTGCTGTTTTTGCCTCCGTCGGAGCTTCAGGTTTCTTCACTGCCGGTTTCTCTTGCTGCTGTTTCGTTGGCTGGGCCCCTGGGGCCGGATTCTTTGATGGACACGCCTTGGCGACGTGATCCGCCGCCCCACAGGCCCAACAGCAAGGCTTCCTGCCCTCCACTATGACAAAGATGACCCGCTTCCTACAAGTGAGGATGTTTGGAACTTCCTCAATCTGTTTCCTCGTTAGTGTCATTTGCAGGACCATGTCTCCGGACAGGAAACCCGCTTTGGACCTCAGTGCTGTCACCTCGGCAACCCTTCCATAGTTCGAAAAGAAGGCACCGATGTGGTCTTGGGAAATGTCCATTGGAACGCCGTGTAAAGTCACCTTCAACTTTCGCATCCCCATGTATTCGGTCTGGAATTCAAGCGACTTGGTCTCCAGGACCACTCCTGCCAACTGCTTGGCCTCTTCGGACGTGCCAAGCAGTACATCCCATATGACGTTAGTCCTTCTCGCCACCGCCCTTGCTTTAATTTTCAGGGCCTTGATGGCCTCTTCAAGGCTCTCCCTGCTTATCCCCACCGACTTATGCGTCTTGGGGTCCTTAGTAATCAGGGATATGACCCTTGTTTCAATATCGGCCAACTCTTCGGGCACCGACAGCAGCTCCGTTCCCTTGATGTAGTTGGCATATTTCTCCTTCAGCCTCTGGTAATACTCCTCCCCCTTTATGATAACCTTACCTCCTTTCCAACCGGAGGTTGAAGGTTTGGGGGATCCAGGTGCTGCTGCTGCCGGTGCCAGTCCAGGTCCGAGTCCTGCTGCTGGTACATCTGCTGGTGTGGAGGGTGACTCCCGTGGCGGTAATTGCCAGTCACCCTCCTTTCCCCCCACCGAGTCCGTGGTGGGAGGAACGATCACTTCCGGCCTCTGAGAGGCCATTGCCTCCTAAGAGGCCTCAAAAAAAGAAAAAACTGGACAACTGTCCTCCGGTGTTTCACGACCGGTTAAGGTCGCTACTTTTCACTCTGCCACAAGCAATAAACTTGGGTGGAGACGCAGATAATCCCGAAACCACAGATATAGTATAAGCTACTATGGAACAGATACTACACTTTGATCCTACCCATAAAAACCACGGAACGCAATTATGGGGAGGAAGATGGCTCGTTTTATTTATTCTGAGCGTACAGAATTGTGGCTCAAGGCCAAAAAAGAGGGAGGGGGAACAAAAACTTGGGGTGGTCTTCAGCTACTCTATCCTATACCTAGCTAATCAGATTCACGACCCATACATACGTTACAATGCTTCTCATTCACCATAAGAATTTGTCCATCACCACTCATACCTATCAAGCACCAAAATACCGCGAAACATAACGGGGACCTAAAAAACGCCCCAAATGTACATAAAAATTTTATTACTATATACAAATATAATACAAAAATAACTTTAAAAATTTGTACATGAAATGATATGATGGGAAGGGGGTATGAAGAAACAAAAAATCCCCAAAACAAAAACAATTTCAAATGAATATTTATACATAATGTTAGTAAGACCCAAACACACCCACATAATTAAAGAGGCCGCTGTATTCTGTCTTAAAAGACAAAATCAAGAAGCACTCTTTCTAAGGGGAATGGAGAAGCAGGGAACAAAAATAAATTGGACTGGAGAATATATAAGGCTGACCCAGCCGAGAATGAAACGGGACAAAATAACTCTGGACAATGGGGATCTCGAACTGGATCATAACAAAAGCAAGGGAGCCGGGAACAGGCTAGGACAAACACATTCACTCACATTAACTAGGTACACAAAAGAATACTTTACCTTAACCACGGGAGGGGTTCCAAAGGAATCCACCCCGATGCGAGCAACAGATCTAAAAAAGAAAATCAAGACTAGCCCCGGTCACACGAACCAGGCTCGCTGCATATATCCACCTTTTGCTAAAGTCTGTCGGGTGCAGCCGTTTCCGTTCAGTTCTAATCTTCATTTTGAGCTGGTGCTCAAAATATCGGATTAGATCCTGATCCGAAAGACGACCTCCCCGCAAGACTTCCTCCAGTCGCGTCATCCAGATCACCATTCTAGCCGTGGCCAGTAGCGACAGAAACACCATCCGCTTCACTCCAGAGTACGGGGGCGACACATTGTCCACAGCGTATGCGCGATCAATGAGCACAAGCTCCCGCGGCGCGATACGAGCAGTCAACTCGCCGACACGCGCCCACAACGGGCGAACGCGCGAACAATGGAAGAAGGCGTGCGCAGACGTCTCCTTAATTCCAAGGTTGCAACGTTCACAATCTGGCAAATCCGCCAGGCCCATTGCGAAACGCTTGTCATTGAGCGACAAACCATTCCGAGCCAATCGCCAGGTCAGAGAAAACTCAGAGTTGCTGAGCCAATCCGCGCCTGGCGCCCAAGACCAATGAGAGCGGTACTCCACTCTCGACATGCCGAGCTTACTCCACAGCTTATCCTTCACGGCACCCTCCACTAATCCCCGATAGAAGATTTTCCTAGGCTGTGAAAGGTCACTGGACCGTGGAATGGCCTGTAAAGCCGCCAGACATTCGAGCAGGAATTTCGGTCGCACCCAAGGCCTGACGGTCAGCCATAGGGTCGGGGGCGTGATGGTAAGGCAAGGGAACATGTCCCTCACTACCCCCGCAAGCAACCGATCTTCCTCCAACGCGCGCCTGAGGAATGCCAACCTTGAAGCGAGCACGTGGCTCCTCAAGTGTGGCATCCCCAGACCCCCTTGACACGGACGGAGGCAACAGACTCCTTTGTCGACCATGTGTTTGCGTCCTCTCCACAGACAGGAGAATAGCAAACGCTCGAGCGCCTTCTCATGATCGTCACAAAGGGGAAGTACTGACAGCCGGTAAAGGATCATGGGAAAGAGGTATGTGTTACACACCTCCGCCAAGCCCTTCACGGAGAGACCCCGTCGACGCCAAATCTTGACCGACGCGCCGACCTTTGCCAGTACTTCTGACCAGTTTTTCTCCAGCTGTAAGTCCGGACCGAACCAAACTCCGAGGAGCTTGACCGGCCCGTCCGTCCAGCTGAAGGGCCCCGGGAGGGAAACTCCCTTCCAGGCACCTAACCGCAAGCCGGATGACTTGTCGCAGTTAATTCTGGCCCCTGTCACCTTCTCGTACCGTACAAGCGCCTGGTGTACCGCCTCTATGTCCCTGCGGGAGGACACAAAGGTCGTTACGTCATCGGCGTACGCAGAAACCCTGGCTCGAGCTCCGCCAGGGACTTCAATTCCACGCAGGACCGGACTGCCCGTCTCGTCCCTTAGCCTGCGAAGGAGGGGCTCCAAACACAGGACATAAAGGAGAGAAGACAGTGGACAACCCTGTCGGACCGACCTAGACAGCGCGAAAGCGCCCGACAGCTTCCCGTTCACCTGTACCACAGCCTTGGGGGAGCGATACAGAAGGCTAATCCAGCGGCTGAAGTCGGGTTTGAATCCGGCGGCCTGCAGGACAGCAGCCAGGTAGCCATGGTCAATCCTATCAAATGCCTTGGACTGATCTAAATTGATCAGCGCGGCCTCATCGTCGTCTTCTACACCCTCTATGATCGTGCGAATCAAGTGCAGGTTGCTCTGAATTGTTCTCCCCTTCACAGAACAAGTCTGATCCGGTTCCAACAGAGACTCGGCAACTAGCTGCAAGCGATTCGTCAGGATCTTGGCCAAAATCTTTAACTCTGTGTTTAGCAGAGTTATGGGCCTGTAATCATCTAGTTCCCTCCCAACCTTCTTGCCTTTTCTCAACAGCGTGATCACGCCCCTGGTGATCCGACCGGGGATGGACCCCTGCCGAAACCAGTGGTTGAACACGACAGCCAAGAGCGGGACAAAAAGGTGCGACATCCTCAAGTACAATTCATAGGGCAAACCATCCAAACCTGGCGACTTGCCACTGCCGACCTTCTTCAAAGCCACGTAGATTTCGTCCTCCGTAATCTCCCCTTCGCAACTAGCCGCTTCAGCCGGCAAAAGCCGGGGAAAGTCAGCCAAATAGCTGCGAAACTCCTCGTCACGGAGACCAGGCTCCTTGGTAAATCGGTGCTCGAAATGCCGCCGGAACGCCTCGCACATGTCGTCGGTGGACCTAAGGAGATGTCCCTCCGGGTCGCGTACCTCTCGAATGTACCGGTCGCCGGCATGGCGAATTTCTTCCTTGCGCAGTTCCGCGCCCATGTTCACAGCTTCGGAAGACATCTTGCTTAACTTAGCCCTAATTACCTGACCCATGTAGCGCCCGCTAGTCGAGCGCTCCAGGGCCTCCCTGGCTAAGGCTATTTCTAGGGGATCCCCACCAGCCTCCGCCCGGGCGAAATTAGCACTAAGTGTCTTTGCCTCCGCAGCCTTATCTAGGTTGAGCCGCTGGCTATATTTGGTGGCGAAAGACCTAATGGAGTCCTTAAGGTTAACCCACCACTTACTCCCAATGACTCGCCCAATTAACGCCCGCTGCACTAGTTTTGTCAGCTGGTCACGAAAGTCCCGCCTGTCCAGTAAGGACTGATTGAACTTCCAATACCCAGCCAACCTAGGCCTAAATTCTAACGCCACCCGGGCACAAACGAGTTTGTGGTCCGAGTAGCCTAACCAGTGGAACGTTGGACATTCTAGGAAGTCTATATCGGCTTCTCTCACTAACATCCTATCCAGGTATGCAGATACCCGGGTAGAAGGCCAACTACGCGTCCACGTCCACATGCTCCCTTCCGGATGATCGACCCGGTATCTATCGACGAGACCAAATTCGCCGATCAGATCAACCAGGCTACGATCACCACTCCACCCGCTAGCGCCCCTTCCTCTATCCCATTTGGGGGTTAGGACGGCATTCCAGTCCCCAACTAAGATTAGCCGTGTTGAATGCACCATGAAGGGCTCCAACAGCCGAAAGAAAGAGACACGCTCACCTTGAACATTGGGCGCATAAACCACAATCAGCCGGAACGACTTGCTTTTCACTGCAATATCGGCCACGATCAGCCGGCCCTCGGCACCGACATGGACAAGGTCCACCCTCGCGTCCAGGGTACGCTTGACCAGCAAAGAAACACCTCTGGCCAGCCGGCTCCCATATGCTGAATAGACGACAAAGTCGTTAGACAGCACACACGAGTCGACTTCGCAAACAAAGTGAGTCTCTTGGATCGCGGCCACATCCACGCCGAAGGACAAGAGGTCACGAAGCAGGCGAGCCGCCTTACCCCGATCCCTCAGGCCCTTTGCATTTATACTGGCTAACTTAATAGACATTCTTTAGACCTGAAAAGAGACAAAGAAAAACATGCAACAAACGGCTCTACTCGCATACGGGCCGGAAATCTCTGGCAGATAGGACCCCGACGGACTGTCCTAGGGACCCTGTTCCTACATCGGACGTAATCCGTCCGTCTAGGACAATTCCGCCGACGTCCGTGGGGTAAGTTAGTTTTACCACCCTATAGAGACTGGGGTGGAGTAAAACAGGGAACCTCCCCGAGCAATTCTTCGCCATTTTTTTTAGGGCCGGAGTATTCTCCTGCACCAATCTTAAGTTTGCAAAATGTCTTTTCGCTTCATGAATATGGTCCCAGACCCTCAGGTTGCCACCGGTATTCCTTACCAGGGTGATGACACCTGGGGCCTGGGGAAAGTTTCTGGGATCTTCTACATCTTTGCCTTCCACTGAGGTCAGCCTCAGCAGAGGTTTTAAAAGTCTTCGCCTCTGAGATGACCACTCAGAGGCTACATCCTCGCTCACTTTTAGTAGAGCTTCCCCCTGGGGCAGGGCTTTCTTCTTTTTTGCCCGAGTGGGAGTGGACATAGGAGAGGGGGAGGGAGTGGGGGTTAAAGAAGCTGGTCTCAGGGGGGTTAATTTAAAGGTAGGGGACTGGGAAGCTTTCTGCGGGGACGAGGGAAGGCTCCTTGCTTTTTCGGCGTAGGATGTACGCACCGGCGATGTTGGCAGAGAAGAACACTTTGGTGTTGTTGCCGATCTTTCTCTGCTTCTTCCTCTCCGCCGACTCTTGGCGATCTCTTGCCGCTCCTCCTCCTCCTCTCTGCCGCGTTTTAACGATGCTGCTCTCTGCGTCTCCATTTTTTCCTCCATTCTTTCCTCCTCCTGCACTATTTTTGGGGGAGACTTCTTCTCCCGCTTGGCAGGCGCTTTCTCCAACGTGAGCTCCTTTGATTTTGCTGGAGCTTTGGCAGGTGATGGCACCTTCACGGGTGAAGGCGTTTTGGATTTTTTCCTGCTCACCACCTGCCACTCTCCCTCCTTGTTCGCCGCCGACTTTGGTGTTGGTGGTGCTGCTGTAGCTGCTGCTGGTGATGCTGGAGTTACTGGAGCCGGTCCTTCAGGCTTCTTGGTTGGTTGGGCCTTAGGGGCCGGATTCCTGGCCGTACACGCCTTGGCGACGTGCTCCGCCGCCCCACAGACCCAACAGCAAGGCTTCCTGCCCTCCACTATCACAAAGATAGCACGCTTCCTGCAGGTGAGAATGTTGGGTATTTCCTTGATTTGCTGTTTCGTCAAGGTCACCTGCAGGGCCATGTCACCGGTCAGGAAGCCTGCTTTTGAACTTAGCGCGGACACCTCAGCCACCTTCCCGTATTGAGCGAAGAAGGCGCCGATGTGGTTCTGAGAAATGTCCATGGGGACGCCATGCAAGGTGATTTTGCGCTTGCACATCCCCATGTATTCCGTTTGGATCTGGAGGGTCTTGGTTTCGAGAACCACTCCAGCCAAACGTTTTGCCTCGTCGGCGGTACCCAGCAAGACGTCCCAGCTTGCGCTGCTCTGCCTTGCCACCGCCTTAGCCCTGATGTTTAGGGCCTTAATGGCTTCTTCGAGGTTGTCTCTGCTGATGCCTATGTATTTTTTGGTCTTCAGATCCTTGGTTATGAGCGTCACAATTCTGGCCTCGATTTCGGCCAACTCGTCGGGCACCGACAGCAGCTCCGTGCCCTTAATATATTCGGCATATTTTTGCCTCTGTTCCTCATAATACTGTTCTCCCTTTAGTGGGACCTTGCCTCCTGTCCACCCGGAGGTCGAAGGTTTGGGAGAAGCAGGAGCTGCTACCGGTGCCGGTACTGGTCCGGATCCTGATGCTGCTGGAACTGAGGGTGACTCCCGTGGCGGTAGTTGCCAGTCACCCTCTTTCCCTCCCACCGAGTCCGTGGTGGGAGGAACGATCGCTTCTGGCCTTTCCGCGGCCATGCCTCCTAAGAGGCCGAACACCTGACAATCGCTTCCGGTGTTTCGCAGCTATAAAATAGCCACTACTTTTACGCTGCTCGAGCAATGAACTCGAGTGGAATTGATTGCCAGTCAAACCACAGTGTCAGTAAACGCTACTATGGAACAGATACTACACTTTGATCCTGCCCATAAAAACCACGGAACGCAATTATGGGGAGGAAGATGGCTCGTTTTATTTATTTTGTTTTTACACAAAATTGTGGCTCAAGGCCAAAAACTGGGAGGGGGAACAAAACTTGGGGTGGTCTTCAGCTACTCTATCCTATACCTAGCTAACCAGATTCACGACCCATACATACGTTACAATGATTCTCATTCACCATAAGAATTTGCCCATCAACACTCATACCTATCAAGCACCAAAAAACCGCAAAACATACCGGGGACCTAAAAACGCCCCAAATGTACATAAAAATTTATTACTATATACAAATATAATACAAAAATAACTTTAAAAATTTGTACATGAAATGATATGATGGGAAGGGGGTATGAAGAAACAAAAAATCCCCAAAACAAAAACAATTTCAAATGAATATTTATACATTATGTTAGTAAGACCCAAACACACCCACATAATTAAAGAGGCCACTGTATTCTGCCTGTATAGACAAAATCAAGCCGCTCTCTTTCTACGGGGAATGGAGAAATAGGTTAAAAAATAAAATGGACTGGAGAATATATAAGGCTGACCCAGCCGAGAATAAAACGGGACAAAATAACTCTGGACAATGGGGATCTCGAACTGGATCATAACAAAAGCAAGGGAGCCGGGAACAGGCTAGGACAAACCCACTCACTCACGTTAACTAGGTACACAAAAGAATACTTTACCTTAACCACGGGAGGGGTTCCAGAGGAATCCACCCCGATGCGAGCAGCAGATCTAAAAAAGAAAATCAAGACTAGCCCCGGTCACACGAACCAGGCTCGCTGCATATATCCACCTTTTGCTAAAGTCTGTCGGGTGCAGCCGTTTCCGTTCAGTTCTAATCTTCATTTTGAGCTGGTGCTCAAAATATCGGATTAGATCCTGATCCGAAAGACGACCTCCCCGCAAGACTTCCTCCAGTCGCGTCATCCAGATCACCATTCTAGCCGTGGCCAGTAGCGACAGAAACACCATCCGCTTCACTCCAGAGTACGGGGGCGACACATTGTCCACAGCGTATGCGCGATCAATGAGCACAAGCTCCCGCGGCGCGATACGAGCAGTCAACTCGCCGACACGCGCCCACAACGGGCGAACGCGCGAACAATGGAAGAAGGCGTGCGCAGACGTCTCCTTAATTCCAAGGTCGCAACGTTCACAATCTGGCAAATCCGCCAGGCCCATTGCGAAACGCTTGTCATTGAGCGACAAACCATTCCGAGCCAATCGCCAGGTCAGAGAAAACTCAGAGTTGCTGAGCCAATCCGCACCTGGCGCCCAAGACCAATGAGAGCGGTACTCCACTCTCGACATGCCGAGCTTACTCCACAGCTTATCCTTCACGGCACCCTCCACTAATCCCCGATAGAAGATTTTCCTAGGCTGTGAAAGGTCACTGGACCGTGGAATGGCCTGTAAAGCCGCCAGACATTCGAGCAGGAATTTCGGTCGCACCCAAGGCCTGACGGTCAGCCATAGGGTCGGGGGCGTGATGGTAAGGCAAGGGAACATGTCCCTCACTACCCCCGCAAGCAACCGATCTTCCTCCAACGCGCGCCTGAGGAATGCCAACCTCGAAGCGAGCACGTGGCTCCTCAAGTGTGGCATCCCCAGACCCCCTTGACACGGACGGAGGCAACAGACTCCTTTGTCGACCATGTGTTTGCGTCCTCTCCACAGACAGGAGAATAGCAAACGCTCGAGCGCCTTCTCATGATCGTCACAAAGGGGAAGTACTGACAGCCGGTAAAGGATCATGGGAAAGAGGTATGTGTTACACACCTCCGCCAAGCCCTTCACGGAGAGACCCCGTCGACGCCAAATCTTGACCGACGCGCCGACCTTTGCCAGTACTTCTGACCAGTTTTTCTCCAGCTGTAAGTCCGGACCGAACCAAACTCCGAGGAGCTTGACCGGCCCGTCCGTCCAGCTGAAGGGCCCCGGGAGGGAAACTCCCTTCCAGGCACCTAACCGCAAGCCGGATGACTTGTCGCAGTTAATTCTGGCCCCTGTCACCTTCTCGTACCGTACAAGCGCCTGGTGTACCGCCTCTATGTCCCTGCGGGAGGACACAAAGGTCGTTACGTCATCGGCGTACGCAGAAACCCTGGCTCGAGCTCCGCCAGGGACTTCAATTCCACGCAGGACCGGACTGCCCGTCTCGTCCCTTAGCCTGCGAAGGAGGGGCTCCAAACACAGGACATAAAGGAGAGAAGACAGTGGACAACCCTGTCGGACCGACCTAGACAGCGCGAAAGCGCCCGACAGCTTCCCGTTCACCTGTACCACAGCCTTGGGGGAGCGATACAGAAGGCTAATCCAGCGGCTGAAGTCGGGTTTGAATCCGGCGGCCTGCAGGACAGCAGCCAGGTAGCCATGGTCAATCCTATCAAATGCCTTGGACTGATCTAAATTGATCAGCGCGGCCTCATCGTCGTCTTCTACACCCTCTATGATCGTGCGAATCAAGTGCAGGTTGCTCTGAATTGTTCTCCCCTTCACAGAACAAGTCTGATCCGGTTCCAACAGAGACTCGGCAACTAGCTGCAAGCGATTCGTCAGGATCTTGGCCAAAATCTTTAACTCTGTGTTTAGCAGAGTTATGGGCCTGTAGTCATCTAGTTCCCTCCCAACCTTCTTGCCTTTTCTCAACAGCGTGATCACGCCCCTGGTGATCCGACCGGGGATGGACCCCTGCCGAAACCAGTGGTTGAACACGACAGCCAAGAGCGGGACAAAAAGGTGCGACATCCTCAAGTACAATTCATAGGGCAAACCATCCAAACCTGGCGACTTGCCACTGCCGACCTTCTTCAAAGCCACGTAGATTTCGTCCTCCGTAATCTCCCCTTCGCAGCTAGCCGCTTCAGCCGGCAAAAGCCGGGGAAAGTCAGCCAAATAGCTGCGAAACTCCTCGTCACGGAGACCAGGCTCCTTGGTAAATCGGTGCTCGAAATGCTGCCGGAACGCCTCGCACATGTCGTCGGTCGACCTAAGGAGATGTCCCTCCGGGTCGCGTACCTCTCGAATGTACCGGTCGCCGGCATGGCGAATTTCTTCCTTGCGCAGTTCCGCGCCCATGTTCACAGCTTCGGAAGACATCTTGCTTAACTTAGCCCTAATTACCTGACCCATGTAGCGCCCGCTAGTCGAGCGCTCCAGGGCCTCCCTGGCTAAGGCTATTTCTAGGGGATCCCCACCAGCCTCCGCCCGGGCGAAATTAGCACTAAGTGTCTTTGCCTCCGCAGCCTTATCTAAGTTGAGCCGCTGGCTATATTTAGTGGCGAAAGACCTAATGGAGTCCTTAAGGTTAACCCACCACTTACTCCCAATGACTCGCCCAATTAACGCCCGCTGCACTAGTTTTGTCAGCTGGTCACGAAAGTCCCGCCTGTCCAGTAAGGACTGATTGAACTTCCAATAACCAGCCAACCTAGGCCTAAATTCTAACGCCACCCGGGCACAAACGAGTTTGTGGTCCGAGTAGCCTAACCAGTGGAACGTTGGACATTCTAAGAAGTCTATGTCGGCTTCTCTCACTAACATCCTATCCAGGTACGCAGATACCCGGGTAGAAGGCCAACTACGCGTCCACGTCCACATGCTCCCTTCCGGATGATCGACCCGGTATCTATCGACGAGACCAAATTCGCCGATCAGATCAACCAGGCTACGATCACCACTCCACCCGCTAGCGCCCCTTCCTCTATCCCATTTGGGGGTTAGGACGGCATTCCAGTCCCCAACTAAGATTAGCCGTGTTGAATGCACCATGAAGGGCTCCAACAGCCGAAAGAAAGAGACACGCTCACCTTGAACATTGGGCGCATAAACCACAATCAGCCGGAACGACTTGCTTTTCACTGCAATATCGGCCACGATCAGCCGGCCCTCGGCACCGACATGGACAAGGTCCACCCTCGCGTCCAGGGTACGCTTGACCAGCAAAGAAACACCTCTGGCCAGCCGGCTCCCATATGCTGAATAGACGACAAAGTCGTTAGACAGCACACACGAGTCGACTTCGCAAACAAAGTGAGTCTCTTGGATCGCGGCCACATCCACGCCGAAGGACAAGAGGTCACGAAGCAGGCGAGCCGCCTTACCCCGATCCCTCAGGCCCTTCGCATTTATACTGGCTATCTTAATAGACATTCTTTAGACCTGAAACGAAAAAAACACAGAAAAACATGCAACAAACGGCTCTACTCGCATACCGGGTAGAAATCTCTGGCAGATAGGACCCCGACGGACTGTCCTAGGGACCCTGTACCTATATCGGACGTAATTCGTCCGTCTAGGACAATACCGCCGACGTCCGTTGGATATGTGAGTTTTACCACCCTATATAAACAGGGGTGGAGCAATACGGGGAACCTCCCTGAACAATTTTTCGCCATTTTCCTCAACTCCGGAGTATCTTCTTTGACCATGTTCAGTTTACAGTAGTGTTTCTGGACCTCTGCGATGTGGTCCCAGACCCGCAGGTTCCCCCCGGTATTTCTTACCAGGGTGATGACACCTGGGGCCTGGGCAAAGTTCCTCGGGTCTTCTGTTGAAAGACCCTTCACAGAGGTCAGTTTTAGAAGAGGCTTCAGTAGCCTTCGTCGCTGCGAAGACCACTCCTCCGAAATATTGTCCTGTACTTTCATCAGGGCGTCCCCACGCGGGAGGGCATTTTTTTTCTTAGCCCTAGAGGGAGTGGGAGTAGGAGAAGGGGAGGGAGTGGGAGTTGATGTGCTAGATTTAGCCAGGGGGGTCAGTTTAAAAACTGGGGACTGGGAAGCTTTACGCGGGGAAGCGGGAAGGCTTCTTGCCTTGTCCGCATAAGTCCTTCTTACGGGGGACACCGGTAGAGACGAGCATTTCTCTTTGTGCACTTTTCTCTCTCTGCTCCTGCTTCTCCGCCGAGACTTTGGGCTGTCGTGCTCTTCCTCCGCTTCCTCGTCTCTCCCACGTTTGAGAGACGCTGCCCTATCCACCTCCATCTCCATATTGGGTGCGGGGCTCTTTTCCTTTTGGGAACCCCTTTCCGGTTGGGCTGGCGACCTCTTCACCGGGGTCTCCTTCACCGGGGTCACCTTCAGCTTTGCCGGCGTCTTGGCAGGTGGCGGCACCTTCGCCGGGGATGGTGTTTTTGTTTTCTTCTTGCCCACCACCTGCCACTCGCCGTCCTTGTTAACTGTTGGAGCCGGTGCTGGTGTTGCTGACTTTACTTTTCCTTGCTCCTCCGACTGCTGCTTTGCTGGTTGGGCCTTTGGGGCAGGATTTTTGGTGGGGCAGGTCTTGGCAACATGTTCCGCTGCCCCGCAGACCCAACAACACGGTTTTCTTCCCTCAACAATGATAAATATTACGCGACCCCTGCAGGTGAGGATGTTAGGAATCTTGGGAATGTTTTCCTTCGATATAGTCACCTGCAGGGTCATGTCGCCTGTTAAGATACCGGCTTTGGACCGCAGCGAGGAAACACAGGCCACCTTTCCATAATTAGCGAAAAAGGCACCTATGTGGTCCTCTGCAATGTCCATGGGGACGCCATGCAGGGTAACCTTGATTTTTTTGGTTCCCATATACTCAGTGTGGAGTTGGAGCGTTTTTGTCTCCAGAACTACCCCAATTAGTCTTTTGGCTTCCTCCGCTGATGCCAGCAGGACGTCCCACATGGCATTGCTCTTCCTCGCCACGGCCCTAGCATTTAGTTTCAGAGCTGATATCGCCTCCTCAAATGCGTCTCTGGTTACTCCTATCAACTTGTGCGTCTTAATATCCTTCGTTATCAGCGTGATGATCCGCACTTCTATTTGCGCTAGTTGTTCCGGAACTGAGACTAGCTCAGTTCCCTTAATGTACTGCGCATATTTCGCTTTCATCTCGTCATAAAAATCTTCATTCTTCATAACGATCTTTCCCCCTGTCCACCCCGAGGTTGATGGTTTGGGGGATGCTGCTGCTGCTACGGACGCTACGGAGGGTGACTCCCGTGGCGGTAGTTGCCAGTCACCCTCCTTTCCTCCCACCGAGGCCGTGGTGGGAGGAACTACTTCCCCAGGCCTTTCCGCGGCCATGCCTCCTAAGAGGCCGAACACCGGACAACTTCTTTCCGGTGTTTCGCGTAAAAAACACTACTTTACCGTGGCCCGAGCTATAAACTCGGGCTGGAAATCCGTATGTCCAAGAAACAAACTGTCAGCAAATATCACGAGGGAACAGATGCTGCAGCCTGCTCTTATGCCAAAACACCACACAAAACAAGTTTGGGGGGGGGAAATGGCTCGTTTTATTTATTTGTATAAATACAAATTGTGGCTCAAGGCCAGAAAAATGGGAGGGGGGAACAAAACTTGGGGTGGTCTTCAGCTACTCTATCCTATACCTAGCTAATCAGATTCACGACCCATACATACGTTACAATGATTCTCATTCACCATAAGAATTTATCCATCACCACTCATACTTATCAAGCACCAAAATACCGCAAAAACATACCGGGGACCTAAAAACGCCCCAAATGTACATAAAAATTTTATTAATATATACAAATATAATACAAAAATAACTTTAAAAATTTGTACATGAAATGATATGATGGGAAGGGGGTATGAAGAAACAAAAAATCCCCAAAACAAAAACAATTTCAAATGAATATTTATACATAATGTTAGTAAGACCCAAACCCACCCACATAATTAAAGAGGCCGCTGTATTCTGTCTTAAAAGACAAAATCAAGAAGCACTTTCTGAAGGGGAATGGCGAAGCAGGGAACAAAAATAAATGGGACTGGAGAATATATAAGGCTGACCCAGCCGAGAATAAAACGGGACAAAATAACTCTGGACAATGGGGATCTCGAACAGGATCATAACAAAAGCAAGGGAGCCGGGAACAGGCTAGGACAAACCCACTCACTCACATTAACTAGGTACACAAAAGAATACTTTACCTTAACCACGGGAGGGGTTCCAGAGGAATCCACCCCGATGCGAGCAAGCAGATCTAAAAAAGAAAATCAAGACTAGCCCCGGTCACACGAACCAGGCTCGCTGCATATATCCACCTTTTGCTAAAGTCTGTCGGGTGCAGCCGTTTCCGTTCAGTTCTAATCTTCATTTTGAGCTGGTGCTCAAAATATCGGATTAGATCCTGATCCGAAAGACGACCTCCCCGCAAGACTTCCTCCAGACGCGTCATCCAAATCACCATTCTAGCCGTGGCCAGTAGCGACAGAAACACCATCCGCTTCACTCCAGAGTACGGGGGCGACACATTGTCCACAGCGTATGCGCGATCAATGAGCACAAGCTCCCGCGGCGCGATACGAGCAGTCAACTCGCCGACACGCGCCCACAACGGGCGAACGCGCGAACAATGGAAGAAGGCGTGCGCAGACGTCTCCTTAATTCCAAGGTTGCAACGTTCACAATCTGGCAAATCCGCCAGGCCCATTGCGAAACGCTTGTCATTGAGCGACAAACCATTCCGAGCCAATCGCCAGGTCAGAGAAAACTCAGAGTTGCTGAGCCAATCCGCGCCTGGCGCCCAAGACCAATGAGAGCGGTACTCCACCCTCGACATGCCGAGCTTACTCCACAGCTTATCCTTCACGGCACCCTCCACTAATCCCCGATAGAAGATTTTCCTAGGCTGTGAAAGGTCACTGGACCGTGGAATGGCCTGTAAAGCCGCCAGACATTCGAGCAGGAATTTCGGTCGCACCCAAGGCCTGACGGTCAGCCATAGGGTCGGGGGCGTGATGGTAAGGCAAGGGAACATGTCCCTCACTACCCCCGCAAGCAACCGATCTTCCTCCAACGCGCGCCTGAGGAATGCCAACCTTGAAGCGAGCACGTGGCTCCTCAAGTGTGGCATCCCCAGACCCCCTTGACACGGACGGAGGCAACAGACTCCTTTGTCGACCATGTGTTTGCGTCCTCTCCACAGACAGGAGAATAGCAAACGCTCGAGCGCCTTCTCATGATCGTCACAAAGGGGAAGTACTGACAGCCGGTAAAGGATCATGGGAAAGAGGTATGTGTTACACACCTCCGCCAAGCCCTTCACGGAGAGACCCCGTCGACGCCAAATCTTGACCGACGCGCCGACCTTTGCCAGTACTTCTGACCAGTTTTTCTCCAGCTGTAAGTCCGGACCGAACCAAACTCCGAGGAGCTTGACCGGCCCGTCCGTCCAGCTGAAGGGCCCCGGGAGGGAAACTCCCTTCCAGGCACCTAACCGCAAGCCGGATGACTTGTCGCAGTTAATTCTGGCCCCTGTCACCTTCTCGTACCGTACAAGCGCCTGGTGTACCGCCTCTATGTCCCTGCGGGAGGACACAAAGGTCGTTACGTCATCGGCGTACGCAGAAACCCTGGCTCGAGCTCCGCCAGGGACTTCAATTCCACGCAGGACCGGACTGCCCGTCTCGTCCCTTAGCCTGCGAAGGAGGGGCTCCAAACACAGGACATAAAGGAGAGAAGACAGTGGACAACCCTGTCGGACCGACCTAGACAGCGCGAAAGCGCCCGACAGCTTCCCGTTCACCTGTACCACAGCCTTGGGGGAGCGATACAGAAGGCTAATCCAGCGGCTGAAGTCGGGTTTGAATCCGGCGGCCTGCAGGACAGCAGCCAGGTAGCCATGGTCAATCCTATCAAATGCCTTGGACTGATCTAAATTGATCAGCGCGGCCTCATCGTCGTCTTCTACACCCTCTATGATCGTGCGAATCAAGTGCAGGTTGCTCTGAATTGTTCTCCCCTTCACAGAACAAGTCTGATCCGGTTCCAACAGAGACTCGGCAACTAGCTGCAAGCGATTCGTCAGGATCTTGGCCAAAATCTTTAACTCTGTGTTTAGCAGAGTTATGGGCCTGTAGTCATCTAGTTCCCTCCCAACCTTCTTGCCTTTTCTCAACAGCGTGATCACGCCCCTGGTGATCCGACCGGGGATGGACCCCTGCCGAAACCAGTGGTTGAACACGACAGCCAAGAGCGGGACAAAAAGGTGCGACATCCTCAAGTACAATTCATAGGGCAAACCATCCAAACCTGGCGACTTGCCACTGCCGACCTTCTTCAAAGCCACGTAGATTTCGTCCTCCGTAATCTCCCCTTCGCAGCTAGCCGCTTCAGCCGGCAAAAGCCGGGGAAAGTCAGCCAAATAGCTGCGAAACTCCTCGTCACGGAGACCAGGCTCCTTGGTAAATCGGTGCTCGAAATGCTGCCGGAACGCCTCGCACATGTCGTCGGTCGACCTAAGGAGATGTCCCTCCGGGTCGCGTACCTCTCGAATGTACCGGTCGCCGGCATGGCGAATTTCTTCCTTGCGCAGTTCCGCGCCCATGTTCACAGCTTCGGAAGACATCTTGCTTAACTTAGCCCTAATTACCTGACCCATGTAGCGCCCGCTAGTCGAGCGCTCCAGGGCCTCCCTGGCTAAGGCTATTTCTAGGGGATCCCCACCAGCCTCCGCCCGGGCGAAATTAGCACTAAGTGTCTTTGCCTCCGCAGCCTTATCTAAGTTGAGCCGCTGGCTATATTTAGTGGCGAAAGACCTAATGGAGTCCTTAAGGTTAACCCACCACTTACTCCCAATGACTCGCCCAATTAACGCCCGCTGCACTAGTTTTGTCAGCTGGTCACGAAAGTCCCGCCTGTCCAGTAAGGACTGATTGAACTTCCAATAACCAGCCAACCTAGGCCTAAATTCTAACGCCACCCGGGCACAAACGAGTTTGTGGTCCGAGTAGCCTAACCAGTGGAACGTTGGACATTCTAAGAAGTCTATGTCGGCTTCTCTCACTAACATCCTATCCAGGTACGCAGATACCCGGGTAGAAGGCCAACTACGCGTCCACGTCCACATGCTCCCTTCCGGATGATCGACCCGGTATCTATCGACGAGACCAAATTCGCCGATCAGATCAACCAGGCTACGATCACCACTCCACCCGCTAGCGCCCCTTCCTCTATCCCATTTGGGGGTTAGGACGGCATTCCAGTCCCCAACTAAGATTAGCCGTGTTGAATGCACCATGAAGGGCTCCAACAGCCGAAAGAAAGAGACACGCTCACCTTGAACATTGGGCGCATAAACCACAATCAGCCGGAACGACTTGCTTTTCACTGCAATATCGGCCACGATCAGCCGGCCCTCGGCACCGACATGGACAAGGTCCACCCTCGCGTCCAGGGTACGCTTGACCAGCAAAGAAACACCTCTGGCCAGCCGGCTCCCATATGCTGAATAGACGACAAAGTCGTTAGACAGCACACACGAGTCGACTTCGCAAACAAAGTGAGTCTCTTGGATCGCGGCCACATCCACGCCGAAGGACAAGAGGTCACGAAGCAGGCGAGCCGCCTTACCCCGATCCCTCAGGCCCTTCGCATTTATACTGGCTATCTTAATAGACATTCTTTAGACCTGAAACGAAAAAAACACAGAAAAACATGCAACAAACGGCTCTACTCGCATACCGGGTAGAAATCTCTGGCAGATAGGACCCCGACGGACTGTCCTAGGGACCCTGTACCTATATCGGACGTAATTCGTCCGTCTAGGACAATACCGCCGACGTCCGTTGGATATGTGAGTTTTACCACCCTATATAAACAGGGGTGGAGCAATACGGGGAACCTCCCTGAACAATTTTTCGCCATTTTCCTCAACTCCGGAGTATCTTCTTTGACCATGTTCAGTTTACAGTAGTGTTTCTGGACCTCTGCGATGTGGTCCCAGACCCGCAGGTTCCCCCCGGTATTTCTTACCAGGGTGATGACACCTGGGGCCTGGGCAAAGTTCCTCGGGTCTTCTGTTGAAAGACCCTTCACAGAGGTCAGTTTTAGAAGAGGCTTCAGTAGCCTTCGTCGCTGCGAAGACCACTCCTCCGAAATATTGTCCTGTACTTTCATCAGGGCGTCCCCACGCGGGAGGGCATTTTTTTTCTTAGCCCTAGAGGGAGTGGGAGTAGGAGAAGGGGAGGGAGTGGGAGTTGATGTGCTAGATTTAGCCAGGGGGGTCAGTTTAAAAACTGGGGACTGGGAAGCTTTACGCGGGGAAGCGGGAAGGCTTCTTGCCTTGTCCGCATAAGTCCTTCTTACGGGGGACACCGGTAGAGACGAGCATTTCTCTTTGTGCACTTTTCTCTCTCTGCTCCTGCTTCTCCGCCGAGACTTTGGGCTGTCGTGCTCTTCCTCCGCTTCCTCGTCTCTCCCACGTTTGAGAGACGCTGCCCTATCCACCTCCATCTCCATATTGGGTGCGGGGCTCTTTTCCTTTTGGGAACCCCTTTCCGGTTGGGCTGGCGACCTCTTCACCGGGGTCTCCTTCACCGGGGTCACCTTCAGCTTTGCCGGCGTCTTGGCAGGTGGCGGCACCTTCGCCGGGGATGGTGTTTTTGTTTTCTTCTTGCCCACCACCTGCCACTCGCCGTCCTTGTTAACTGTTGGAGCCGGTGCTGGTGTTGCTGACTTTACTTTTCCTTGCTCCTCCGACTGCTGCTTTGCTGGTTGGGCCTTTGGGGCAGGATTTTTGGTGGGGCAGGTCTTGGCAACATGTTCCGCTGCCCCGCAGACCCAACAACACGGTTTTCTTCCCTCAACAATGATAAATATTACGCGACCCCTGCAGGTGAGGATGTTAGGAATCTTGGGAATGTTTTCCTTCGATATAGTCACCTGCAGGGTCATGTCGCCTGTTAAGATACCGGCTTTGGACCGCAGCGAGGAAACACAGGCCACCTTTCCATAATTAGCGAAAAAGGCACCTATGTGGTCCTCTGCAATGTCCATGGGGACGCCATGCAGGGTAACCTTGATTTTTTTGGTTCCCATATACTCAGTGTGGAGTTGGAGCGTTTTTGTCTCCAGAACTACCCCAATTAGTCTTTTGGCTTCCTCCGCTGATGCCAGCAGGACGTCCCACATGGCATTGCTCTTCCTCGCCACGGCCCTAGCATTTAGTTTCAGAGCTGATATCGCCTCCTCAAATGCGTCTCTGGTTACTCCTATCAACTTGTGCGTCTTAATATCCTTCGTTATCAGCGTGATGATCCGCACTTCTATTTGCGCTAGTTGTTCCGGAACTGAGACTAGCTCAGTTCCCTTAATGTACTGCGCATATTTCGCTTTCATCTCGTCATAAAAATCTTCATTCTTCATAACGATCTTTCCCCCTGTCCACCCCGAGGTTGATGGTTTGGGGGATGCTGCTGCTGCTACGGACGCTACGGAGGGTGACTCCCGTGGCGGTAGTTGCCAGTCACCCTCCTTTCCTCCCACCGAGGCCGTGGTGGGAGGAACTACTTCCCCAGGCCTTTCCGCGGCCATGCCTCCTAAGAGGCCGAACACCGGACAACTTCTTTCCGGTGTTTCGCGTAAAAAACACTACTTTACCGTGGCCCGAGCTATAAACTCGGGCTGGAAATCCGTATGTCCAAGAAACAAACTGTCAGCAAATATCACGAGGGAACAGATGCTGCAGCCTGCTCTTATGCCAAAACACCACACAAAACAAGTTTGGGGGGGAAATGGCTCGTAAATTTTAATGCTTCCAAAACGAAGCTACTATCAATTAATCATCATAGACAATCGCACCTACCTCCTATTAGCATGGACCAGGCTTGCCTCCCTGAGAGTAAAACACTGCGTCTCCTTGGTCTCACCCTTTCAGCGGACCTCAAGTGGAATGACTATGTCGAATCCATTGCTAAATTCGCTGCTATGAAAGTTGGTTCTCTGTGTAGGGCCCGGAAGTTTTTTTCCGTCTAAATCTATCCTGCACATTTATAAATCTACCATCCGCCCGTGCATTGAATACTGTTGCCATATCTGGTCGGGTGCCCCTGATATTCTACTTGGTCTTCTAGACAAGGTACAACGGAGGGTCTGTAATGTGATCGATACCGACTTAGCAGACCGCCTGCAGTCTTTCTCTCACCGACGCGACGTGGCTTCCCTGTGTCTCTTCTATAAATACTTTCACGGCTTCTGCTCCGATGAACTTATATCACTGGTGCTCCCTAGGTTCGAATTTGCACGAGATACTAGATTGTCAACTAGATCCCACACTTTTCCAGTGAAACCGATAAAATGCAACTGCAACTTCTACTCCAAGAGTTTCTTTTCTCGCAATTCCCGACTGTGGAATTCCCTTCCACATGACTGCTTCCCCGACGGCTACAATCTCAAGGAGTTTAAATGTAAGGTCAAAAGACACCTCCTAACAAACTAACTTCCATTCTTTCAAACACTCTTCCCACCCACACAACTATCTATCACCCCACTTCTGACATTTCCTATATCTAACCACTCTTCCTATTTACCTCCCCCCATGTAGCCCCAATCGCAATAGTGGGAGTGGAATGCCTTGCTTGGGGTGAAATGATTATAAAAAAAATGTATACTGATCTCTTACTTTGCTCTTAATCAGATTCTCGCAAATACCCTTGGGAAAGGTATTAACCCGTCTCTTCCCTCTAGTTATGGGTTAAATAACAGGACAGATTGGGTTCTATAGACATGGCTGGCAAACAGTCTACCGCAGAAATCAATGGCAACCTACTGCGGGATAGTCTACTGCCCAGTCAGTCATGTCACTTTCGTGACATGATTGGCCAAGGGTGTTTCACGCATGGCTCTTAACTGACTGACTGAATATACTATTTGAAAACATGATTAAGGGTTTTGCTGGGCATAAAGTAGGGGATCAGTTTGATATTGTTATGAAGTTATAAACTGATCCTCTACTAATTACTACATAATAATATTATACATCACTTCCCCCTCTAGCTATGAGTCAAATAACAGGACAGATATGGCTATAGAGCCCTGGCTGGCAACCAGTCTACCGCAGAAAACAATGGCAATCTGCTGCGGGAAAATGCACAGTCGCTCACGTCTCTTTCGAGACATGATTGACAAAGTGTGTTTCACGTAGGGCACTTAACTGACATAATCAGTAATTCCAAAACTGAGAAACATAGAAAACATTTAATATACATCAAAGTAAATGGTACCCGCTAAAATTCTTTGATGCTACTATAGCGTGAGCTCTACGTCAATGTGGCGTGAGGTCTTCATCCCGTGATGAATATAGCGAGAAATGTACCGTAATATTGTATGTGTATACACATTTATATAATATATGGTTTAAATAAATGTACATACACATACAATTAATATAAAACCACATTATAAGAGAAAGAGAGAGTGAGAGAGAGAAATAAGGAAAAAGAAGGCGAGATAAATAAAAGATGAAAATAGATAGACAGACATACATTTGATTTCTTCTCTCTGAATTTTAGATAGATGGATAGATAGATAATGAACAGACTGGAATATATATATAGAGAGATAGATAGATAGATAGATAGATAGATAGATAGATAGATAATGAACGGCCTGGGATATATATATATATATATATATATATATATATATATATATATATATATATATAGATAGATAGATAGATAGATAGATAGATAGATAATGAACGGCCTGGGATAGATAGATAGATAGATAGATAGATAGATAGATAGATAGATAATGAACAGCCTGGCATAGATAGATAGATAGATAGATAGATAGATAGATAGATAGATAGATAGATAGATAATGAACAGCCTGGCATAGATAGATAGATAGATAGATAGATAGATAGATAGATAGATAGATAGATAGATAGATAGATCGTTTGTGTCTGTCCGCTTCTCTATGTGTTCTTTAATTTCCTTAACTTGCTGCTTGTGAAAATCTCATCAAATTATTTTATGTATTGTCTGTGGAAGGAATTGGATTTTGAGTGCCGACAACAGATCGTGGAAAATTATTTTAGAAAATGATATTTCTATGATTTCTTTCAATACAAGAACCATTCAGATTACCAATAATCATACACGACAGTACCACAGAATAGTTTTCAGAGAATCCATTTTTTATACATTCTCAAATCATCAAACGGTCAGGATATTAAATCCATTCTCGTGAAATAGCGATCCCTTAAACTGCTCCAGATTTAGTGCCATGTCTTGTATCATAGACACATTTTACAGGCATCTAATTTCCTATTATGAAGACCTTGTCAATGTTCATAAACATATATTCTTCTCTTATTCAAAAGAAGGATATTAAATTGGTGTATGCATAACTGTAATATATAGTAATATGTAATTTGTTTGCTATTCAGTTATAACATAACTATTTATATTTCATATTTTCATTACATCACTCGTCAACAGATGCATAGATAGGTATATATTGTTATATATTTGGGCAAAGGTTTCTCTTTTGTACAAGGTTCACTGAAAAGTTACTCAGGTTTAGTTAATTTATTTAATCTTTCTTGTGCTCGTCTAATTTTTTCTCACCATAAATTTTATAGGAAATACCTGTATGATCTGAATTGGACATAAAAATCTACGAACACAAGAACAATTCAAGAAGATATTTAAGCACACTAGATTGTCTGCCGTTTTAAAAGAAAAGCATATATATATATATATATTTAGTATATCGAGGCAGCAAGTAATTTTCTAAACATATGCTACAATGAATGTCTATTATTATTATTATTATTATTATTATTATTATTATTATTAGAACGGCTCATGATTGAACATAATAGAGGTTCATTGTCTCTTATATTTAATAGCATATGTTTAGAAAAAAATATATATATATATTTGCACATACGTATAGTATTATTATTCAGATGTTAAAACAGTGCTCAAAGTATGAACAGGGCTGTATTACATAATTATTAATAAACATTTTATTACGTCTATGGCATGATTCGGATCTGCATGAGTTATGCAATCACCAAGTGCATATTTCGAACTATTTGAATTATGCAACTAATGATTGCGTAATGCATGAACATTCCGTGTCATGCCATAGACGTAGGACAATATATATATCTATATATCTATATCTATATCTATCTATCTATCTATCTATCTATATATATATATATATATATATATATATATATATTGTCCTACTATATATTTTTTCCACCCCACTTTATGTTTGGTGTCTTCTTTGTTTTGGTCACGTGGGCATTGAGTTCCCTATATCTTTTCGTTATCAGTATCCCCTTTAGCCAACCCGCCCTGAAGATCCTGTTAGGTGAAACCTTGGTAGGTTGGTTGACTCTTTAGGTTATTTATATTTTTGCTATGCTTACGTATTGAGCGCTTTTTTGTTATAGATTACACGTGTCGGGTTTTTTCTTTGGGATACGTACTTTGACTGATGTTCACGTGCTTAGCTCTTTCTTTTTTTACAACTATTTTTCCTTCCGCGTATTTACTCGAAAGGCGTATAGTGAGAAGTTTACAATTATATATATATATATATATATATATATATATATATATATTTAGTATATCGAGGCAGCAAGTAATTTTCTAGACATATGCTATTAAATATAAGAGACAATGAATGTCTATTATGTTTAATCATGAGCCGTTCTAAACGTCGTATTTTTGCTTTAATTTCAGTTGAAAACAAAGACAAAAATTCTCCAACATTTGGATAATTATTTATTGGTTTTCTTCTAAGCTTTCGGCTCACATGAGCCATCTTCAGAGAGGTAGTTTAAACTGAAATATTATAAAATCCACCATCACCGACGATTTTATTTTGTGTTGACATAAAACTCCGCTTGGCATCTCTGAAGATGGCTCATGTGAGGCGAAAGCTTAGAAGAAAACCAATAAATAATTATCCAAATGTTGGAGAATTTTTGTCTTTATTTTCAACTGAAATTAAAGCAAAAATACGACGTTTAGAACGGCTCATGATTAAACATAATAGACATTCATTGTCTCTTATATTTAATAGCATATGTCTAGAAAATATATATATATATATATATAGAAAACCAGGTTAACAGGTGTCAAGGTTTTATTATTTTGGCATTTATTTTATTATGAACAGTGCTAAATATAATAAGTATTTTAGAGCTTAATATAATTATATAGTTATGAATTAATTCTACATTGCGACACAGAAATTTTGAGAAAATTGTTTGATGTTAGCTGTGCAGATGATTTAAATGTAAATCATCTACACAACCAACATCAAACATTGCCTTATGATGAGAAACTATCTCGAAACATAGAAATTTCCACGTGACAATGTATAATTAATTCATAACTATATATATATATATATATATATATATATATATATATATATATATATATGAAATTATTTTTTTTTGAACATTATTTCAGATCGATATTCGTATTGAGCAGATATAAATTTAGTTACAAAATGCATCGTAAATAATCAGACCGGTATATATATTTTTGATTATAAACAGAATATCTACTTTAAAAAATAATGTTTAATAAAATAATTTAAAATTGTCGGTTGTTTATTACCATTTCGTTAATCTTCGTAATTTCTGTAACATGTTAATATATTTCAGTCTTCTACCAATATTCGGGAAAGTGTTCGAGGCTATAATCAATGCTGAAATAGTTCATCATCTCACCGCCCACAAACTGTTCTCCGACAGGCAATATGGATTCCGAATTGACAGGTCCACAGCCGACCTGCTAACAACTGTAACGGAGTACATGCTACAGGCCCTTGATGAGTCTGACGAGGCTCGCGCTGTTGCTCTGGATATCTCCAAGGCTTTCAACAGGGTTTGGCACCCTGGCCTGCTATGCAAACTACGCGGTTATGGTATTACCGGTCGCCTGCTTGACCTAATCCAATCTTTCTTAAATAACCGCAAAATAAAGGTCGTTCTGAATGGGCGTGCCTCTTCGTCCTACAGCACGAATGCTGGTGTCCCACAAGGCTCTATCCTGGGCCCAACGCTCTTCCTTATTTTCATCAACGACCTCCCAGATGAGATCAAGTCCCAAGTAGGCATCTACGCAGATGACACTACAATATACTCCCGCTCCAGTAAGAAACCTGTCGTGGCGGACAGACATAATCTCGCTGCTGACCTTGAGCGGGATCTACACTCTGTGGTGAACTGGGGCAAGAAGTGGCTTGTCAACTTCAATTCCTCTAAGACCAAGCTGTTGTCTGTCAACCATTACAGGCAACCTCTTCTGCCTCCCATAAGCATGGACCAGATGATTCTCCCGGAGATTAATACACTACGCCTCCTCGGACTTACCCTGTCCTCAGACCTCAAATGGAAGCACTATATTGAATCCATAGCAAAATCGACTGCTAAGAAGATTGGGTCACTATGTCGATCTAGGATGTTTTTTCCACCTGAATCCATCCTGCATATATACAAGTCAACCATACGTCCGTGCATGGAGTACTGCTGCCATTTATGGTCAGGTGCCCCTGCCGTTCTCCTCAATGTTCTTGACTAGCTCCAAAGAAGAGTCTGTAATGTGATAGGTACTGATCTGGCGACTCGTCTGCAGCCACTTTCCCATCGTCGAAATGTGGCCTCCCTTTGTCTGTTCTATAAATACTTTCATGGCTTCTGCTCGGATGAGCTTAAGTCACTGATGCCTCCTCAACAGGTGTTTACCCGTACAACCAGACTGGCAACTGGGTCCCACCCATTCACAGTCAGGTTAGCCAAACGCAGACGACAATTCTACTCCTGCAGCTTCCTCTCTCGCACTTCCCGCCTGTGGAACTCACTCCCGTATTCTTGCTTTCCTGACGGCTACGACCTCTAGAAATTTAAAAGCAAAGTTAATACTCACCTACTAACCACTGGACTCTAGCTCTCTCCCCTCCCCTGTATAATCTTCACGTTCTCTCCGCCCATGTATCTGTCATTGCACCTGCTTTCTCAGCTTTCTATTGTTCCGTTCTAACTAGCTTGTACTCCTCACTCTTTTCTAACTAATCTTTCTACATTTATGTAACCCCCTGCACATCAGTGGCGTTTCTGCCTTGCTCGGGGTGAAATGATTAAAAATATATATATATATATATATATATATATATATATATATATATATGTAATTTCAGGTAGGACAGTAATGTCAGGAAGAACCAACGTGTTCCTGAGCCTCAGTGAATATATTCTTTTTCTTTCATGTGCCGTGTTCCCCGAGGACGCAAGCGATCATTGCCCTCCACATCTCCCTGTTCTATCAAAACCCATCTCATGTTATACCGCTCAAACCCCACTCCGCCATTCATCAGCTCAAGTCTATCAAGCACCTCAAGCATTGCTTTCATTTGTCTTTCTCTCCCTCTATCTATTCCGTGAACATCAGATTCTCCATGCCGTACTTCCTCACTACATGCCCTAAATCTGCCGTTTCCTGATGTTGAATATCACTTTCCTTTGTTGAGAGTGTCCAACATTGGCAACCATAATGAAGGACCGACACAGAAAAACTATTAGAAGAGAGACATCAATAAAATAATATAAAATTATGAAGGCAAAAGATAACGATTGATATAATATTGAAATCCTTAAAAATCAAAGTGATGGAGAAATAAAAAATTTTTTTAATCATTTCACCCCGAGCAAAGCAGAAATGATGCTGATCAGCGGGGGCTACATAAATGTAAAAAGATTAATTAGAAAAGAGTGAGGAGTACAAACTAGTTAGAAAGGAACAATAGAAAGCTGAGAATGCAGGTGCGATCACAGATACATAGGTGGAGAGAAAGGGAAGGGTGGGGACAGAGCTAGAGTCCAGTGGTTAATAGATGAGTATTGACATTGCATTTAAATTTCTGGAGGTTGTAGCCGTCAGGAAAGCAAGAATATGGGAGCGAGTTCCACAGAAGTGCGAGAGAAGAAGCTGCAGGAATAGAATTGTCGTCTGCATTTGGCTAATCTGACTATGAATGGGTGGGACCCAGTTGCCAGTCTGGTTGCATGAGTAAACACCTGTTGAGGAGGCACCAGTGCCTTAAGTTCGTCCGAGCAGAAGCCATGAAAGTATTTATAGAACAGACAAAGGGAGGCCACATTTCGACGGTGGGGAAGTGCCTGCAGTCGAGCCGCCAGATCAGTACCTATCCCATTACAGACTCTCCTTTAAAAGCGAATTTTGTTTTGAAGAAGTAAGATAAAAAATTACGGTTTTTTCTCTGCCTCCAATCCTGTAATGACCTTAAATTAATAAAATGTAGGGACCCTAAACACAAGTACATCAGGACATGGACCATGAAATGAATTAAATGCTACGTTAGATCTTTGCGAAAGTGACTGAAGCGGTGACGTCATGTCAATAATCACTAAATATACAGCAAATGCAAACGAGGCAGCAATCTTCAAAGCAAGGAAGAATCGTAGACATATAAATATCTAACATATTTCCTGGCGAGAAAAAAGTTTAGCACGGCCCAGGGAAACATCTTTCCACGACGCAGAACTAGCAACATCATTTTTCCACGTCATATCAGCGGGAAGAATATGCCCGAAAAAATAACATGAGGCACCAATATGAAATCAATGGTTCAGAACTTTAAAAATATATCATCAACCCGCCAGGTTATACACTCTATATTACATAATTATACTACGGATGTGCGTTGTGGTACAGTGGATATCGGCTCGGAACTAGAAACCGGGGCGCCGAGTTCGAATTCCAGTTGAATCCATTGAATTCACTTACGCGCAAATACCCTTGTGAAAGGTATTAATCCGCCTATTCCTTCCAGTTATGAGCTAAATAGCAGGACAGGTTGGGTTCTATAGCCTTGGTCGGCAACCAGTCTACCGCAGAAAGCAATGGCAACC
This sequence comes from Ascarosepion bandense, assembly GCA_037127315.1. Taxonomy (NCBI): domain Eukaryota; kingdom Metazoa; phylum Mollusca; class Cephalopoda; order Sepiida; family Sepiidae; genus Ascarosepion; species Ascarosepion bandense. The sequence goes on from JBBBDQ010000178.1 coordinate 4,421,579, forward strand.
TACTGCTGGATAATCTTCTGCCCAGTCAGTCATGTCTCTTTCGAGACATGATCGCCCAAGCGTGTATCACGTATGGCACTTAACTGACTGACTGAATATAATAGTTGAAAGTATGATTAAGGCTTCAACTGGTCATAAATTCGGGGATCAGTTTTATATTGTTATGAAGTAATAAACTGATCACCCACTAATTACTACATAATAATATAATACAGCTCTTCCCCTTCTAGCTATGAGTCAAATAACAGGACAGATTGGGTTCTATAGCCTTGGTCGGCAACCAGTCTACCGCAGAAAGCAATGGCAACCTACTGCGTGATAATCTTCTGCCCAGTCAGTCATGTCTCTTTCGAGCGTGTATCACGTATGGTACTTAACTGACTGACTACATAACTGGTTCGTTTATTAAATAATCTGTCAGGAGAAACGAATAGTGTTGTAATGCAGTGGATATCGCCTCTGAAGGACAAACCGGGGAGCCGAGTTCAATTTCACTTAAATTCCTTGCATTCGTTTAAGCCTAAATACTCTTAGATATTAATCCGTCTCTTCCCTCGGGTTATGGGTTAAATAAGAGGATAGATTTGCTTCATTAGCACCGTCTCTAACCTCGGGTTATGGGTTAAATAATAGGATAAATTTGCTTCTATAGTATTTGCAGGCGACCTGTCTACCACAGAAAGCAATGGCAAACTACCACGGGATAATCTTCTACCCAGTCAGTCATGTCTCTTTCGAGACAAAATCGCTTAAGCGTGTATCTCGTATGGCACTTAAGTCAAAATGTAGCCCATGCTTTAACGAAAATACAACGTATTGTTTTCACACGTTACGATGAGCTATATCTATATGAAATGTGTATGATCTTAGGACTTCTTTCTGAATAGAACTCGTAATGAAATGCCGGTATAACAGAAATCAAATAATAATGATAATAAATGTTGATTCAAAATGCAGGTTCTGTGATAAATACCAAGAAACAATAGACCATCTAATCTTAGGATATTTTCTACTTGCTCCAAATGAATATAAAAATTGTCACGATAGAGTGGGGCAATATTTACTTTGAACAATGTACAAACACTATGGAAAATAGGTAATTAGTCAATCAAATCATGAGATGCACTATTTCTTGTTTTTGGTTTGTAAAAGTTAATTTCAAATATATTTTTCTTCTTTCATGGGTTGTGTCGTTCAGGAAGTAGGCCATCGTGTCTTTTCACATCTTCCTAACCGTTTTCACTCTTAACAACCCTTCCCCCTGTTATCCCACTCAATGCCCGCTCCACGATTTATCTGTCCATCAAGTACGCTTATGCGTGACTTTCCCTTGTCTTTCTTCGATTCTGTCCGTCCCGTGAGCATAAGTGTTTCCATGGTACCATAAGCTTCCTTCCGTAGAAACAACTTTCATTCACTTCAAGTCTCTCCTTCATCTTTGATGAGCTTGTCCAGTATTCGATATCATTTTTTTTGGAGTAGTTTTCGCACTGAAAGTTATAATCGTGCTATGTCGGTTGCTAATCGGCTTAACGCATCCTAAATGTTAAGAACTTGGTAATCTTCCACTGAAAGCTGACTCATTAGTATTCGGCTAACTGCCGACTAATATCAACTGCCCAGTAGTTCTAGTGAACTCCAATAGAAAGATAAAGATCTCTCTAGAATTTCTAAGAATTCCTTTGAACCTCCCAAGTAGTTCTCCAGTTAACTTCCTGTTATCTCTTATTAATATAGGAGGTAGAGTTCATATTCTGAAGAATAGGTGTGTTTCACCATTACACATATGGACATGACATAAAAATTTGTACTCACTTCTTTGTTTCTAGCGACATCTTTTCTATCCTTGGCCATCCCAATTCGCCTTTGGATCTCCGTATCGGATTTTCTTGGAGTAGATAGACTAAACTATTGCCCGGTTCACACTCCACCCACGTCTATTGATCAGGTGTAGAGGCTCATCACTTGTTCCCTGTTTAGGATGTGGTTTCCGGCTTTCTCTTTTCCAATCTTTTCACTCTTTTCTTTTTTTTTCAATTGGAGTAGATAGACTAAACTATCGCCCGGTTCACACTCCACCCACATCTATTGAACAGGTGAAGAGGCTCATCCCTTGTTTCCTGTTTAGGATGTGGTTCAGGGCTTTCTCCTTTCCAATCTTTTCACTCTTTTCTTTTTTTTTTTTCAATTTGAGTAGATAGACTAATCTATCACCCGGCTCACACTCCACCCACGTCTATTGAACAGGTGTAGAGGCTCATCCCTTGTTCCCTGTTTAGGATGAGGTTTCCGGATTTCTCTTTTCCAATCCCGGCTTTCTCTTTTCCAATGTTTTCATTCTTACGTAGCCCCCTGTGCTTCAGTGGCATTGCCGCCTTGCTTGGGGTGATACGATTAAAAAAAAATATAAGAGCAAGATTCAGAAAAACAAGCGTAAAGTAACAGAGTCAAAGGGACCTCGGCTTGGTGTTATGGTTAGAGAGCTTGTCTAGCTAGAACCTCTAACAACTGAGTTGTGAGTTCGATCCTCAGAAGGTGTTCCGTTTTGTTGGCCTTGTGCCACATCTAAGCTGCAGACTGGTTGCCGACCAAATCTATAGAACCCAATCGTTTCTGTTATTTAACCCATAACTGGAAGGAATAGGCGGATTAATACATTTCCCATGGGTATTTGCGCGTAAGTGAATGCAATGAATTCAGCTGGAATTCGAACTCGGCTCCCCGATTTCTCCTTCCGAGCCGATATCCAATGCACAACATCGCACATACGTAAGAAATTAATCCATCTCTCTTTTTTCAAGATATGGATTAAATAGCAAGATATGGATTAAATAGCAAGAGATAATAGGTTGTATAGCCTTGTTTATCAACCAGTCTGCCTCGCTTTGCGGATAGAAGTTAAGCTGATATTTAGCGGAGAAGCCTGTCTTTCCAGAAAACTGGGGTAGATCGTAGGAAAATTCAACACTTACGTGAGAGTCTGACGCACTGAAGATTTTGAAACACCATCAAAGTACAAGGATGTTGAAATAGAAATCTCAAAATGTCACACAGGACGACATCAACAATCTCAGTTTTAGTTGGAGTCCTTAGATTGATTGGAAAAGTTTCCGATAGACTCATTGAAGGAATAACTTGTAGCCCATGCCTTAACGAAAATACAACGCATTGTTTTCACACGTTACGATGAGCTATATATTTATAAAATGTGTATGATCTTAGGACTTCTTTCTGAATAGAACTCGGAATGAAATACCGGTATAACAGAAATCAAATAATAATAATAATAATAATAATAATAATAAATGTGGATCCAAAATGCAGGTTCTGTGATAAATACCAAGAAACAATAGCCCATCTAATCTCAGGATATTTTGTACTTGCTCCAAATGAATATAAAATCGTCACGATAGAGTGGGGTATTATTTACATTGAACAATGTGCAAGCACTATCGAAAATATGTAATCAAACACTGGTGTGAATAGCACCCAGCACCGGTTACAGAAATAGATGATGTCACTATAATATAGAATTACACCATCTACACAGACAGGAAAACAGAAGCAAATAGGCCGATCATTCTCGTTAAAAACCAAAAACAAATAACTTGCCTATAAATATGGCTTGTCCAGCGGATTGTAACATAGCAACCAAGGAATTTGAAGAAACTGTCAAAATATAAAGACCTGGAAATTGAAAAAAAAATGTGAAAATTGAAAACAGGAATGGTACCAGTGATAGTAGGTGCACTTGGACTGATAAAAAATGTGAGCAAAGCAACACATTAAAAGAATCACTGGAAAGCCCAGCTTAAGAGGTATACAAAAAATTGTGTTGTTCAGCACAACCCATAGACTAAAGAGAACTTTATCTATGTAACGCTAGGATGTTAGGGAGATATGAAAAAACATGAAAGGGAACAATAACAATAAACCACGACCTTCCTTAAGTCTTCTCGCAGACTTAGTAGTTAGTGCGACCAAAGCAGAAATCGAAATATGATGAAAAATGACAACAAAAACTAATGTAGACCATCTATACATATCCTGTAAACAATGTGGAAGAAGTATTATTCAGCTAGAATTGTCATACAAAACAACTACTATTGGCTTACTAACATACATATAAACAAAAAAAGGACTCGATGAAACAATTAGGCCAACAAATTGAAAACGGAAAGAAAAAATAGTCAATAACAGTGCGACCATAGCAGAAATCGAATTATGATGAAGAATGGCATAGTAATAATAATAATAATAATAATAATAATAATAATAATAAGCAATCAAGGAATTTGAAAAACTGTCAAAATATAAAGACCTGGAAATTGAAATAGAAAAACTGTGGAAATTGAAAACAAGAGTTGTGCCAGTGATAGTAGGTGCACTTGGAATGATAAAAAATGGAACAAAACAACACATTGAAAGAATCCCTGGAAACCCCAGCTTAAGAGATATACAAAAATTTGTCTTATTAAGTACAGCCCACACACTAAGGAAAACTTTATCTATGTAATGCTAGGGATGATAGGGAAGATAGAAAAAACATGAAATGGAGTCATAACAACACGCCACGACCTGCCTTAGGTCTCCACGCAGACTTGGTTGGTAGTGAGACCGAAGCAGAAATCGAAATATGATGAAAAATGACATAATAATAATAATAATAATAATAATAATAATAATAATAATAATAATAATAATAATAATAATAAGAAGAAGAAGAAGAAGAAGAAGCGGCTTGCGTAAATGCAGCCTAACTCGTTAAAAAAATTGCTAATAGACGTAAGAAATAAGACATGCTGAAGAGTCATGATCAATTATGCCCGAAGAAAATGAATTCAAAATTTTTTCAAGAGAGTTGCTTTCCACATCCTATTCTTAGATGAATATTGTAATTTTTTTTTATTTTCTGAGCACACCAACAATTCTCAAAATTCTGCAGATATGCTGAAAAATAAAGACAACACTAAATGTCTATCAAATATTTGAATAATGCTTACTTAAACCTCCCTTACTTTCAGTGTGGCTGTCTTACTGTATAAATATTATGTCAAGTTATATTTTAGCCTTGTCTGAATCTAGTTCTTATGAAATCAAAAGTATAGCCAAAATTATTTCTACCTCATCAACGACCTCCCAGATGAGATCAGGTCCCAAGTAGGCATCTACGCAGATGACACTACAATATACTCCCGCTCCAGTAAGAAACCTGTCGTGGCGGACAGACAAAATCTCGCTGCTGACCTTGAGCGGGATCTACACTCTGTGGTGAACTGGGGCAAGAAGTGGCTTGTCAACTTCAATTCCTCGAAGACCAAGCTGTTGTCTGTCAACCATTACAGGCAACCTCTTCTGCCTCCCATAAGCATGGACCAGATGATTCTCCCGGAGAGTAATACACTACGCCTCCTCGGACTTACCCTGTCCTCAGACCTCAAATGGAAGCACTATATTGAATCCATAGCAAAATCTACTGCTAAGAAGATTGGGTCACTATGTCGATCCAGGATGTTTTTTCCACCTGAATCCATCCTGCATATATACAAGTCAACCATCCGTCCGTGCATGGAGTACTGCTGCCATTTATGGTCAGGTGCCCCTGCCGTTCTCCTCAGTGTTCTCGACAAGCTCCAAAGGAGAGTCTGTAATGTGATAGGTTCTGATCTGGCGACTCGTCTGCAGCCACTTTCCCATCGTCGAAATGTGGCCTCCCTCTGTCTCTTCTATAAATACCTTCATGGCTTCTGCTCGGATGAGCTTAAGTCACTGATGCCTCCTCAACAGGTGTTTACCCGTTCAACCAGACTGGCAACTGGGTCCCACCCATTCACAGTCAGGTTAGCCAAACGCAGACGACAATTCTACTCCAGCAGCTTCCTCTCTCGCACTTCCCGCCTGTGGAACTCACTCCCGTATTCTTGCTTTCCTGACGGCTACGACCTCCAGAAATTTAAAAGCAAAGTTAATACTCACCTACTAACCACTGGCCTCTAGCTCTCTCCCCTCCCCTGTATAACCTTCCCTTTCTCTCCGCCCATGTACCTGTCATTGCACCTGCTTTCTCAGTTTTCTATTGTTCCTTTCTAACTAGCTTGTACTCCTCACTCTTTTCTAATTAATCTTTCTACATTTATGTAACCCCCTGCACATCAGTGGCGTTTCTGCCTTGCTCGGGGTGAAATGATTAAAAAAAAAAAAAAAAAAAAAAAAATGTCTTTACTGAAAAACGACTAGTAAAACGAAATTTTTTAGAAGCTACACTAAATTCATCAATCTTTAATTAGTATCCATATCACAGTTTTAAACAAAATCGTTTGCGAAATGTCTTACTTTTTAAACGAAAAAACTACTTAAATGTTTAAATCTAATAAAATCAACCAACAATGTTGTTTTTAAACTCATTTCAAAATATTTTTAAAACTGTTCAGTACACGTACGAGAGAGATTAAATCATACTAAGTGAAATGCCTATTTACGTAAAACAGCGTTTCCTGTTAGAGAGTGTTAAAGAAAGAACAATGGAAAAATAGCGACAATTTGCGATCTCCAAAATATGTGAGAAATAAATAAAAGAAAAGTACGATATCTCCAAGGAGAAGATAACGTATTTACATCGCACTCATCTTTCTCATCTTCTATCGTATTTTATCCATTCTTTTTTTTCGCTATCTTGAACCTACACAAGATTCGAACAGCTTAGAAAAAAGGTGATAAAAAACACACCATAGAGAAAAAAGAAATATATATAAACTATAGAATATATGGATATGAACTTACAAAGAGAAACCATCAAAGTAAGGGGGCAAACGATCATTTAGATATGGGGGATTCATTAATTCTCCGAAGGAGAATCTGTAACCTGACCGGTCCCGACCTTGCAGCTCGAGTTCAACCATTTTACACCGGCGGGATGTGACTTCACTCTATCTATTTTACAAATATTTTCCTAGCTTCTATTCCGACGAACTTAGCTCACTGATGCCCCCCTACACAAGAATTTACTCGAGCAATTGACTGACAACAAGGTTCCTCTCTTTTACAGTTAAATCAACTAGATCCAGCCTCCACTTCTACTCTAACAGCTTCCTTACACGCATTTACCGCCTGTGGAATTCTCTTCCGTATATTTGCTTCCCTGGCAGCTACAATCTCCTAGAATTTAATGCAACGTCAATTCCCATCTCTTGTACACTTGACTTCAGTCTTTCTATCGGTCTTTCTCCATCACTGCGTGTAACTTGTTCTTTTCCTTTCTCACTTTACCCTCGCGACTATCTGTTTTCCCCTTTTTAAACTTTCACTCCTCTCTTATGTAGCCCCATGCGCACCAGTGGCAGTGCCGCCTTGCTTGGCGCGGAAACGATTTAGTTACACAAAAAGGCTGTAGAACCCAATCTGTCGTGTTATTTAACCCATAGATGGATGGTAAAATGGATTCATATTTTGTGCTCGGGTATTTTCGCGTACGTTCTTCTTCTTCTATATGCCATATACCTTCAGGACGTAGTCAATGATGGCCCTCCACCTCTCCCTATCCCTGCTAGCTCATAGCACTCTTTCACATGTTACCCCATCTAAACCCCGCTCTGCTATCTACTTGCTCAAATATGTCATCCGCTTCTTTCCTCTGTCTCTCTTCCCCTCTATCTGACCTGTGAGTATCAGGTTCTCCAAGCCCTTCTTCCCCATCACCTGTCCCAAGAACTTTACCTGTATCTTGCTGATGCTCAGTATTAATTTCTTTTGTTTCCATCATTTCCAAAGCCTCATCATTGCTCACATGCTCGATTCCTTATACGTCTTATGTAGAACCACATTTCAGATGCTACAAGTTTTTTTTTTCATCTTTGGTGATATCGTCCAGTATTCACTGCCATGCTAATGGACGGGCATCACATAGACATACCAAAATCTCTTTTTGGTTTCTCGCGAAAACTTTCTGTCTCCTAATAATTTGCTCAACTTCTGGAATGGATCCTTGGCCATTTCAATATTGCAACGAATTAAACTGAAATTCGATTTGTCATTCCGAGGCGATATCTACTGCATTGAAGTGCGCATCTTAACAAGAAACACACCAACGAGAAATGAAGAAGTATATAATATATGAGAAACTAAAATATGGACTATATAAATATGTAGTTACATAGAGAAATAACTATAATGATCCTGCGTGCAAGAATTTCAAAGTGGGCTATTATTGGTGTACAAAGATTACTATCTCTTTATGATCTATGTAACGACTAAATATTTGCCATGATTATTTGGGTATAACACTTCATGTCCTTTTAGTTGACTGAATCTTTGCTATCACCATTCGGCACGATTCGAACCTGCGACCGCTATTTACATAGGGGAAGCTACAATTGATCTGCTAACGTCTTAGACCTCTCGACCACGAATAGCCTCCACTCTAAACGTAGGCTCGAATCCTGCCGAATGGCACACATTTTCATAATAATAATTTATCGTAAATAATCAGGCCGGTAGATATAAATATATAATACTGTTTCATTAAAAAACAGAATATCTACTTAAATACGAGTATCGATAAAAAGTAATTATCAAACAATTCATTTCAAATTGTCGGTTGTTTATAACCAAGTTTCGTTAATATATATATATATATATATATATATATATATATATATATATATATTTAATTTTTTAATCATTTCACCCCGAGCAAGGCAGAAATGCCACTGATGAGCGGGGGGGGGCTACATAACTGTAAAAAGATTAATTAGAAAAGAGTGAGGATACAAACTAGTTACAAAGAAGCAATAGAAAGCTGAGAATGCAGGTGCGATCATAGATACACAGGTGGAGAGAAAGGGAAGGCTATACGGGGGTGGGTGAGAGAGCTAGAGTTCAGTGGTTAATAGATGAGTATTGACATTGCATTTAAATTTCTGGAGGTTATAGCCATCAGGAAAGCAAGAATGCGGGAGAGAGTTCCACAGGCGGGAACTGTCAGGTTTAAGAAGACAGAGACAATGGCGAGGTAGTGTCGGCTCTGTTCATTCTCTTTACTACCAGCTATTTAACTTTACTAGCAGTTATGTAATCTCTTGCGGCATGTTTATTCTTTCCAGAGCCTTATTGTGCAACTTTTCCTGTCAGGCTTAGGCGGGGTTGGATTTTTTTCTCATATCTTAATATATGTTACTCAATAGTAGATATATACTGCCGTCATTTTAGACGGCAGCTTGATATAAATATTTTTGACGACACAGGCCCAGTCATAACAGTATGAAAACGTAGTTCCTTTGGCAGCAAATTTAACTGTGTTATTAGAAGCTTAGACGAATTATTTCTTTTGCTCAGTCTATCATTGATAGATTTGGCCTTGATTTCTCTTTGGCCTTATTCTCTTTGGCCTTATCATTGGCCTTGATAGCTTTGGCCTTGATTTTTTCTTTGGCCTTATTCTCTTTGGCCTTATCATTGGCCTTCATAGATTTGGCCTTGATTTCTCTTTGGCTTTATTCTCTTTGGCCTTATCATTGGCCTTGATAGCTTTGGCCTTGTATTCTCTTTGGACTTATTCTCTTTGGCCTTATCATTGGCCTTGATAGCTTTGGCCTTGTATTCTCTTTGGCCTTATTCTCTTTGGCCTTATCATTGGCCTTGATAGCTTTGGCCTTGTATTCTCTTTGGCCTTATTCTCTTTGGCCTTATCATTAGCCTTGATAGCTTTGGCCTTGATTTCTCTTTGGCCTTATTCTCTTTGGCCTTATCATTGGCCTTGATAGCTTTGGCCTTGATTTCACTTTAGCCTTATTCTCTTTGGCCTTGATAGCTTTGGCCTTGTATTCTCTTTGGCCTTATTCTCTTTGGCCTTATTCTCTTTGGCCTTATCATTAGCCTTGATAGCTTTGGCCTTGATTTCTCTTTGGCCTTATTCTCTTTGGCCTTATCATTGGCCTTGATAGCTTTGGCCTTGATTTCTCTTTGGCCTTATTCTCTTTGGCCTTATCATTGGCCTTGATAGATTTGGCCTTGATTTCTGCTCCTCTTGTTATTAGCTGTTGCACTTGAAGTTTTTCCACGTTTTGAGATAACGTCTCGAATTTCGTTATTTTATCAAATCTATTATATATTTATAATCATGTCTCCCCAAGCCAGGTAATTTACTACCACTGTTGTGCAAGGGGTTACATAGGAGGAAAGTTATGAAAAGGAGTGAGAGGTGGCAGGGTGTATCAGGAAGAAAAAGAAGAAAGTACCGATGAGAGTGGGGTGGACAAAGAAAAAAAGAATGAGAGAGATGACGTAAGTTAATGAGACAGGAGATGACTATTGACTTTACATTTAAATTCTTGGAGATTATAGCTGTCAAGAAAGCAAGTATGCGGAAGGGAATTCCACAGGCGGGAAGAGTGAGAAAAGAGCATGCTGGAGTAGAATTTGCGTTATACTTATTTTTCAAAGATAAATACTTTCGGCGGTAAGTATTTTTTTAAATTCTAACATTCGGATTCATTTTTGATTTCTGTAAGTCTTGTTTATAATTTATTTAAATTTCATTGAATAAGTCGTACGATTAATTTGTTTTGGATATTTTCCTTTGGTTTGTTAAGCTATTGCAACCTGACTTTTCTCAAGGTTATATTTAAATTTTTTCGAGTGCTGATTTTTTGGTGAGCTGATGAATAATGTAGCTTAAATGTGTATATCTAGTTATTGAAAGATAGAGAGTTATCTAGCGTGAACAACAGTCTTAACAAGGCCAGGACACTAAAACCCTTGGTCATGATGGCTTGTGACTTTGTGCTAGCACAAATATCAACAGCTTTTCAAACAGAGCCGTCTATCCAATTTCACTTACAAAGTATTCCTATGGTTTTCGGACGCCTACCAAAGGTGCCGCTCCTCCAGACCGATAATATCTAGAAGTCCCCTCCCTGCTAAATCAACCATAGTGAAATTCGAACCCAGGTGAGAAACCGAACGTTCTTACTAATCGGCTCCGCGCCCAATAGTACATACTCTGTCATTTTTAAAAGAAACTTACATTTATATTTATTCAATTAACACACACACACACACGAAACACACACACACACACACCAAATAAATACACAAACACAGACACACAAACACAAACACACACATATATATAACCAATATCTAATAAATTGACAAGGTTAAAACTAGTTCCCCTTACCTCGTGTATGCGTATGTACGATCCGTATGTCCGCATGTGGTCATCAAAAAGACCTTACAAGCATAAAGATACACATGTGATACCTACAGACACACACAGAGAAATATTTCTTTATATACTTTATATATATAAATATAACTATATATATATATATATATATATATAAATGGCTGTATATATATATATATAAAGGGCTCTATATATATATATATATATATATATATATATATATGGATAGTGAAAACATTATACAAGCAAGAAATATAAAAATATACTGTTCACTTTATTGTTTCAGTAGATTTCCCTGCCTGATCCGGCGTCTTTGAGACTGGTTCCTTGACCCTGCGTCTGCCACTCGAAACACCAGTCAAGATACCGTTTCCCCTTTCATTTAAAGAAAGAAGGCCCATTAAAAAAAATATATATATTCAAAAGACTATACATTATTCAAAGATGGAGAGAATCAATCGAGATAAATTGAGGTCACCAGTAACAACGAGATAGGCGAGACCCGGAGAGATAAAATCTATTTTTATCTCAATAATTAAAATCGGTTATGCTGAAGTGTTTTAATGGAATCAGTCAGCAATCAAACCTGTTTGTTTACGGTGATTCGTGAGCAGAAATGTTATTATTTTCTTTTCGGTTTTTTATCAGGTTTTCCCAAAAAAGAACGTTCGTTTGTACTCTGAGTCGATATTTTATACCAGGATGGCAGAAATAATTTCTAAAAAAAAATATTTTCTGTAATACAAAGTGAATCTTCCCAATCTGAAATACGTTTGTTGTCCCTTATGGAATTTAAAAAAAGATCGATACCTACCTGAGATAGGAGAACTTATAGGGGAGACAGAAACGTTAGAAAGCTTATCAGATAGTTCATAAGTTTTTGCTTAATGGTTTTTACACTCCACCCACGTCTATTGAACAGGTGAAGAGGCTCATCCCTTGTTTCCTGTTTAGGATGTGGTTTCCAGCTTTCTTTTTTTCCTATCATTCTACACTTAAGTAGCCCCATGCACATCAGTGGCGTCACCGCCTTGCTTGGGGTTATATGATTAAAAAAAAAAAATTTTCCATATTTCTTAGATGAGGTAGTATTTACATTGTTCGGACTATTGTCCTTATCTTTGTTGCTATTTGTACGACGTTTCAGTTGTTGTACGCTCTGGCCTTCTTCAGATGGTAGGAGTTTTTAACCGAACCCTATATTGCAATCACTGGGGTGTATCATCCTCATTTCTTGTGTAAAGCCTCGATTGAAAGTTATCTCATTCTTACCCTGCAACTTACTTGATCACCAATGCCGTAGCCTGGTATTGAACTCACAACTCTAATAGTCAAGTCAGGAACTAACCAACGTCTATATCCACTGGGCCATGTGCCCTTAAGATGTGGTTAGAGGAAGATAACTCATGACTTTCAATAGAGGCCTTATGCAAGGAATGGAGCTCGTATATCTTAGTGATTGTAATAAAGGGTTTGCTTCGAAATTATTAGCACCTGAAGAAGGCCGGAGCGTACAATGGAAGAAACGTCGTACAAATGACACCAAAGAGGAGGACAGTAGTCTGAATAATGTAAATACTCTTAATAGTTTATTGTTTGAGTATCAGCCTTAACTAACAGAAATATTTAAGCTTGATTATAACCGCAGCTTTAGGACCCTCCCCAACATAAAAAAGTAAGAAAGTGATTGTTATTTTGTGACCAAAGAGAAGGTTACAAATGACAAAGAAACTTAGACTTAGCGTCAAAAACTGACAGCTGAAATTTCTGGGACACGTATTAAAGAAGGAGTGACGTGAATATTTTGAATTTGAGTTTTGTTTATGGCATATAAACCTCTGTGTGTTATTTAATGCGTAAAGGTTGCGTTTTAACGTATTTTTAAATGTTGGGTTTTAGTGAGAAGCTTGATTTAGTTTTTATAATTTTTTTAAAAAATTTATTTTAGAAAACTGAAAATGTTCTACTTTTGTATGCAAAAGATGTGTTCCTGGTAAGATTATTTTTCCTTCAAAAACATATGGCAATTTTACTTCCTTCAAAAATATATTTGTTTCTATAAAAAGCTTCTTTTTATGAATATATTTCTATTAAAGTCTATTTTTATAATTTCAAAGTGCTTGACCCCGGTTTGGGGGTTAACTATTTGCCCATTGCTGGGACCCTAACACGTGCGCACCACTCCGGGTCAGGTTGTACCTAAAAACAACAGCAATTAAGAGGTGGTTCCTTGCTACTCACAACCTCGCAATCAGAAGTCTTGCTGCCGGACGAAGTTTACCATCATACCCAGTACCAGGAGGGACTTGAAAATCTAATGCTCACCGGACGGATATAGACTAAGAGAGACAGGGGAAAGCAGCGCGGGACATGCTTGATAGGCCTGAACAAATGGATGACAGAGCGGTGTTTGTGAGAGAAACCAAGAGGAAAATTTTCTGAGCGACAAAAAGCAGGGCAAAGTGAAAGTCCATTATCATCAACGTTCTGAAAGAACACGGCACATGAAGAAGAAGAAGAATGAGGAATGACGGTCTAGAGAATTTAATATTCATAAACAGGTAGCGGCACTTCTACTCCTTGAGTTTCTTTTCTCTCACTTCCCGCTGGTGTAACTCCCTTCTCTATATTTGATTTCTTGACGGATACATCCTCCAAGAATTTAAATTCAATGTCAATTCCCATCTCTTGTCCTCTTGATTCTAATCCTTCCCTCGTGCTTTTTACATCAACCCGTGTATCTTGTTTTTTTACCTTTCTCACTCTATCTTTGCAACAGTCTTCACACCTGTATTGCCATTCTTATCTTGCCCTTTCTCTGACACCCCCTGTAACTGGTTTGGCTTGCTCTTTGCTCTCGTCCTGATGAAACTTTTAACTTTTATGTAGCCCCAAGCGCATCAGTGGCTGTACCGCCTTGCTTGAAACGATTAAAAAAGACATTTTATGTGCTTGAGCATCTTTTTTTATAATCGTGTTTTGCAGGGGGTTACATAAGAGGTAAGTTATGAGAAAGAGTGACAGGTTATAGGGGATGTCAGGAAGTGGGTACGAGAAGGATGAATGTGGGCATAAAGTGAGGGATCAGTTTATATATTGATTGTAATGTAGAATTGATCCCCCACTTTATACCCACATTATAATACTACAGAAATGTTTTCTTTTTATAATCATATCGCCCCAAGCAAGGCATTTTACTGCTACTATTGAGCAGAGGGTTACATAGAAGGTAAGTTATGAGAAAGAGTGGCAGGTTATAGGGGGTGTCAGGAAGAGTGTAGAAGGATGAGAGTGGAGTGGACGAAAAAAGGAGCATGAGAGAGAAAAAGGATGCAAGTTATTGAGATATGAGATTATTATTGACTTTACAATTGAATTCTTGAGATTATAGCTGTCGGGAAAGCAAGACAACTGAAGTGAATTCCACAGGCGGGAAGTGCATGAGAAGAAGCTGCTGAAGTAGAACTTGTGTTTACAACTTATTGGGTTCACAGTAAAAGGGTGGGACCTATTTGCTAATTTTGTGGCTCCAGCAAAATCATTTATGGGGGGGTACCAGTGAGATAAGCTCATCTAAGCAGAAGCCCTGAATGTATTTGTAGAAGAGACACAGAGAAGCCACATTGCGTCGGTGAGAAAGTGACTATATCCGAGCTGCCAAGTCGGGATCGGTCACATTATAGATTTTTTGTTGGATTTTGTCAAGGACCCCCAGGTTGATAGCAGGAGCATTCGATCAGATATGGCAGCAGTATTCATTGTACGGGTGGATGGTAGGTTTATATATATTGTTTCAGACGGGAAAAAATTCATGGCCCTGGAAAGAGAACCAACACTTCTTAGCATCAGATTTGGCCATGGACTCTATATCCATTCCACTTGAGGTTTGTTTTGAGAGTTAACCCGAAGATGCGCACTGTTTTACTTTCAGGGAGACTAGACTGATCTAGGCTAATGGGGGGTAGGAGCGATTGTCTGTGGTGGTTAATAGATAGCAGCTTCGTTTTGGAAGCATTAGTTCGGTAGAAATATCACGAAGAGAAATGTTAAAAACGACAAGTAATTGGTGCACGCGGAAGTCTGTGATCACCTACGTCCCTAAAATATACTGTTTATAACGAAGTAGAAGAAAATAAGGGCACCAAAAGAAAATCAAAGAAGATACGAAGATCACGACAGCTTTGGATCATTCAATGCATCTGCTTAAAAGCAATAAACAATTTTTTTTAGTAACGAAAACACAAAGAAACATTCATATCAACATCAGTCGCATAAGTGAGAACTGCGCATTTTACATCGTTCTAAATTTGCATAATCAGTGGTCAGCATAATTCCCAAACTGAAAGAAGCGTTGAAGGGTAAATATTTTTACGCCTCTTCACATCGGAATCAAAGAATCAGGAAATTTCTTAATGGACGTATTTGAATAAGCTGGATAGAATCTTTACAAAACCGCTAAATGATGATCTTAATGAAAATTACATTTTTAATTTTGTTTATTAAATTTTTTCTTTGTTTACTTAGCTCGTGTGTAATATCGTTCCTCTTACATAGCAGTCAATACTGGGAAATATCTTCACAGTTGAAGAAGAGCCACTGAGATTTGAGTTAAAGAGAGATAACTACATGCCAAACAGAAATGTATCGCCTATGGAATGAGAATGATATACCCCAGTGATTGAAATAAAGGATTCGGTTCGAAATTTCTATTATCTGAGAAAGGTCAGAGCCTACAACAATTGAATCGTAGTAAATATGACAAATGTGAAAAAGGTCCGAACAGTGTAAACAATTGTCTGCACTGCTAAAATTGTTTACGTGGTGATAATAAATATATCAGACGTTCTGATGCATTACTACAAAACCTTTTTAAAGTACATCTCTGTTCTTCGTAGATTCCTTCTGATTTACTGGTATTTTGGTAAATGAAAAGGAGTCTTGTTGAGTGAAAAGTGATGGGTTCTTTTGACGATTGAATCCATTTTAAGAATGAATGGGTTGTAGTTGAATAGTTCACAGTTTCTGTGATGTTTTATTCCCTGATGTCCCGCCCTCATGAATTTACTCGGGCAAATAAATTGGCAACTATGTCCCACCAATTTACCGTAAAATAGAGTAGTGCAGGGACGGGTTCCAGAAGCTAAGTAAAGTAATAAGACACAGGAAAATTTCACTAGAAACAAAGAGGAAAGTACCAGATTGCTATATGACATCGGTCTACAATACGGCAATGAATGCTGGACAATGTAATCGGAAATGAGGAAAAAAATTGAAGCAGCGGAAATGTGGTTCTATGCTGCGGATATGGTGGACTGAGCATGCGAGCAACGATGAGGTGTTGGAGAGAATGGCAACGAAATGTAAATTAATAGTTACCATCAGGAAGAGACAATTCAAGTTACTGGGACATGCAATCAGGAAAGGGGGGGCTCGGAGAACCCGAAATGACTGGCCAGATAGAAGGAAAAAGAGACAGAGGAAGGCAGCGGATAACATATTTGCAGGGCCTCATCAGGTGGATATCGTGGACTGAGCATGCAAGCAAGGAAGCGGTTTTGGAAAGAATCGCAACAAAAATGGAAATTAATACTGAACATCAGGAAGAGACATTTGAAGTTACTGGGGCATGCAATCAGGAAGGAGAGCATGGAGAACCTGACATTGACATGCCAGATAGAAGGAAAAAGAGACAGAGGAAGGCAGCGGATAACATATTTGAAGGGCCTCATCAGGTGGATGACGGAACAGTGGTGGCGATGTGTAACAGGAAAAATATACTAAGAGCCAACATGTGAACATATTAGATTCAGTAGCTACTACATTTATTTGAAGTAGTTTGAGTGTCAACGTAATAGTATTATTATTATTTTCTCTTCTCAAGTGCAATAGCAATTATCAGTTTTATTACTGGTATTGTTGTCCCACCTAACCTTGAAATAGCTGGAATGTCAAAATCTCGATTACGTCATTGATTTACCTTCTCAAGTTAGTAGTTGTTATCAAATACATTCTATTACTAATGAGGCCTCCTTCCTTTCCCTTTGTTTGGTGTAAGCAGAATGTCAACATCATCTTTATGTCATTATTTTTACTCCTCATTTACAGTAGCTGACATTACCTTTTCAATTAATGATGCGCGTTTTTTTCTTAACATTATATTTGAAGTAGGTTGAATATTAACAGCTAACCTTTTATTTGAGTAAGCTGGCATATTAAGATGATGATTAATTCATTAATTTATCTATTACTAATAACTCTCTCTTGACGAGTTTTTATTTTGAAGGAGGTAGAATGTCAACATTTCAATGGTCATTATTTTCTCTTCTCAAGCTCAGTGAACGTTATCATTTTTTCCATTATTAACGAGTGCGTTCTTTCACACCTTTTATTTGAAGGAGGTGGAATGTGAACATCTTGATTATATCATTATTTTCTCTTCTCAAGTCCAGTAGCTGTTATCATTTTTCTATTATTGACGTGGGTTTTCTTCTTAACATTATAATTGAAGTAGGTTAAAATTGAACATCGTTATTATCTCATTATTATCTCTTCTCAAGTTCAATAGCTATTATAACTCATTCTATTATTGATGTGGGTTTCATAGAAACATTTTATTGAAGATCGAATGGCAGCGTCTTGACTATGTCATTATTTTCTCTTCTCAAATTCAGCAGTTGTTATCGGTCTTAATATTATGTAAGTTGGATTACTTCCTAAACATATATTTGGACTATCGTATTTGACGCTATATAAGATGCACGCGTTTTTAAAACGCACCCTAATCCCAGGAATACAATTGAAGAAAAAATAGTAATTAACAAAATTAGTAAAATGATTTGTAAATGATACAACCTAGGTGATATTTATGCCGTGGCGAAACCTTCGTCGCCAAGTTGTCGTGATCTGTTAGAGCCTGAAAGAAAGACACAGAAACAAGAAGGTAGGTTCAAACATTGTATTAGAATAACAGAACATATATACAAATAGGAGTTTTAGTAGTCGGGCAAATAGGACGGTACGTATATATACGATGCATGTCGACTGCCTCACGCCTGTCTATTGACTGTCTCACAGCTTTGTCCCACGCACGTTAGAATTCTATTGACGGAGGAAGTGTCTATTGCTATAGGGCACTATAACAATTTAAGTGGTATGATTTTGGTCAAACAGGCCCTGATTACAATCAAACGAAAAATAACAGGAAAATAAGAGCCAGACTATAAAGACTTTTTTTTCCAATTGGAGTAGATAGATCTATCTATCGCCTGGTTCACACCCCACCCATGTCTATTGAACAGGTTAAGAGGCTCATCCCTTGTTCCCTGTTTAGGATGTGGTTTCCGGCTTTCTCTTTTCCAATCTTCTGACTTTGTTTGTTTTTTTTTTTCAATTGGAGTAGATGGATCTTTCTATCGCCCGGTATACACTCATGCCATGTCGATTGAACAGGTTAAGAGGCTCATCCCTTCTTCCCTGTTTAGGATATGGTTTCCGGCTTTCTGTTTTTCGACCTTTTCACTATTACGTAGCCCTCTGCACATCAGTGGTGTTACCGCCTTGCCAGGGGTGATACGATTTTAAAAAAAAGAAGGCAAAAGAAAAATCAAGGTTATACCATATAAGACAAATGGGAATTTTCTAAGATATTATTAGTAAAATAACATGCAACTTACAAATACATAACGTGGAATGTTAAAATCTTGAGTGTGTCCTTATTTTCTCTTCTCATAATCAATATTTCCGAACTCTCCCATGTCCTCTCTAAACTGTATAACTACTGCCTTTCTGCTTCCTGTTTTCCTGCATGCTGAAAGTTCTCTTCAGTCGTTCCTGTATTTAAGAACTGTGGTGAACCTTCGGACCCATCCAATTATTGCGCTACCAGCCTTCTGCCAATTTTCGGGAAAGTGTTCGAGGCCATAATCAATGCTGAAATATTTCAAAACCTTACTGTCCACAAATTCTACTCTGATAGGCAGTATGGCTTCCGCTTTGCCAGGTCCACAGCCGACATGCTAACAACCGTTACAGACACATGCTCCAGGCTCTTGACGAGTCAGGCGAGGCTCGTGCTGTTGCTCTGGACATCTCCAAGGCTTTTGACAGGGTTTGGTATTCTTGCCTTCTATGCAAACTACGGGGTTACAGTGTTACCGGATGCTTGCTTGGTCTAATCCAATCTTACTTAAATAACCGCAAAATGAAGGTGGTTTTGAATGGGCAGCCTCTACATCCTACAGCACAAACGCTGGTGTACCTCAGGGCTCTATCCTGGACCCGACGCTCTTCCTTATTTTCATAAATGACCTCCCAGATGAGATCAAAAGCCAAGTAGGCCTCTACAAAGATGACACCACAATTTACTCCCGCATCAGTAAGAAACCCGTCGTGGCGGACAAACATAATCTAGCTGCTGACCTAGAAGGGGATCCACACTCTGTGGTGAATTGGGGCAAGAAGTGGCTTGTCAATTTCAATGCGACTAAGAACAAGCTGCTGTCTATCAATCATCACAGGCAACCACTCCTGCCTCCCATAAGCATGGACCAAGCGATTCTCCCTGAGAGCAATACACTGCGCCTCCTCGGCCTTACCCTCTCTTCTGATCTCAAATGGAACCAATACATTGAGTCCATAGCTAAATCCATTTGGGTCACTGCGTCGGGCCAGGATGGTTTTCCCGCCTGAATCCATCCTGCATATATAGAAATCAACCATTCGTCCGTGCATGGAATACTGCTGCCATATATGGTCCGGCGCCCCTGATGTTCATCTCAGTGTTCTCGACGGGATCCAAAGGAGAATCAGCAATGTGATAGGTACCGACTTGGCGGCTCGACTACAGCCACTTCCCCAGCAACGAGAAGTGACCTCCCTTTGTCCGTTCTATAAATACATTCATGGCTTCTGCTCCAACGAACTTAAGTCCCTGGTGCTTCTGCAACAGATGTTTACTTGTGCAACCAGATTGGCAACTGGGTCACACCCATTCACAGTTATATTAACCAAATGCAGACGACAATTCTACTCCTACAGCTTCTTCTCTCGCACTTCCCGCCTGTGAAACTCGCTTCCATATTCTTGCTTTCCTGACGGCTACAACCTCGAGGAATTTAAATGCAATGTCAATACGCATCTAATAACCACTTGACTCTAGTTATTTCACCACACCGTATATCCTTTTCTTTCTCTCCATCTTTGCAATTGTCATCACAGCTGTATTCACATCCTTCTCTTGCTCCTTTCCAACTGATTCGTATTCCTCTTCACTCTCTTCTTTTTTTTTTTTTAATCACATCACCCCAAGCAAGGCGGCAAGGCCACTGGCGTGCAGGGGGCTACGTAAGAGTGAATAGATTGGAAAGAGAAAACCGGAAACCACATCCTAAACAGGGAACAAGGGATGAGCCTCTACACCTGTTAAATAGACGTGGGTGGAGTGTGAACCGGGCGATAGTTCTACAAAATCTTTTTAATCTTATGTAGCCCTCTGCACATCAGTGGCATTACCGCCTTGCTCGGGGGATACGATTTAAAAAAAACGTTTATATTATTGATTTTAATTTATTTCTAACCTTCTGTTTCATTTTAGCGAGATTTCAACATTTTGATTATGACAGTATCTTCTTTTCTCAAGGTCAGCAAATGTTATATCTCCTTGTATTAGTAATCCTCTTTTTCCTTCATAATTTTTTATTTGAACTCTCAAAATGTCAAAATTTTGATCGTCTTAATTTTATCTCCTCAAGTTAATATATAGTATCAACCCTTCTATTATACATGTGTGTTAAAGTTATTACTTATTTATTTGATGTGGGTGTTCGTATTAAAGTTTAATATGAAATAGTTGCAGTGTCAACATCTCGATCGTGGTTATTTTCTCTTCTCAAATTAAGTTGCTGTAATCACCCTTTCTAATTCTGAGGCTAGTTTCTTTTTTTAACATTTTATTGAAGAAGTTGGAGTGTCAAAATTTTTATAAAGTTATTATTTTTTCTTAAAAAAATAATTATTATAAAATTATTATAATTATTATAATTATTATAATTTTTTATTATAATTATCAAATTTATTATAATTATCAAATTTTATTATAATTATTATAATTATTATGCAAAATAATTATTACCTTTTATTTTAACTTAATGGATTGCCCCCTCATAACATTTTATTGAAGAAGTTGGAGTGTCAAAATTTTTATAAAGTTATTATTTTTTCTTCTCATGATCAGTCGATAATAGCACTCTTTCAATTACAGGGGTGAGTTTTATTCCAACCTTCTACTTGAATGAGTGGAATGTAAACATCTTGATTGCGTCATTATTTTCTCTTCTAAAGTTCACTAGCTCTTATCACACTTTCTAATATTGGTGAAGGTTTACTTTCTAAAACTGTATTTTAAGAATGTGAAACTGTCAACAATTTGATGGTAATCATTATCTCTTCCTGTGTTCCGTACCTCTAATCACCATTTCTACTATTAATGTGCATTTTATTTCTAATCTTTGATTTAAATAAGTGCAACGCCAACACCTTCATCGTAATAATTGTTCCTTCTAAATTTCTTGCCACTATTTCTAATTTGAATTTCTATAGTAAACTTTCATTTTAACAGTTTGAATATAAAAATCAGGATTATTGTTATATACTACCGCCGGATCTGTACAAAAAAAAAACGAATAACACGTATGTATAAAATATAACCTTTATTTTTATTCTTCATCGGAAACGTTTGTATGGTGCAGGAGAGCAGACAGACAGGGATCGCACATACGAAGGAGTTGTGGGTAGTCGTTAGCCAGTCTCTGTTTCTTCAGCCAAATATTCTAAACTTTATAGATTATTAAAACTCCCACACATTTTTTATTTTTGGGTTGCCATTTTGTTAACTATTTACGACCGGATGTATCTGTCAATAACACCGGACTGTCCATTGCTTTTGAATATGGTTAACACTTGTTTTATGTTGCACTTGTCGATAAAATCTACAGCCTGATATATGTAAACCATCCTTGTCCTTTGTTCACTTTGCCTATGGCTGAATGTACCTATCAATTACATCCGCCGCTCAAAGAAAATATATTACATTATGTCATTTTTTCTCTTTTCATGTTCAATAGCTCTTATCAATATTTATACTATTGATTTGGGTTTCGTTCTTACTGTATAACTTTGAAAATGCAAGAATTAAAATATCCTGATCCTCAGAATTTATCTTCTCATGTCCAGTAGATATTATGACTCTTTCTATTAATGAGGTGTGTTTCCTATCTAACATTTTACTAAAATTAACTGAAATGCCCACATCTTGATTAAGCCATTATTTTATTAAATGTGGGTTTCTTTTCTCACCATTTCTTTTGTAGCAAGTTGAATGTGAACGTATTGATCGTCATTATTTTCTCTTTTCAAATCTACTAGATGTTATCGCTCTTTCTAATATTGATGTGAGGTTAATACATAATTTTTGTAAGTAGGTGGAATTTTATCATATTGAGTATGTCATTGTTTTCTCTTCTCAAGTTCAGTAGATTTTATCACTCTTTTTAATATTGATGAGCGTTTCCTTCCTAACACTATACGTGAAGTAAGGGAAATTTTAACAATATAACTGTGTCGTTATTTTCTCTTCACAATTTCAGTAGATTATAACATTCTTTCTAAATCTGATATCAATTTACTTCCTGACCTTTCATTTGAAATATTTCAATTGACAGAATTTTATTGTCAATATTTTCTCTTCTCATGTCCAGTAGCTGTTATGTCTCTTTCTATTACAGGTAAGGTGTATTTCCGAAACTTTAATTAGAATAATATAAAAAGGAAACACATTTATATTCCTTATTTTATTCTTATATTCAGTAGAATGTATCACTCTTCGTATTATTTATGTGGGTTTCCTTCTTAATATATATGTGAAGTTCTACGTTCGTCAAGCTATGTATCGCCATTACACCTTTATCACATTGTGTCCAATAGATGTTATATTCATTGACATTACTAATATGGTTTTCATTCTAATATTTTATTTGATAGACGTGGAGATTTGACATATTTGTTAAGTCCTTATTTTTTCTTCTCAAGTCCAGTGATGTGGTCTCTCTTCCTAAGATTATATATGAGGTATGTGGAGGGACAACATCTAGGTTAAGTACTTATTTTTTCTTCTCTAATCCGGTTGTGGCCTTTCTTCCTGAGATTATATTAAAGTATGTGGAAGGACAACATTTAGATTAAGTTCTTATTTTTTCTTCCCAAGTCCAGTGATGTGGCCTCCCTTCCTAAGATTATATATGAGTTATGTGGAAGGAAAACATCGAGATTAAGTCTTTTTTTTTTCTCAAATCCGGTTGTGGTGTTATTTCTTAAGGTTATATTTGAAGTATGTGGCGAGAAAACATCTAGATTAAGTCCTTATTTTTTCTTCTCAAATCCGGTAATGTGGCCTTTCTTCCTACGATTATATTTGAAGTATATGGTGGGACAACATTTAGATAAAGTCCTTATTTTTTCTTCTCAAATCTGGTAATGTGGCCTTTTTTCCTACGATTATATTTGAAGTATATGGTGGGACATTTAGATTAAGTCTTTATTTTTTCTTCTCAAATCCCGTAATGTGGCCTTTCTTCCTACGATTATATCTGAAGTATATGGTGGGACAACATTTAGATTAAGTCTTTATTTTTTCTTCTCAAATCCGGTGATGTGGTCTTTCTTCCTAACATTATATTTGATGTATGTAGAATGACAACATCTTGGTAAAGTCATTGTTTCTTCTTATCACGTCCAGTGATGTGGTCTCCTTTCCTAAAATTATATTTGAAATATGTGGAGAGTCAAAGTTTTAGATAAATCATTATTTTCTCTTCTCAAATATAGTGATGTTGTTTCCCTTCCTGACATTAGATTCGACGTTTCTGCAATGCCAACATATTGTCATTATTTTCTCTTTTTTATATATATATTTTTATATACCATTTTATGAATCCTATCTCTAGTGAGTCTTTCTGTTATTGATGTGGGGTAACTTCTAACGTTATATGGCAGACCGCCTGCAGTCTCTCTCCCACCGGCGCGACGTGGCTTCCCTGTGTCTCTTCTATAAATTCTTTCACGGCTTCTGCTCCGATGAACTTAGATCACTGGTGTCCCCTAAATACGAATTTGAACGAGATACTAGATTAGCAACTAGATCCCACACTTTTACAGTGAAACCGATAAAATGCAGCCGTAACTTCTACTCCAACAGTTTCTTTCCTCGCACTTCCCGACTGTGGAATTCTCTTCCAAATGATTGCTTCCCCGACGGCTACAATCTCCAGGAGTATAAATGTAAGGTCAATAGACACCTCCTAACACACTAACCTGCTCCAATTCTATCAAACACTCTTCCCATCTGCCCAACCCTCATCCTCGGTATCCTTACTCATCTGTCACCTTCCTCCTGACATTCCCTATGTCTAACCACTCCTTCTCTTTACCTTCCCCTATGTAGCCCCATGCGCAATAGTGGCAGTGGAATGCCTTGCTTGGGGTGAGATGATTAAAAAAAATAAAAATAAAATATCTGAAATTGGTGTAATGTCAAAAGTTTGATGGTATTTGTTTTTTTCTAAACTTCTGAATGTGTTATGAATTATATTATTTTTGTGAATTTTCTTCCTAATTTTTTATTTACGGTAAGTCGAATATCACCATCTTCACTGCCAATATTCTCTCTAATCAATTCCTGTAACTCTTACATACGTTTTCTTATTATTTATGGTAGGTTACTACCTAATCTTTTATAAGAAGTATGTAGAATTCCAACTTCTTGATCGTAATTATTTCCCCTTCTTATTTTCACTATCTCTTGTGCATTTTCCTATTATTGTTTTGGGGTTTGATCCTAAAAAGAAATTTTTGTAGGTGGTATGATATCATTTTGATCGTCGTTATCTTATCTTCTCATACCCTGTTGCTATTATCAATGATTTATTACTGATGAGGATTTAAGTCCTAACCATATATGTTATGTTTGTGAAATGTCAACATCTCCAACGGCATTCTTTTCTCTTCTCAATTCAAGTTTCACTTATCACCATTTCTATCACTGATGAGTGTTCCCTTCCTTATACTTATTTTAATGATGAATGTAAACATCTTGAGAATGTCTATATTTTCTCTTCTCAACTTTAGTACCTGTTATCTTTCTTTCTATTATTGCTGTGTTTGTTTCCCCTAATCTTTTATTAAATGTTTAAATTGTTAACATCTTCATTGTCATCATTTTCTCTTCCCAAGTTAAATAGCTGTTATCACCCATTTTATTATCGATGTGTTTTTTTGTTTTTTTTTGGCTAACATTTTATTTGAAGTAAGTTTCTCATGAACTTACCTCGGAGAAAATATTCTCTGTAAATTTGAGTAAAAATAACATAAAACAAATTTTTGTTTAAATTTATAAAAGCAACAATATTTTCACTCTGTCTTTTTTCCAGAAAATAAAGGTCTATATAACTGCGATTTGTGCAGAGAGTTATGGTCAGAGTTTGACAACCTCCAGAAATTTAAATGCAATGTCAATACTCATCTACTAACCACTTGACTGTAGCCCTTCCCCCACCCCGTATATGCTTCCCTTTCTCTCCCCCCTTGCAACTGTCATTACACCTGCATTTTCAACTTTCTATTGCTTCTTTCTAATTGGTTTGTAATCCTCTTCTCCCTCCTCTAATTAATTTTCTTTCAGTTATGTAGCCCCCCGCACATCAGTGGCATTTACGCCTTGCCCGGGGTGAAACGATTAAAAAAAAAAAGTAAAATATCAACATCTTAATAGCCAATATTTTTATTTTTAAATATTACTATTCAGGTGGGTTTGATATCTAACTTTTGCATGCCAACATTCAGATTGTCATTATTTTCCTTTTTCAAGTTAAGTAAGTGTTGTCACTAATTCTAGTACTGATGTCGATTTCCTTTCTAATCTTTAATTTTAAATAGATAGAATGTCCATATCATTATTACGTCATTAGTTTTGTGTCTTGATTTCAATGATATGTTTTCCCTTTCTAACATTATATTTGAATTATCTAGAATAAAATCATCTTAGTTAAGTCCATATTTTTTGTCTTGTGTACATGTTATGTCGTGAGTAAGAATAAATAACTCAACAACCAGGAATAGGTTAATTGTTGTATTCCGTGAAAATAGTATTTACAAAGGTTATTAGTATCCAATACAAGAATAAAGGTTAATCGTCTCAACCGTCGTAAGACGTAGTATGAGCAATGGGTACTTCCGGGTCGTCACCGGAAGTCTACAACTGATTTGTCGATCGGCTGCTCGGCACACTCTATATTTAGTTGTCCCTCCCAATAAGGGCAACATGTGACACATGGTCAGTTATAACTGGGATTTCCGGGCTATATGGCCCGGCCAAAAAATGACTGTCTATTTTTGCCCAGTCGTGCCTCTACCCTTCGGCGGAACCACGACTGGGTTATATCTCTCTGTTCGGAAGCAGAGAGCGCCCTCCACCCGAAGGCACAGAGCCGACAGTGTCGTAGAGAGTACGGCTGCTCGGCACACTCTCTTACGTAGATGCCACCATTACTTTACCTAGTAATGGAATAGTCCATTCTAGCCGAATGGGCGCAGGCGTCCCAACAGGACAATTGTTGTCATAACTCTTTCTTTGATTGGTGATGGTTTCCATCCCAATCTTTTATTTGAATTAAGTCGGCTCTCTGTGCAGGGCCCGGAATTTTTTCCCACCTGAATCTATCCTGCACATATACAAATCTACCATCCGCCCGTGTATTGAATATTGCTGCCATATCTGGTCGGGTGCCTCTGCTGCTCTCTTTGCGCTTCTTGACAAAATACAAAGAAGAATCTGTAACGTGGTTGATACTGACTTGTCAGACCGGCTGCAACCACTCTCTCACCGGCGTTATGTGGCTTCCCTGTGCCTCTTCTACAAGTACTTTCATGGCTTCTGCTCCGATGAACTTAGATTACTGGTGCTGCCTAAGCACGAATTTACACGAGATACTAGATTAGCAACTAGGTCCCACCCTTTTATAGTTAAACAGATAAGATGTAACCGTAAATTCTACTCCACAGCTTCTTTTTTCGCGCTTCCCGCCTGTGGAACTCCCTTCCACAAGTCTGCTTTCCCGACATCTACAATATCCAGGTGTTTAAATGTAGGGTCAATAGACACCTCCTATCAAACTAACTCCCAATTATTCTCAGAACACTCTCAACCCTCATTCTCGGTATCCTTACCCGCCTATCACCCACCCTCTGACATTTTCTATATTTAACCATTCTCGGTATCCCTACCCGCCAATCACCCACCCTCTGACATTTCCTATATTTAACCATCCTTTCTCCACTCTATGTAGCCCCCTGCGCAGTGGTGTCAGTGACATGCCTTACTCGGGGTGAAACGCTTATAAAAAAAAAAATTAGGTTGAAAGTCATTTTGATCTTCCTCATTTTTACTCCTGAAGTTTACAAGTTCTTATCAATCTTTCCATTACCCCGGTCGACATTCTCTTTTACCCAAATATTTTAGAGCAATTAGAACATGTTTTGGGTTATTTTCATGCTGATTGTGAAAATCAAGTCGGTTTTGTCTTCTCTGTATAGATGATGTCTTTTTTACGCAATGAAATCAAAATATCTAATCACACTAGGAAGTAACAGACCATAATAAGCCATTAAAAAACTATGTTCTAGTCTCTTATCATATAAAGAAAAAATATTCTAATAACCTTCCTTTTCAGAAGTTTTGGTCTCTATTTTCTGACCTACAAATATTTATCTTATGTAGATTTATTATCTGACGCCAATTTGAGTGTAAAAAAAAAATGTAAAACTTTGTTTAAATTTTTATTTCGTTAACATTTTTTTATAAAGTGTTGACATATATGTTGGATTATATTTTAACACTTTCATAAGGATTAATATGTTTGTTAATCTTACGCATCGATTTGATCTGAATTATCTACTTCGGAATGTCGAATTGAATTGCTGGAAAATAGAAAGTTTATAAATGGTATAACAAAATCACAAATCACCAAGAATATCAGATAATAAAATTGTGATTCTTGGCGTCAGGTAATCAGTCAGTTGAGTGCAATACGTGATACACGCTTGGGCGATCATATCTCGACAGAGACATGACTGACTGGGCAGAAGATTATCCAGCAGTAGGTTGCCATTGCTTTCTACGGTAGACTGGTTGCCGACCAAGGCTATAGAACCCAATCTGTCCTGTTATTTAACTCATAGCTAAAAGGGGAAGAGCTGTATTATATTATTATGTAGTAATTAGTGGGTGATCAGTTTATTACTTCATAACAATATAAAACTGATCCCCCAATTTATGACCAGTTGAAGCCTTAATCATACTTTCAACCATTATATTCAGTCAGTCAGTTAAGTGCCATACGTGATACACGCTTGGGCGATCATGTCTCGACAGAGACATGACTGACTGGGCAGAAGATTATCCAGCAGTAGGTTGCCATTGCTTTCTACGGTAGACTGGTTGCCGACCAAGGCTATAGAACCCAATCTGTCCTGTTATTTAACTCATAGCTAAAAGGGGAAGAGCTGTATTATATTATTATGTAGTAATTAGTGGGTGATCAGTTTATTACTTCATAACAATATAAAACTGATCCCCCAATTTATGACCAGTTGAAGCCTTAATCATACTTTCAACCATTATATTCAGTCAGTCAGTTAAGTGCCATACGTGATACACGCTTGGGCGATCATGTCTCGACAGAGACATGACTGACTGGGCAGAAGATTATCCAGCAGTAGGTTGCCATTGTTTTCTGAGCTAGACTGGTTGCCGACCAAGGCTATAGAACCCAATATGTCCTGTTATTTAACCCATAACTGGAAGGAATAGGCGGATTAAAACCATTCCCAAGGGTATTTGCGCGTAAGTGAATGCAATGAATTCAGCTGAAATTCGAACTCGGCTCCCCGATTCTCGTTCCGAGCCGATATCCAATGCACCACAAGGCACATCAGCCGTTAGGTAATAAATCTACAAAAAAGGAGGTATTTCTAGGTCACTTATTGAACACACAACAATTTGGGTTAAGTTACTGAATCTAATGAATGTTTTATTCACTGAACCATATGTCTTTGAGGAAACGTCGTGAATATAGTAATAAAGAAAGAGGACAACCGAATATAAATGATGCATATACTAACCCATCTCAGAAGTAAAGACAGATAGATTTTTACCGTTTTTAAAATGTTCTGCTTTGAAATCTTACCATAAATACTGAATAATTCTCAAACGCTAAATGTTATATTTTGTTGATACACGTGTGTGAATAAACGTCAATGCATTTTTATTTAGTGTACGTCTGTGAATTCCAATGTTTTATGGGGAATATGTGATTTGTTTCAAGATTCACGTCAATGCATTTTTATTTAGTGTACGTCTGTGAATTCCAATGTTTTATGGGGAATATGTGATTTGTTTCAAGATTCACGTCAATGCATTTTTATTTAGTGTACGTCTGTGAATTCCAATGTTTTATAGGGAATATGAGATTTGTTTCAAGATTCACGTCAATGCATTTTTATTTAGTGTACGTCTGTGAATTCCAATGTTTTATGGGGAATATGTGATTTGTTTCAAGATTCACGTCAATGCATTTTTATTTAGTGTACGTCTGTGAATTCCAATGTTTTATGGGGAATATGTGATTTGTTTCAAGATTCACGTCAATGCATATTTATTTAGTGTACGTCTGTGAATTCCAATGTTTTATAGGGAATATGAGATTTCTTTCAAGATTCACGTCAATGCATTTTTATTTAGTGTACGTCTGTGAATTCCAATGCTTTATGGGGAATATGTGATTTGTTTCAAGATTCACGTCAATGCATTTTTATTTAGTGTACGTCTGTGAATTCCAATGTTTTATGGGAATATGTGATTTGTTTCAAGATTCACGTCAATGCATTTTTATTTAGTGTACGTCTGTGAATTCCAATGTTTTATGGGGAATATGAGATTTGTTTCAAGATTCACGTCAATGCATTTTTATTTAGTGTACGTCTGTGAATTCCAATGTTTTATGGGGAATATGTGATTTGTTTCAAGATTCACGTCAATGCATTTTTATTTAGTGTACGTCTGTGAATTCCAATGTTTTATGGGGAATATGTGATTTGTTTCAAGATTCACGTCAATGCATTTTTATTTAGTGTACGTCTGTGAATTCCAATGTTTTATGGGGAATATGTGATTTGTTTCAAGATTCACACTTAGCCCCCAACATTTTTCTGAACTCACAAATAAGATCGTTTTTATTTAATGATTTGGATAATAAAGCTCATTTTTTTTATAAAATAAGTTTTAAACATTCGTTACAAGTTACAAAATTTTTTATTTCTTTTTAAACTAAGGAGATAAATTATATTATTAATAATAACATTTCTTGAAAGTTTATTAGAACAAAAGTTCACTCCAAACCTCAAGTCAAAATCTTACATAAGCAGAATCCATTAAATTGTTAGAAAACTGTCGCATTTTTATGCAGAAATGCCACCTCCTTAGAGTCATAGAGCCTCTACATGTACTGTAGCCGCAGTAGAAAGAGAGTCTTTTTTTTGGGGGTACGACAGCCTGACGGGACCCCAAGATCAGGTTGGCTTCTTTTTTTTTTAATCATATCACCCGGTAACGCAACTGATGTAAGAGTGAAAAGACTGGAAAAGAGAAAACCGGAAACCACATCCTAAACAGTGAACAAAGGATGAGCCACTACACCTGTTCAATAGACGTGGGTGGAGTGTGAAGCGGGTGATAGTTTAGACTATCTACTCCAATTGAAGAAGAAGAAAGAAAAAAAGGTAACGGTGGTGAATTGAACTTAGAGTTTTCCTTTTCCGAGACCAGTTGCCATCCAAGGGTATAGGCCCCAGTTTGTTCAATTTACCAATAGCTGAGTGGGGAAGAAAAGATGGATTTATAATTTTTCCGGTGGTATTACCACGTAAGTGATTCTAATGCACTCGACTGGAATTCGAACTCCGATTTCTCAATCCGAGCCGCTATCCATTACGCCATCATGCCACTGAGGCATTTTCATACGACCAAGAATTGACACGGACGAACGGTGGATGAGTTATTTTTACATGAATTATTACGGCAACAGAAATAATTGATCCAACTGTTATTCCCATATAAATCAGAATAAAAAATTGATTATTGCTGGTATATCGAGGCTGGATCTACTCATTCCAAATTCTCTCGCCTGAACAGATTTTTAAAAAAAGTTGACACATCATTGTGGTTAATTAATTAATTCTAACCATACGCCAGTCAGCCGCTTACACAAATACGAAACATTTCTCACCTGTAATTATCCTAGTTTCGCAGCAGGTGTTAAGACAATTTACATTCCTCAGATTCACTTTCAGACATTCCCAGCAAGGTTCCTAATTCCTTTCATATTCTATAGCTATGGTGAACGCTTTTCCACAAGACACGTTCTTTCACAGAACTTTTATTACGTGGAACAAACTCCCGCTGGGATGCTTTCTCAATCAATACAACATTTAACACTTTAAGTCTAGGATCAGTTGTTATGTACATTACATATCACTTTAATTGATTTCTCACTATGCCCAACCGTTTTCTAGCTTGAGTTGATCTTGAATTGCGCGAGCAGCAATTTAAAAATTCATTATTTTGTCTTTTAATTTTTTAAAAATTTTATTCATTAAGGAGTTATTTCTTTTTTAGATGATACTTTTATAAACATTTCCCAAGATCTCTCTACTCAAGCAATTTAATAGAAATGTTTTATGAAATCAGATATTTCTAATATGTTTTTTAAAATCGTTTTTGCTCTTGATCGTCTCGGAAAAGTTATTTTAAATAATAACGATGACTTAATTCTTATAAAATCAAGTAAGACTTCAATAATCAATAATTGCCATAATTTGAAGTAGTTTTTTTGTTAAGAGGTTTAATATCGCAGACTTTGAAGCCTCGTTCCGCAATAAGAATTCCTTTTGCTATTAGATACTGACATCTGGTCTTTGTAACGGTTAAGACATTATTTGATTAATTTTAATCTTAAAGAAAAATGTTGAATATATAATCGATCGGAGTAGAGTTAAGTAATCATTTTCTTACTCAACGAATTTTCTCAAATGTATCTTGATTCGTTGAAGGCATGTGGCTAATGATAAGTTTGTCTAAGATATTTGTAAATCTTTAATCATTGACGCAGATAGTTTATAGAATACGCAATATTCGAAGACGACTTGGCATGGCCAAGGGTGCATTTCAGAAGCTGAGTAGAGTAGAAACAGTTAAAAAAAACATCGGTGGAAACGAACAGAGCCCTGATTTTTATATGAAATCTCTTCTTCAATATGGTGGTGAATGCTGGATAATCTCTTCAAATATAAAGGAAACACCTGAAGCAACCGAAATTTGGTTCTAAAGGACGAGGCTGAAAATACAATAGACTGAACCTGAGACCAAAAATGAGCTTTTGGAGGAAAAGGACACAAAATTCATATAAAGAAAAGTCAGCTGAAATTCTTGAGACTTCTAATGAAGAGGAAGGTTTTGAGAATCTGATATGCACAGTTCAGATAGAGTGACAGGGGAAAACAAAGCGTGATATATTTGATGGGCTTGAGCAAATAAATAGCAGAGCATGGATTAGGTGCTGTAGCAAAAGAACGCCTGTAGACGGCTACTAGGGATTGGGACATGTGAAAGGCCATAATGATCTACGCCCAGCATAGACATTTTCATACAGAAGACAAAGATGCGTTATACTTAAACTGACATCACTGATTTTATGCCCAAATCAAGTGGAATGTGTCGGTATTGAGAACTTCAAAAGAGTTCAATTTGCTAACCGTTTGTGTTAAAAAAAACTTAGCTCGAGATAGCTAAACTTATCGACATGGAAGCAACATGCGAGCAGACTGACCTGACCCATATGCGTCTATATATCTGTCAAAAAGTAATGTCTAGTCACAAACAAATATATATATATATATATATATATATATATATATATATATATATACTAGCAGTATAGCACAGCGTTGCTCGGGTGTAATGAAAGCTTTAAAACTAATCCATGGTCCTGAAGCTCAGACTCTTTGGACGTTGGCAAGAAAGACTAAAGAGCAATAGTTGTTTCCAGTGAATTTTGAAAGCTAAATAAGTCCTCTAAGTAAATGGTATCATGGCGGAGACTAAAAACTATAATTTTACCTACTTAAAGTCAAACCCGAAACAAAAACTAAAATAAAAGGGCTGAAAAAAAAATACAGATATACAGGCAGATAAAGAGACACACACACAAACATCTTGCCTTATATATATATATATATATATATATATATATATATATATATATATTATCGATTTTCTGCACTATTGTAAGAACTGCAACCTTGAATCTTCTGAATATCGTTTCTTATGTCTTTGTCTATGAGTGTATCAAATTTGATTAAAATCGGACCACTCCTTCTATAACCCGATTATTTCGATTTTCGTTTTTCGATATTTATCTGGTGTACCTCGACACAAAACCTAGCTAAGAACACTCGCAGACGCTTAGATTACAACTGTGTAAATTTCCAAGAAGATCAGTTCAGCCGTTTCGGAGTCTATAGGTAACGAACACACACATGCACACAGACAAAGTTCCATTCATAAATAAGTTTATATATATATATATATATATATATATATATATATATATATATATGTAGAAATATACTCAATTATATTCTGAGATTAAGGACAGAATGGTTAAATAAAATAAAGACAAGAGGAAAACTGCATTTTAAATCGCCTACGCGGTTCGTCCTGTGATGTACTTTTTCAAGGCAAAAAGACGAAATTTAGAATAAAGCTCATTCCTTTTTGCCTTGATAAAGTCCATCACAGGACGAAACGCGTAGGCGATTTAAAATACAGTTTTCCTCTTGTCTTTATTTTATTTAACCATATATATATATATATATATATATCGGTATAAAGAGCAATAAAAACAAGAAATCACATGCAAAAAATAAAACAGTAAAAATAAGTCAAACGACGAAATGCTATTTTGGTTATTATTGGTTTGTGTCAGATAATTTATATAGTGCGGAAGATACGATTGCAAATTGGCATGGCCAAGGTGAATTTCAAAAGTTGTGTAGTATTTTTTTTAATCACTTCACCCCGAGCAAGGCGTAAATGCCACTGATGTGCGTGGGGGGGGGGGCTACATAACTGAAAAAAATTAATTAGAGGAGGGAGAAGAGGATTACAAACCAATTAGGAAGAAGTAATAGAAAGATGAAAATGCCGGTGTAATGACAGTTGCAAGGGGGGAGAGAAAGGGAAGGATATACGGGGTGGGGGAAGGCTAGAGTCAAGTGGTTAGTTGATGAGTATTGACATTGCATTTAAATTTCTGGAGGTTGTAGCCGTCAGGAAAGCAGGAATATGGGAGAGAGTTCCACAGGCGGGAAGTGCGAAAGAGGAAGCTGGAGGAGTAGAATTGTCGTCTGCATTTGGCTAACCTGACTGTGAATGGGTGAGACCCAGTTGCCAGTCTGGTTGCACGGGTAAACACCTGTTGAGGAGGCACCAGTGACTTAAGTTCCTCCGAGACAAACAGATATAAAAAAAATAAAACTCATTTGTGGAGCAAAAATAAAGCGCGGCAAGAAAGAAAAAGAAACAAGAAAAGGAAAATATAAGGGGAAAAAGGATATCGAGACAATGTTAACATTATGAAATATTCGGATCTGCTAAAAATTTTTTCAAAAATCTTTTGGTTTAAAATAATATCGTCTTAATATTGTTGGGACAAAATTACTTTAAATGCGACGACTGCAGTAAAAGAGAACGAGTAGATAAAGGAAATATTGTATTTTTTCAAAATAAAAAGGAAATATATTTTTTAAAATAAAAAGGAAATATTTCTTGAAAATAAATAAAAATACAATTTAATAAAAATATTATATTTTAATAAAAATAAATATTAATATGTTTAAAACAAAAAAACAGTCAGTCAGTTAAGTGCCATACGTGATACACGCTTGGGCGATCATGTCTCGAAAGAGACATGACTGACTGAGCAGAAAATTATCCCGCAGCAGGTTGCCATTGCTTTCTGCGGTAGACTGGTTGCCGACCAAGGCTACAGAACCCAATCTGTCCTGTTATTTAATCCATAACTGGAAGGAATAGACGGATTAATACCTTTCCCAAGGGTATTTGCGCGAAAGTGAATGCAATAAATTCAGCTGGAATTCGAACTCGGCTTCCTGATTTCTCGTTCCGAGCCGATATCCACTGCAGCACAACAAAAGAACAAATAAACCAAAATAAAATGTAAATTTTTTTTTCCAAAATAAAAAAGAAATATTGTATTTTTTTTTCAACAAAAATCAGTTTGCAATAATATCGTCTTACTACTGTAGGAATAATATTATGTAACTTCAACTACAGGAAAAATTGGGAGAAGCAAATAAATATTTTATTGGAGGAGGCGTAAAGAGAATTTTAATAAATAATATGCAAACATGCACATATAGCTACACACACACACACACACACACACACACATACACTCACACACACACACACACATATATATATATATATATATATATATATATATACAAACATATTAATATTGGGAAATATTTTCTTAAACTAATAATAAGTAAACATTTTAACACACACAGTCCGTTACACAAAATCTTCAGTAGAAATACTCTCAAAATTAGCTACTCTTGCACTCATCGTATGGACAAAGCAATTCCATTAACAATATAATTTTAAAGAACATGGCTAGTACCAACAGAAAAACGGTGATTTAAATTCTTTTAATTGCATATCCGTAAACAACTGTTAGGTAGAAAGCATAACAATAGAAAGAATTACCAAACTTATATTTGTATTTCCTAAGGTATATTTAAACAACATTTCTGCACTCACAAACACTCATTTTCTAACTGCAATCTAAGATTCCAAACATACATTTCCCGAAGATTTTGAGAAATGGAAGAAGAGAGACTAAACCTCATAGTAAATTGGAAACTGATAAGCTCAGCACGCACCCTCAAAAAACCTTTATGATAGATGTAATCTATGTTTAGTTGAAAAAATCAAAATAATAAAGTATCCTAAACAATATCTACTTTTAAATATACGTAAGGAATTTATAAGCAAATGCCGCTACAAATCTAAATTTAATTTTTTTTTCTTTCGCTCTCTTTCTTCCCACGTATTATTACCTGGTGCTTCGTTCGATGACTCTCTGACATGGTTGTTCTTTTTCTTTTTCTTTTTCTTCCCCGCCTCTTCTTTATAGATTTCTCTGTCTACGCCATTGTTTTCTTTTTCCACTTCATTCCGTCTTTCCTTTCCTTTACTTACTTTCCTGCAACACGCTTAACATTTGATTTCTTAACATAGATATAATCTAAAAGTCATTTTCAATAATCGTTTCTTGAATCCTTTTCGCCGTCTCTCTTATCTTTTCCCTTCTTCCTTACCCTCCCTATCAATGTCGAGACAACAACCTTCTAACAAAATCTACTCTCTCTTCTAAAACTCTTCCTATTAAACTTTCGGATATTATGTTTTGGTTCTTCATACTTCCGGTTATAAATTTCTTTTTCGGTAAAATGAATTTTTTACTGTATTTGCATAATAAATGACTTTTGCCGATGAAGCAGTGTTGTTTTTCCTCGCTGGAATGGTCATCCGGCATATGTAATATTCGGAGTTTTATTTGAAAATATACATATTTAGCTCTGTAAATAGATAAAACTATTTGCATCGAGCTCTATACCAGAAACATTTAATATAAACGAGATTAATATTAATAGGATCAGTTTTGGGATTTTGCCTACATTCTATATATATATATATATATATATATATATATATATATATATATATGAAGCCCACTCTATTTTTAATTATTTCTATCCCTGATATTGAGCACTTTAATCCATTTTAATAACATCTATTTAGTTGTGGTTAGGCAGCGGGCATCCAAATGTGTATTCAATATGAGAAATTGAGATCTGTGTTTTGATAAGGGCGTTATCAGCAATCAGGATTTGGATATAATTTCTCAAAATCGTTCAGCTCGCGTAGAAGACAATATGGAACATGTATTGTACAGCGCAATAGTACTTGGAATAAACTGTCAAATAGCATATTTTCGACTCAGAATATTTCGAACATAATAAACGACATTATGATAAGCAATATAAACGGATATTCATAAACGTTCATTTGGAACAGGAAATAAAACGAATAGATTATAAAGAACGGTTTAAATTAGCTCGAGAAATACGTATTTGATTGAAAGATAAGCGAGGTTCAGAATGATAGCCATATTGCATGCCTTATTTTTCTTAATTAAATTAAATTTTTATTTAATGATTTTCATTATTACATGAAAAGAAATCTAAACTTATTTATAAATGGAACTTTGTGTGTGTCTGTGTGTGTGTTCGTTACCTATAGACTCCGAAACGGCTGAACAGATTTTCTTGAAAATTTAAACAGTTGTACTATAAGCGTCTGCGAGTGTTATTAGCTAGGTTTTTTGTCGATGTACACCAGATAAATATCGAAAATAGATAATCGAAGGAGTGGTCTGATTTTAATCAAATTTGATATACTCATACACAAAGACATAAGAAACGATATTCAGAAGTTTCAAGGTTGCAGTTCTTACAATAGTGCAGAAAATCGATAATATATATATAAGGCAAGATGTTTGTGTGTGCGTCTGTTTATCTGCCTGTATGTCTGTATTTTTTTCAGCCCTTTTATTTTAGTTTTTGCTTCGGGTTGGCTCTAAGTAGGTATAATTGTAGTTCTTAGTCTCTGCTATGATACCATTTACTCGGAGGACTTATTTAGCCTTCGAAATTCAGTTTACGACGAAAAAGATTTATTTGATATCGATACCAGGAAATCAATATTTGACTTACATCCATTC
Organism: Ascarosepion bandense; assembly: GCA_037127315.1. Classification (NCBI taxonomy): domain Eukaryota; kingdom Metazoa; phylum Mollusca; class Cephalopoda; order Sepiida; family Sepiidae; genus Ascarosepion; species Ascarosepion bandense. The sequence goes on from JBBBDQ010000178.1 coordinate 4,459,796, forward strand.
ATTTTTCTTTGAGTCTACGGTTTCGCTTTAAATGGAAACAGCTATTGCATTTTAGTCTTTCGTGCCAACGTCCAAAGAGTCTGAGCTCCAGGACCATGGATTAGTTTTAAAGTTTTCATTACACTCGAGCAACGCCGTGCTATACTAGTCAGTAATTTTTCTACTAAACCCTAACTTTAAACCTAACCCTGTATATATTATATGTAATTATGTTTGTTTATTTTCACTTATCATACGCTTTCATGTACTCAGATTTCGATGATAGGAAAAGGGAAATTTAAGGTAGATATTTTCTGTAAAGTGAATCTTATTCCTTGATACTCAAAAGCAGGCATGAGATAAATCAAAAAGTATCTTATTCGGTTTTACTTTTGGTCAAACTCTTGTTATCAAGTACTATGTTTTCTAAGTCGTCTTTATTAGACAAATTCGTACCTAATCATGACGTCAATCCTAACTTGGAGTCATTTTTTTTATGTGACTTCGATAATAAGACTAGAAAATCACCATATGTTTGAAAAAAAAATTATCTGAATTTCTGAGGTGCGGAGTTACCATTATTTAAACTATCTATATTTATAAACCTTCTGATATAAACAACACAGATGAGAACAATTTTCCGAAGAATTTTCCGAAAATCTATCAGTGAGTTAAGTGTCAAACGAGATACAGGCGATCATGTCTGGAAAGTGTCATACTGGGCAGAACATTTTCCCAAAGTAGGTTGACATTACTTCTTGCAATACACTGACTACCAACCAAGGCTACAGAACCAAATATATCCTGTTAATTGACCCATAGCTAGACAGAAGACACGAATTAATGCTTTTCACAATGTTATTTGTTCATTCGTGAAGGCAACAAAAGTAAATTGCATTCGAACTCGTCTATCCGATTTCTCATTCCGAAACGATATCCACTGCACAAGGCACATCCTTATTCCGATTAAGGAAATGTGTGATTCCGAAAATAAATGGCGTAAATACTGTAAAGAATTTGTCGAATATTATCACATAAAATTTGTTACACAGGAATTCAGCAATCTCAATTTTGTTTCTGCTTCATATATCCCATTGCTTAATCTTGCACTTCGATCTGCCGTGTCCCGTCAGGACATAGGCAATCATAGCCTTTTCCATCTCCCTATTCCTAGTAGCTCTTGACGCTCTTTCTCCCGTTTCATTTGAGCGCTCTCGCTCTCTCTCTCTCTCGCTCTCTCTCTCTCACTCTCTCTCGTTAAAATTTTCTCATGTTTTTCTTTGCCAGAGTATAGAAGTTCTCGTATTTTCCTTTTTCCTTTTTGCTGTCAAAACAGTTTGTTTTTGTTTGTTATTTTTTCTTCATCCCCCCCCACCACATAATAAATCCTGTTAGGTCATGTAATTCTATTAAGACTGGCTGGCAGAATTTGCAACAAGCAATCCATTGAGGAGACGTATGCACTTCTGTGATCCTCCATTAATTTCTCCGTACTTAGTTTAGGCGTTTTCATCTATAAGTCACGTTTTCGTAGCAATTAAAAAATATTTTAGAGTCGTATCTTCTCAAAAGATTTTTCGTAATTTACTAACCTAACTAATTTTTAATTTTTAATAGATTTTTTAATTTTTTGATATATTTTTTAATTAATTTTTAATTTTTTTTATAGATTTTTAAATAGATTTTTGGTTTTCTCGCAATTAAAAAATATTTTTCAGTCGTATCTTCTCAAAAGATTTTTCGTAATTTACTAACCTAACTAATTTTTAATTTTTAATAGATTTTTTAATTTTTTGATAGATTTTTAAATTAATTTTTAATTTTTTTATAGATTTTTAAATAGATTTTTGGTTTTCTAGCAATTAAAAATATTTTTCAGTCATATCTTCTCAAAAGATTTTTCGTAATTTACTAACCTAACTAATTTTTAATTTTTAATAGATTTTTTAATTTTTTGATAGATTTTTTAATTAATTTTTAATTTTTTTATAGATTTTTAAATAGATTTTTTGGTTTTCTAGCAATTAAAAAATATTTTTCAGTCGTATCTTCTCAAAAAATTTTTCGTAATATACTAACCTAACTAATTTTAATTTTTAATAGATTTTTTAATTTTTTGATAGATTTTTTAATTAATTTTTAATTTTTTTTATAGATTTTTAAATAGATTTTTTGGTTTTCTAGCAATTAAAAATTATTTTAGAATCGTATCTTCTCAAAAGATTTTTCGTAAATTATTAAACCTAAATAAATGGGTGTAACTAACAGATGCTCATAAGAAACAGCTACCTCCATATATCTGGTCATAAACAAATTTAAAAAATTAAATATCTGGGAAGTGTTATAACAGAAGAACGTGCGACACAGGGATTCGAAAGCAAATTGGCATAGCGAAAGAAGTATTCCAGAAGTTGAGTAAAGTATTAAGAAACAAGACAATTTCGCAAGAAACAAAGAAGAGAGTAATGGATTGCTATGTGATGTCAGTTCTTCAATATGGCAGTAAATGCTGGACAATATAATCAAAGATGAAGGAAAAACTTGAAGCAACTGAAATCTGGTTCTACAGAAGTATACTAGTTATAAAGTGGGTGATAAGTTCCATATTACAATCAATACCTAAACTGAACCCTCACATTTTGGTCACAGTAGTTTCTATATATTTATATTTTTGAGATCCAAAAGCACAAGGATGCATACCATGAGCTGTATAGAGTATTAAGAAACAGGACAATTTCGCTAGAAACAAAGAAGAGAGTACTGAATTGCTATGTGATGTCAGTTCTTCAATATGGCAGTAAATGCTGGACAATATCATCAAAGATGATGGAAAAACTTGAAGCAATTGAAATGTGGTTCTACAGAAGGATGCTGCGGATATCATGGATCGAATATGTGGACAATGATGAGGTTTTGAAAAGGATTGAAACAAAAAGGAAATTAAACTAGAGCATCAGGAAGAGACAGCTGAAGTTCTTATGAAGAACTGAAGGTTAATTTTGGTCAAGTATACGTCACCGTCGCTTCATCCAGGGTAAGACACCTCACATATGGTCGTCTTTAGTGTAAATAGTCCTTCATAGAGCGAATGCCTGCAGATATATAGATATGGAATCCAGTATAGCTGCTAAAATTCAAACCCCGTATGGAAATTTACAAGGAAGAATTTGGAATATATATTTACTTTATGGATTCAGTTAAACTAAAAGAAAATTCATTATTATCTTTATAAAGAATAACAGTATAGCTGAAATAGCCGAAATAGCTTAGGAAAATAAAACCATTTGGACAATTTATACATACAATCTTAACTATAACACATCGTATGACATTTTGAAAAAAGCTATGTCAATTTTTGCTTTTCTTGTTTATTTGTTTTTATTTCGTTTTATCTTTTTCTTTCTTTTTTATTTTCTTTTTTAAATTCTTTGCAAATCTATTTAAAAAGGAAAATTAGACTGATTTTTCTCCAGTTTCTGAAAGGATTTTTTGGTTGCTGAGGTGATGTGTTATTCCCCGTGGGGATTTTCACATCGAAATGATCATTCAACATCATTGAATTAATCCTTTTTTAATTTATATTTGCTCTGTAATATTTATTACATGGAGCTCTCTTCCTGTATCATTTTTTAATATTAAAATAAATTTTTTAATATTAATTAGGATCGGGTTTTTGGAATTTACCTTCCTGCTTTTTTCACTTGGATTAAAGTATCTGATTTAAAAAATATATATATATATATATATATATATATATATATATATATATAGATGGGTAGATAGATAGGTGACAAAGGTAAAAATACCTGGCGATTTGCATATAGGAATTTACTCTTCATTTGAAAGCCAAGCGCGATTAAAATAATCAGAACCTTTTACATGAGGCGAATTTTTTTTTTAATCATCTCACCCCGAGAAAGGCGGAAACGCCCCTGATGTGCAGGGGGCTACATAAATGTAAAAAGATTAATTAGAAAAGAGTGAGGAGTACAAACTAGTTAGAAAGGAACAATAGAAAGCTTGGAAAGCAGGTGCGATGACTGATACGTAGGTGGAGAGAAAGGGAAGGTTATACGGGGGTGGGGAGAGAGTTAAAGTCCAGTGGATAGTAGATGAGTATTGACTTTGCATTTAAATTTCTGGAGGTTGTAGCCGTCAGGAAAGCAAGAATACGGGAGCGATTTCCACAAGCGGAAAGTGCGAGAGAAGAAGCTGAAGGAGTAGAATTGTCGTCTGCATTTGGCTAACCTGACTATGAATGGGTGGGACCTAGTTGCCAGTCTGGTTGCACGAGTAAACACCTGTTGAGGAGGCATCAGTGTCTTAATTTCGTCTGAGCAGAAGCCATGAAAGTATTTATAGAACAGACAAAGGGAGGCCACATTTCGACGGTGGGGAAGTGGCTGCAGTCGAGCCGCCAGATCAGTACCTATCACATTACAGACTCTCCTTTGGAGCCTGTCAAGAACACTGAGGAGAACGGCAGAGGCACCTGACCATAAATGGCAGCAGTACTCCATGCACGGACGGATGGTTGACTTGTATTTTAAGCCGAGATTATTTTTCTCGCTGCTTCTTTCAGTTGTTATTGTTTGACAAGTCCGAATCGATATCAATTTATAGCTTCATTGAATTTAACTTTTGATATTTTTTTACATTTGCCTCCGTGTATCAGTTTTTGTGAGAAAAAATATATTTTCTAAATGGGATGATTTTAGAAGAATATAGGTATGAACAGAGTAATAGCCTTTATTGTTATAGACAGTTTGGGCATAGCAGTCAACAGTGATTAATAATAGTGAGTTTGTAGTGGCCTCAGTGATGCTTACTAAATTAGCCTTGTGCCAAAAACGTCCGAATCCTCACATTTTAAATATCAGAGGTTTGGAAGTTGAATGTTGAAATGTGAAAACATAAAATATTTCTTATGTAAATTAAAGTAGAGATTTATTCACAAAATGGAAATATTTAAAGAAGAAAAATATAAGTGAAATTTCGTTAACTGAACACTATAACATATTTGTGAGAATAAATATGATCTTAGAGAATATGCATGCAGCTTTGTAGTTAAAATTGATCAAAGAGAAATTTAAGTATTTAAAATGTCTATAGAATTTTAGAGTTAATGGTGGTGTAGCAGCAGAAAGTAAAATCTTATGTTCCCTCTTCTTTATGGTTTTGTGAGATGCTATCAGATACTGCTCCCAGTCTGACTGTTTTGACCGGTCACTGAATAGCCTTAAGTAGTGAATCTGAATATGTGACCAGCTCCAGCGATTATTTTCGCTTCTAGGTGTGAAAAGACGTCATGTTGTGAATTTTCTATTTCTAATTCTATCAGTATCTAGAACTTTTCACACTGACTTGTGAATTTTTCTTGATCTGGGTTTTTTCCAACATGTTTTAGTCGTTTGTATCCGATTTTGCGGATGTGCAATTTTGCTTTGTGTGTTTTGGTTAGTTGATGGATGATAAACGATTTATATCCTATAAGTTTAAAATCACTTTCGATCATCAGATCTTGATCTGAAGACCTCATAAAAGCGCAAAATGATATATAGAAATAAAAAAAAACTAATATGTGTTTATTATTATGTCCACATTATCTATTTTGAATTTGTTTCAAAATTATTTTTAATGGAATCTCATATTTGAGTTGACGCTCTGTTTTTATTATTAAAAAATATCTTTATTTACAACTGCCGGCATGGATAATGCTGTTAGAAAATTTATTCAAGCCAGAATATATAAATACATTCACTGTTTAAGATTGGCAATAAAGCATCTACACAAATATGAATATCCATCAAAATACTTTTTAAATAAATTAGACATATAACGGATTTAACGGATTTAATCTCTATCTTTGTCTCGCTATCTCTCTGTCTCTTCCTCTCTCTCTCGATCTCTCACTCACTATATATATATATATATATATATATATATGTGTGTGTGTGTGTGTGTGTGTGTGTGTGTATAGCATAATGATGATCCACGTATACTGTCTTAATATGTACAGGAAAAACTACTAAAAAGTTGTATAAGTTTAAAAATGTAATTTTTGACAATATTTATTTATTTATTTATTTCTATTATTATATATATATATTTGATATTTCAGACCGGCCTCAGCCTTTCATGAGAAACAAAATATTTTAAAATTTAAACTAGAAGCGTTCGTCGTGAAAAACGTCTGTCGCAAGATGTTTACATCTCGTGATGTAAAAAGCGACAGATTTTTTTGAATATTTTTAAATGTAAACCTAACTGTAATAATACTTTTAAATATTGCTTCAAAGAAAAAACTTTAAGTGTATCTAAAAAATGTTTGACTATTGACATATTTATAAAGATTCAAAATACCTTAGTCCCTATTTAACCCTAGCCTATATGCATTTAATTTTAAAATATGTATTTTTCTTTCTTTCTGCGTGAGTATGTGACACTAAAATCGGACTCTATCGGTAAATATTTGCAGTTTTCTAATGTGTGTCCTGGTTGATTGAAGTGTTATATATACTGGTGCCCCCTAGATGTCCACTGCCACTATGTAGCCCCATGCGCTATAGTGGCAGTGGACTGCCTTGGTTGGGGTGATATGATTAAAAAAAAGTCATTTCGTTAGTATATGGAAAAACTACAAACTACTAAAATATTGTGCAATATCGATACAAAATGTACAATTTTGCATTAGTTTTTAATTTTTCACATGATCTAGCGTAATAATTAATAATAAACATATATGCATACATAGAGTTCTCTTTGTTTCTCTCTCTCTCTCTAGCTACATATATACATATATATTCCTTTGTCTGTCTGTCTGTCAGTCGATCTCTGTCTGTCTGTCTGTCTGTCAGTCGGTCTCTGTCTGTCTGTCTGTCTCTCTGTCTGTCTCTCTGTCTCTCTCTCTCTCTCTCTCTCTCTCTATATATATATATATATATATATATATATATATAAATTAAATTTGTGTATTTAGGCAGCACATTTGCTTTTAAACATGTCAAATTAAATAAATTGAAAACACTATGCTTATTTTAAATAAAATCCGTTCATAGTCAAGGATAATCTTTCACCTATTACAATCAAAGATGTCAGAAATGAGCTGTAAAGTTGACAGATGTTTTTTTTAATTTATTTGTTAAGGTGCCCAAGTACTTTCAAACAGGAATTTTAAGCTGGAAAAAATGTACAGTAAATTTTATCAACACTGCTATCCGGTTACATTTGTTATCATAACTCACACCCCTGTAGATGATCTCGGAAAGATGTTAAAAATACTTGGGTACATTAAGGAATGAATGAAAATAACATCTGTCAAAGTTTCAGCTCATTTCTGAATTCTTTTGATTGTAATACGCGAAAGATTATCCGTGAGTATGAACGGATTTTATTAAAAACAAGCAAACATCTATTTCTTTCTCTTTCTTTTTAATTTTTCCATTTATCAATTCTCGATATCTTTGCCTTTTTTTTCCTTCTTGGGATTTTTTGGAAAGAGCGAGGAATGGTTTTATGTAAATTACCGTTACAAATGTCTACTCAGAATACGGACTCGTGAGCGACTGTGTGTAATGATTTTTCGGGAATATTTTGAAGATCAACTGTTGTATCATTTTAGGTCTGACGAGCCTGAAGGTTAGCAGCAGAGAAATAAGTGCTACCCATGAAATTGTAGAATATCTAAAAATTTTTTAAATATATATATATATATATATATATATATATTCATTGAAATTATTGAGTTAGAACATGGGCAAACTATAAACCCAGTAAAAAATTAATGTTTTCAACGTTGCAAGTTTTTATTTCCTTTTGTTTATATATATATATATATGTAAACATGTTACGGAAATTAACGAATTTCAACGAAACCCGGCTACAAGTAACCGACATTTGCAATTAATTATTTTGAACATCATTTTTATCGATAATCGTATTCAAGTAGATATTCCGTTTTTAATTGAACAGTATTTTTATGTTTATATCTACCTGCCTGATTATTTACGATAAATTTTTATTACGAAAATGTGTGTTACCCAGCAGGATTCGAACCTGCGACCCCTATTACATAGGGGGAACATACCATTTAAACTGGTACCGTATTGACCACTCGACCATGGATAGATTTTTATCATGCTTATATACCACAATTTTCGACTTTTACCGCAAACAAACATATATCCTCTGAAATGTATCGTAATGTCAACAAATGTAAACATGTTACGGAAATTAACGAATTTCAACGAAACCCGGCTACAAGCAACCGACAATTTGTAATTAATTATTTTGAACATTATTTTTTACCGATACTCGTATTCAAGTAGATATTCTGTTTTTAATTAAACAGTATTTTTATATTTATATCTACCAAATATATGCCAAACTGCTCTGTCTGCGAATGACTATATATATATATATATATATATATATATATATATATATATAGAACACTCTCAGTTATTGGGTGTGTATAATGATAATATACACGCTAAAAAGTCCGCTTCCTTCTACCGAGAGCCCGTAGCTCAGAGGTAGAATCGCCGACTGACGCCAATTCTGTCAGGTTTCAATCCTAGGTAAAAAGCAATCGGCTGTCTAACCGTACTGGTGAGCTGTGATACAGCGAAACAGATCTGTCTGTGGATGACTATTTAGGCTCTCAAACCCTGATTGAACACTCTGGAAGAATGGTAGACTTTGAACAACAGTAGTTACTCTGGCATTTACCCATCGTTCATTCAGCAATGAATTAGAACACTTTCAGCTATTGGGCGTGTATAATGATAATATACGCGCTAAAAAGTCTGCCTTTTTCTACCGAGCGCCCGTAGCTCAGAGGTAGAATCGCCAACTGACGCCAATTTGGTCGTGCTTCACTCCTGGGTAAAAAGCAATCGGCTGTCCAACCGTACTGTTACGATGCAAAACAGATCTGTCTGCGGATGCCTATATATATATAATTTATCAATCAATACGATACAAATGACAAACAAAACTAATCACAGGTACATATGAGAGCAAATTAACAAAATTTGTTGTACATTTTACAAGATAAATCTGTTTCTTTTTTTTTTTCAGTTGAAAGTCTAGCTAATATTTGACTCCACTTTATACTGGATAGAAAAAGAATATCGTAAGCCGCTTATTCCATGATACTTTCTCTGTGAAATCAGATCACTAAAATGGACTTCGATCGAATTTACATGCTCACGTCAGTGTCCTTAATTCTTATCTAAAATGATTAATAATAAAGTCAGTGTTTCTGCTACTGTTATCCTAAAAAATGTGTGCTTCCAAACTTTTTTTTTTGAGTTGTTAAGGATTATTTTTTAATGTGTGTTCAATGTTGATGGCATCACACGTGCTCTTCACATAATCAAAAAATCCATATTCGTTATTTGCAAAACAAAATAACGGCCTTTGAAAGCATTGTTAATGTCACCCAAATATTGATCGCAGTCGGTTGCCAAGTTTGTAGGAATTTTAGAGTGCGAATAAGATGTATAACAAGTTGAAAATATATCCATTTATACGAAGCGATATCAGTCCTCAGATGCGAGTTTATATTGAGATCGGGTTTCCTTCTGGTCGAGATGATTTCACAAATCCATATTTATCCATTTATCGGTTAAGTTACAGACTAAAATGTGCTAACCTAACTCATTGGGGACTCCAAACCCGGATTGAAGAGGGATAGATTCCTTCAAGTCTTCTTCAGTAGACATTAATATTTTACAGGACACGTGTCCTAATGACAAATATATATATATATATATATATATATATATATATATATATATTAGTCATCTTCATACAAGTCTGTTCGCTGTATCGCAGCTCATCAGTGTGGCTGGACGCATCCACTTAGAGTTCGAAACTCGACCGATTTGGTGTCAATGCGAATCGCTACTCCCTAAGCTATAGGCGCATGCAATCAGAGAACGGAAATTTTAACGTGTAATATATAAGCAGTGTATACACACGCCAGTCACCGAAAGAACTCAATTCATTTCTGAAGAGCCACGCTTATATAGCAGAATTTTAAACTGTTTTTAAAATTGTCTTCTATAAAGAGCTCAACCGTAATGAAAGCATTATAATCATCCACATACAAACATGTTTCACTCTATCGCCGTATATACATATATATATATATATAAATATATATGTATATACATACACACACACATGAATATATATATATATATATATATATATATACAGAGAGAGAGAGTTACTGAATTAAAAAGATATACATATGAAGGTACAGGATACAAACCCTATATCATCCAACATTTAAACTAAAACACACAAAGTAAAATTGCACACCCGCAAAATCGGATTCAAACGACTAAAAATTTTTTGAAAAAGCCAGATTAAAGCAAATTTCACAAGACAGCGTGAAAAGCAAAATCCTGCATCCTAATTGAATAGGAAATAGAAAATTCATATATAAAGTCAGTGAAATCTTATTTTCACAGAATTATTTTAAAGTATGAAAATGCCATTTGGATCCAGTCACATGACCAGATTCACTACTTACGGACTTTTCCTGACCAGTGAACAGCCGGAGAGGCGCAGAGATCAGAGAAGCCAAATAACCGAGAGACAGGTCCGTCGCTGAATCAAGCAATTGAAGAAGAAGTAAAGGAAAACAAAACCCCACGACCGCCCATAAAACTTTTACATCTCTCAGCGGCCATAAAAAGGGAAAGGAACACAGGTTTATTAGATAAGTCAGTCAGTTAGTTAAGTGCCATACGTGATACACGCTTGGGCGATCATGTCTCGAAAGAGACATGACTGACTGGGCAGAAGATTATCCCGGAGTAGGTTGCCATTAGCTTTCTGCGGTACACAAAAGCATTCGGCTACTTACTAAGAAAGATAATCACTGACGAACTATATAAAAATAAATTGGAACATAGAATTACTCTTTTTATATAAAACAAAAAAAATAAAAACTTTACAACAAATAAATAGATAGAACAAAGAAATTATATTTTAGGTCTTAAAAAATATTTTCCTTATAAAAACTTTACAACAAATAAATAAATAAACTAAAAATGAAAAGGAAGTAAAAGAATATAGAATTGGTACTCAATGTGGTACAGTGGATATCGGCTCGGAACGAGAAGCCGGAGAGCCGATTTCGAATTCCAGTTGAATCCATTGTATTCACTTACGCGCAAATACCCTTGGGAAAGGTATTAATTAGAATATCACATCAAAAGTAATAAAACTGAAGGGAAAGAAGGGAAAAGGATAAGATCAGGTTAAATGTAGGTCAACACCCGGACCATTAAGGAGGGAAAAGAAACAAGGGAAGAGTCAGAGGAGGGGTAAAAGGAAAAAAGAGATAAAGTTGGTTAGTATGTATTCCTTGGGGTCAAACCCCAAAATGAATCTCCATTCTGATTAGCCATAAGAAACACCCACATACAGTCACAGCAAACCAAATTTTTTGTCATTTAAATGTAAATCAATTGCACAACTAACATCAACATTGCCTGATATTTAGAATCTATATCGAAACATAGAAATTCCTGTGTCGCAATGTACTATTGATACTTGTGTATACACTGTTTATATACAACACGTTAAAATTTTGTTGATTGTTTTAGTCTGTGAAGATAATTATAGCTGTTCTTTACTTCATCATGAGATTTACACTTCAGGCCGAAACGAAATCGGCTATCACTTGCGTAGACAGCAGCAGGTGTAACACATACAAAGCGACCAACGATGAAAACATCATCAGGGAAGGTTTTGGCTTCCGTATTTTGAGATGCGCAAAATGACCACAGTAAGTCTATCTTCATAACACTACCAAAAAGCCAAGAGCAAACGAGTGCGAACTCTACAGAATCATCAGTTTATTCAGCCATATGACAAAACTGATCGTCTGAATCCTGATGAATAGAGCGAGAAGCAGAATCAGGACTGAGATAGGACAAGAACAGCGCGGTTTCGTCAAAGACACTGGAACAAAGAACACCATATTATGATTAGGATGCTCTCTGAAAGGGCAATACAAATGAAGAAGGATTTATACCTGTGCTTTATTGATTATGCGAAGACGTTTGACAAAATACGCCACAAAGAATTGATGGAGATGCTCGGCAGCCTTGACATATTTGGGGAAGACTTAAGAGTACTCAAAAATTTTTACTGGCAGCAAAACGCTTGTATACGGACAGGTAATGAATTCAGCAGATATACAAAGATAGAAAGGGGTGTACGACAAGGATGTGTTTTCTCACCGGATCTCTTCAACTTGTACAGCGAAAATATTTTGAGGACCCTAGAAGTTATGCCTGGATTTGTCATCGGAGGCCACAATTTAAACAACCTAAGGAATGCAGATGATACAGTGCTGATACGAGACACATAAAGGAAACTACAAGACCTCCTACAAAAGGTAGTTCAAGAGATTGACAAGAAAGAACTACAAATAAACTGCAAGAAAATGAAATGCATAGTCATCAGTAAAAAGGGCAGCTCAATATACCAAATACAGGTCGGAGATACTAGAGTCAAGCAGGTACAAATATTCAAATACCTGGGAAGTGTTATAACATAAGACGGAAAGTGCCACACAGAGATCCGAAGGCGAATTAGCATGGCAAAAGAAGCATTCCAGAAGTTGAGTAAAGTATTAAGAAACAGGACAATTTCGCTAAAAACAAAGAAGAGAGTACTGGGTTGCTATTTGATGTCGGTTCTTCAATACGGCAGTGAATGCTGGACAATATCATCAAAGATGAAGGAAAATATTGAAGTAACTGAAATGTGGTTCTACAGAAGGATGCTGCGGATATTATGGACCGAGCATGTGAGCAATGATGAGGTTTGGGAAATGATGGAAACGAAAATGAAAAGTAATACTGAGCATCAGGAAGAGGCAGATGAAATTCCTGGGACATGCAATGAGGAAGGATGGCTTGGAGAACCTGACACTAACAGGGCAGATAGAAGAAAAAAGAGACAGGGGAAAACAACGGATAGCATATTTGAAGAACCTAATCAGGTGGATGATGGAAAGAGTGTTGCATGAAGGCGTGCTAAAAGACACCAGGGATAGGGACACGTGTAAAGCCAAGATCGCCTGCGTCATGAGGGACAGGGCACATAGAAGAAAAAGAACATATTCTATTTATCGATCATCTCAAGAAAGCCAGAAACATAAATAGCGAAAATTATATAGCATTATTTGTGTGTTTGAAAGAAAGAAAAGTGTTTAGCCAAAAAAAAAAAAAAAAAAAAAAAAAAAAAGACACAAATGAAGAAGTAAAAAGTGATCTTTCACCAAGACAACGTACTGTGTCTCAAGTTGATCGCAACGATGGCAAAACTACATGAATTGCACTTTGAATTTGCTTCCGCATCCCACCTATTCTCCAGACCTGATCCTCAGCGACCACTGCCTTTTTGCAGTCCAACAAAGAATACTCCAGGGAAAGAGATTTGGCTCTAACGAAAAAGTGATATTGGAAACTGGAGTGTATTATGAAGCCAAAGACAAATCGTTCGACAAAACAAAAAGCATCGAACAGTTAGAATAGTGTTGGAATCAGTATATCAGCCTGGAAGGTGATTACGTTGATGAATAAATTTGAATTTTGCCTCAAAGTTGTTTTATGAGTTAGGCTCGGCATTAATGGAGTGTGGTGTTATGCATTCTTACTTCTTGGCACTTAGTCTTTTCTTCTTGCTTTCCTTTTTATTTTCTGTTAGAATGCCTGGCGTTTACTCCGTAATTGTTATCAACATCACCATCATATATTATTAAGATTTTGGCTGCCAAAAATGAATCCTGGGAAAGATTTTCTAGAGTAAGATATACCCTGAAGGGAAGATTTACATCCCTCATTTAGAAGAGAGTTTGACCGAAAACAAAAATGACTTCCTCAACCTTCGGCCCAGATTTTATATCTACGCAAATTAAATTATAAAACACGGAAACTGAAATAATTTTCCTGGAAAAACTAATATTGTGAAATTCATGTGTGAAATGTTTGGTACGCTAACATGTATTCTATGACATCCAGACACAAATGATGCTGAAGATTTAGTCACCCAAAATCGGCAGTTATTTTGAAAAACATCAAAAGATTCACAAACTCTTAATGATCCATCGTAAATTGAGGTTTCATGAGATAACAGAGGAGTTGAATATATCAGAAGGCAGTGTATTCACCATTTTGCCTGAACATTTATCAATAAGAAACTTGTGTTTAACGTGGGTGCCGTGTTTGCTCACAGTCGATCAAAAACAACGTGTCGACGATTCAGAGCATTGTTTGCAACTGTTTCAACGCAACAAGAAGGATTTTTTTTTGCGTAAATATGTGACAATGAATAAAATATGGATCATCCACTCAGTCCGGAGTAAAATCGCCAGTCAGACGAGTGGAGAGCAGCAAGTGAAAGCCGTCCAAAACGACAGAAGATGCAAACATCAACAGGTAAGGATTTTGCCACCGTATTTTCGTATACACAATGACTTTTGTTCATAAATTATCTTGAGAAAAGACGAAATATCAATAGCGAATATTATATAGCATTATTGGTGCGTTTGAAGAAATTGCCAAAAATCGGCCACAAATAAAGAAGAAAAAAGTGATCTTTCACCAAGACAACGTACTGTGTCTCAAGTTGATCGCAACGATGGCAAAACTACATGAATTGCACTTCGAAATGCTTCCGAATCCCCCCCCCCCATTTTTCCAGATCTGGCCACCCGCTACTGTGGATGCTTGCAGATTGTAAAAGAATGCTGCAGGGAAGAGATTTGGCTCCAGTGATATTTGAAACTGAGGTGTATTTTGAAGCCAAAGACATACTTCTACAATAAATGCATCGAATTGTTAGACACTCGCCGCAATCAGTGTATCATCCTAGAAGCAGACTATGTTGATGAATAAAGTCGAACTTTGCCTAAAAGTTGTTGTTTTGTTAATTAATCTAGGGATTTATTGAGTGATGAGTTACAGCGAAACAGGCTTGTATGTGGATGACTAATGAGGCTCTCCCTAGATGAGAAAATGTTAAAAACATTAACCGCTTCCGCAATTTACACATCAATAATTAATTGAATTCTCACGGCTGTTGGCGTGTGTACATACTGCGTTTATATAACACATTAAAAATGTTTTCCTCTCTCACCTGTCTGCCGAAAACTTACGGGTAGTCTCTCCGAGTGATGCCAAATCCGTCGAGTTTTGGTCGCGGCTGGAAGTTATCGGATGTCTCGACACACTGATGAGCTGTGATACCGCGAAACATGCTTATTTGTAGATGTCTACGTCCCATAGCTCAAAGGTAGACTTGCTGACTGACGCCAATTCGGTCGGGTTTCAATCCTGGGGTGTTAAATGTAATCGTATGTTTAACCGTACTGATGAACAGTGATACAGTGAAACAGATCTGTCTGTGGATGACTATATATGTATATATATATTTATTTATATATATAGGAAAGTTTTGTAATTTGCTTGAAGCATTTTACATATTAGGTGTATGATTAGGTTTTAAAGGCTGTCACGATGCGTTTAGTAAAATAAAGAAAGGTAAACAAGTTGTTGGGTATTATCTATTTATTATATATTAAGATCAAAATCTCATCTTCCAAATGGTAGGAGAGCTTGTGTTCGAGTGAGTTGGTGCCTTTCATCAAACAGACATTACTAGCTGCTGCTGTCAATATTTGTAGTGTGTGTGTGTGTGTAAGTGTCTTAGTGTATGTGTGTGTGTGTATTTATGGTATATATATATGTGTGATTGATAGTTGGAGCCTTTTGATGGTCTGGTGATATCAGTCTGCTTTAATATGTGGTTTATCTAAGTATGCGCTGATTTCATTTAATCAGTAGCTGAAGGCATATAATTAACCTATGATTATATTTAGTTGAAGCCGTAAATATTCATATTTATGTAATAAATAACCCCTAGAGGCTAATATGACACTAAACAAAAAGGTATTCATCAGAGAAGTTTTTGTTTTGTTTTCACTAAAATCCAGACTCAGTTTTTGGTACCTGAATAAAATCCAAAAAATTTTTAGTTGCTTGAACTATGCTTTTAATCTGCAAACAGAAAACATTAAATATATCTGCTAATACTCTTTGCAGTTAAAAGCAAGTTTTCATCATATTCTTTCTACATTTTTGTGTTTATTTTATTTTTATCAAGCGCATTAAATACCTTGTACGTCTGTCTTTTAATAACAGTTAGCCATCAATAAATATTCTCCAGGAATATCTTTTGTATTTATTCATATACGAAACGGGTTAAAGTTTTTGTTCAATCATTAACGAAAATTGATCGCAAACTTCATATTATTGATTTTTCTTCACTGTTTCCTAGCGTTTTATTCACAGTCATGTCTTCAATCGAGCAGAGTTAAATTATTGTTTTCAAAGGAATTAAACCCAAAGGGATGCCTCATTTTTTAAATTTTTTTCATCTTTAGTTCAACAGCTTTAAACTAAGCTTTTCGCTAGGGACGTGGCACATTTTAAATGATATGGCACAAGACACCACAGCTGTAATCTACAAAATTAATGAGTATAATATTCAGATTTCAAAGCAATAAAAATAAGCAAATAATTTCACATAAATTGATTGTAGTGTTAATGTCTGAAAAGCGATCAGTTGTGAAAATCTAACCAAGATATTATTTTGCTTCAAGTCGTTGGGTTTTTATATTGAAAAATATTCTTGCAAAAATGATTCATCGAGGTTGTTCGCAAATGATAAATAAAGAAATACGTTTGTCGGACCAACGATTTTATGAGTAATTGCATCCACTCTTAATGGTTTCTATATTTTCAAAAAAGTACTTTTTCTCCGTAAGCAGAACAAATGTCTCGAAGTTGATTTTTTTCTGCTTATGAATTTTCAAATCACAAAAATGCTTTTATAATATTCAATATTGGATGTAAATATTTTGAATCATTTCATTACAAAAAAATCTTATATTCCCAAACAAAATATTTAAACTAAAGTAGGGTCGAATTATATGGAACATATTTTATAAATTCTGAATAATTCATAGACTATTATTATTTTTCTTTAATCGTATCACCCCGAGCAAGGCGGTAATACCACTGATGTGCAGGGGGCTACATAAGAGTAAAAAGATTAAGTAGAAGTTAGTGAAGAGGAAGACGAACCAGTTAGAAAGGAGCAAGAGAAGGATGGGAATGCAGCTGTGATGACAGTTGCAAAGGTGGAGAAAAAGGAAAGGATATACGGGGTGGTGAAAGAACTAGAGTCAAGTGGTTAATAGATGTGTATTGCCATTGCATTTAAATTTCTGGAGGTTGTAGCCGTCAGGAAAGCAAGGAAATGGAAGCGAGTTCCACAGCTCGGAAGTGTGAGAGTAGAAGCTGCAGGAGTAGAATTGTCGTCTGCATTTGGTTAATCTAACTGTGAATGTGTGGGACCCAGTTGCCAATCTGG
The DNA here is from genome assembly GCA_037127315.1 of Ascarosepion bandense. Lineage (NCBI taxonomy): Eukaryota > Metazoa > Mollusca > Cephalopoda > Sepiida > Sepiidae > Ascarosepion > Ascarosepion bandense. The sequence continues at coordinate 4,477,244 of JBBBDQ010000178.1, forward strand.
TTGCACGAGTAAACATCTGTTGCAGCGGTACCAGTGACTTAAGTTTGTTGGAGTAGAAGCCATAAAAGTATTTATAGAACAGACAATGGGAGGCCACATCTCATCGGTGGGGAAGTGGCTGTAGTCGAGCCGCTAAATCGGTACCTATCACATTACTGATTCTCCTTTGGAGCCTGTCGAGAACACTGAGATGAACAGCAGGGGCGCCTGACCATATATGGCAGCAGTATTCCATGCACGGACGAATGGTTGATTTCTTTATATGCAGGATTGATTTAGGCGGGAAAAACATCCTGGCTCGACACAGTGATCCAACCTTCTTAGCAGTGGATTTAGCTATAGACTCAATGTAGTAGTTCCATTTGAGATCAGAAGAGAGGGTAAGTCCGAGGAGACGCAATGTATTACTCTCAGGGAGACTCGTTTGGTCCATGCTTATGGGAGGCAGGAGAGGTTTGCCTGTGATGATTGACATACAACAGCTTGGTCTTAGTCGCATTGAAATTGACAAGCCACTTCTTGCCTCAATTTACCACAGAGTGTAGATCCAGTTCAAGGTCAGCAGCGATCTATAATATTTAATCCTAGATTTTTACTGTTTTAAACTGTGTTTTTAGTGAATAAAAGCTTTTTAAATAGACGCCTCGTTTTTATTTTAAGCAGTATGTAGTGCATTTATCTATCTGCACGTAATAAAGAGGAAAGGTCTTTCCTGCAGCTATCTAAACTGCGTCCACTTTTTTAGTAGAAACTTCTATCTCATCCGGCAGATCTTACATTGCTCGGCCATAGAAGGCAAACATCCCAGCAAATATATGTTTAGGTTCTTGTTTTTCTTAGAAAAAATATCTTCCTGTTCAGATTTTTCTCGCAATTCTTACCTATTCAGTTTCAAATTCGTTCCTAAAGAGACACTAATTCGAAAATTCCTGTGGGTCAAGTTTTTTATTAAGATTACTCGAATACGTAGGACGGTAAATGTAATACATACTGATTAAAAATTATAAATAGATGGTGTCTGTTTCAAATACGGGTATCCACTAACAGGGGGAGTAATCAAAATATATTATATAGTCAAATACTTAACGAAGCATCATTCTTCCCACAATTCCTATCCCCATGCTCTTTTGTACAGTTGCTCCGTCTACTTTTCAAGCCAACGTTTTACAAAAACTTGTTAGGCTGGTTACTTGCTCTTTCCCTCTGTTTCGCTTGCATGACTCTCTTGTGGGTGTCGAATTCTGTAAGCCGTTTTTCATAATGTTGATCAAATACCACAACTATTTTCTTCTCTTTCAAATGAAACGTGCTTTCATCAATATCACAGCAAACACATACTCTCTTGCGATACTTAAGTTAAAAAACGTTGAGCCTGATTATTACGGATTATGGATGACCGCTTGGGAATTTCAGATTTTATATATATATATATATGTATATATAGATGCCTCGGTAGTATCACGGAGTCGAGTGCCAATTCCAGTCAGTTTAGCTGTAAACTCTATTACATGTAAATGCACTTGACAAAAGAAGAGATAACCCTCTTCTCATCCTCTATGGGTTTAGAATAATTTGTTTCAACAAATGTGTCTTACAATCTAATAATATTTTCTAGGTTTAGATAACCTGCAAAATGATGATAAACCGTAACAAAACGAATACAATATCAAATTAGAAATGTCTTTTTTTTAATTTACTCGCAGTATAGCCCGGCTTTGCTAAGGGTGTAACGAAAGCTTTAAAACTAATCCATGGTCATGGAGCTCAGACTCTTTTTTCGTCCTAAACTGAATTTTGAAGGCTAAATAAGTCCTCTGAGTAAATGGTATCATGGCTGAGACAAAGAACTACAATTATAACTACTTAGAGCCAAACCCGAAGCATAATCAAAATAAAAGGGCTGAAAAAAGTACCGACATACAGGCAGAAAAACAGACACACACACACACAAACATTTTTGCCTTTTACATATATATATATATATATATATATATATATATATATATTATCGATTTTCTGCACTATTATAAGAACTGCAACATTGAAACTTCTGAATATCGTTTCTTATGGCTTTGTCTATGAGTGTATCAATTTTGATTAAAATCTTACCACTCCTTCTATGACCCGAATTTTTCGATTATCGATTTTCGATATTTATCCGGGGTACCTCAACACAAATCCTAGCTAAGAACACTCACAGACACTTATAGTACAACTGTGTAAACTTTCAAGAAAATCGGTTCAGCCGTTTCGGAGTCTATAGGTAACGGGGACACACACACACACACACACACACAGACACACACACACAGACAAAGTTCCATTTATAAATAAGTTTAGATTTCAATTAAACTTTCTTATAGTTGACAGAGCATTTGAACAATTAAGATGTTGTTCCCCAGAAGAATGCTGACAATAAAATTGACGCAGTAAATAAAAAAGCAAAGTCATCAGTTTGGTTCTTTTTAATGAAAGATAAATCTTGACGGTTGTTTATTGACGAAATTTACAGTATTGTGCAAAAATATTAGGACAAGAGCATTTTATCTTTATAAGTCATAATGACAGAAAATAAACAATTTAATTAAAGTAATTTTATTTTATCTACTCAACAAATGCTTAAACAAGAAATATATTTGCAACAAAATAAATCTAATATTTAGTATAATAACTTTTTGCTTTGATAACTGCATTCATTCTGTCGGGCATTGATATCACAAGCTTCTTCAATGTATCTAATGTTATCTCCTGCCAAGCAGCTTGTATTTGTTCCCAAATTGTGTCTTGCGAAGTAACATCAGATTTATCAAATTTTTATCCTAATTATCCCATGATGTTCAGATGTGCACACTTCCGGTGGTGTGCAAAAGTGTTAGGACAGAGGTGATTTTTATTTTGATGACTCATAAAAGATAAAGTAATTCTTGTCCTAATACTTTTGCATAGTACTGTATATTTAACACATCAGTCAATAAATTTAAGGCCTAACTAATGAAACGACTTACAGACAAAATATGATTTTTTTCATGAACATAATCTTCTTCGATGGTGATACACTGTTTCCAACAGTTTTCTAACAATTCGATGCCTTTTTTGTAAAACACTTTATTTTTGGCCTCACTTTCCGATATCACTTCTTCATTGGAGTCAAATCTCTTTTCCTGGAGAATTCTTGTCAGGTTTCAAACGCCCAGTCGTCGCTGGGGGCCGGGTGTGAAGAATAGGGTAGATGTGCCATCATATATATATAGTGTGAATTGCAACAGTATTTATATTATTCGGACTATTGTCATCTTCGTTGTCATTTGTACGACGTTTCGGCCGTTGTACGCTCCGGCCTTCTTCAGGAGCTAGGAATTTCGAACCGAAACCTTTATTACAATCACTGGGGTATATGAACTTCATTCTTTGCGTAGTAGTGCCTTTTATGAAAGCTATGAGCGATCTCCTTCTAATAATGTAAGATGTTCACCACTGCTGTAACCTGGTATTGAACTCACAAAATTTTGAATCAGGTTACAGGAACTAAGCAACATCTAAATTCAGTTGTCCTAGTCCTTAAAACAACTGGATGTTAGGACTGATAAACGTAATGTCCAGTAAATCTTTTTTTTTACCAGAGTTCATATTGCAATTTTTTAATGATAATTGTTGTCCCTAATATTTTTTATATTAATGGTTTTCTCTAGTATTTTTTAGCGGAACTCATATTGCAATATTGATACTAATGATTTTCTCTGGCATTCCGTATTACAGGTGCCCATATTATGTTTATCACTAAGCTTGGTCAACTTAAGAGATTTTTGTAGCCTATGTGCTGATTAAGTTTATGTAGTTTTTGGTGGCGTTCTCTAACGTTTATTTCAACTTCATTCCATGGGAGCGTTAATCCCATTTCTCCCTCCATACGCTAGATTTAATTGTCTATCTCCCCTCGTATGAATTGCAAATCAGAGATGCCAAAACCAAACAAATGAGGAAACTAAAATATCTGGGAATTGTTTTAACAGAGGACGAAACGTGTGAAACTGAAATACGAAGGCCGCTTGGGGATATCAAAGGATTCATTGCAAATGCTAAGCAATGTACGAAGAAAAAGAAGACCGTTATGTGACAGCTGTCCTCCTGTATCGGAATGAATGCTGGACAATCTCCTCCAATATATATATATATATATTTTTTTTTTAATCATTTCACCCCGAACAAGGCGGAAACGCCACTGATGTGCAGGGGGTTACATAAATATAAAAAGATTAATTAGAAAAGAGTGAGGAGTACAAACTAGTTAGAAAGGAACAATAGAAAGCTGAGAAAGCAGGTGCGATGAAAGATACATAGGTGGAGAGAAAGGGAAGGTTATACAGGGGTGGGGAGAGAGCTAGAGGCCAGTGGTTAGTAGATGAGTATTGACTTCGCATTTAAATTTCTGGAGGTTGTAGCCGTCAGGGAAGCAAGAATACGGGAGTGAGTTCCACAGGCAGGAAGTGCGAGGGAGAAAGCTGCAGGAGTAGAATTGTCGTCTGCATTTGGCTAACCTGACTGTGAATGGGTGGGACCCAGTTGCCAGTCTGGTTGCACGAGTAAACACCTGTTGAGAAGGCATCAGTGACTTAAGCTCATCCGAGCAGAAGCCATGAAAGTATTTATAGAAGAGACAGAGGGAGGCCACATTTCGACGATGGGGAAGTGGCTGCAGTCGAGTCGCCAGATCAGTACCTATCACATTACAGACTCTCCTTTGGAGCTTGTCAAGAACACTGAGGTGAACGGCAGGGGCACCTGACCATAAATGGCAGCAGTACTCCATGCACGGACGGATGGTTGACTTGTATATATGCAGGATAGATTCAGGTGGAAAAAACATCCTAGATCGACATAGTGATCCAATCTTCTTAGCAGTAGATTTTGCTATGGATTCAATATAGTGGTTCCATTTGAGGTCTGAGGACAGGGTAAGTCCGAGGAGGCGTAGTGTATTACTCTCAGGGAGAATCACTTGGTCCATGCTTATGGGAGGCAGAAGAGGTTGCCCGTAATGGTTGACAGACAACAGCTTGGTCTTAGATGAATTGATGAAGAAAACTTGAAGCAAGTCTTACGCCCCATTCTATCTTTGTATATCTGGATATGCACTATGGCGGAGGCTGTGCGTTGCGGTGCAGTGGATATCGACTCGGAATGAGAAAGCAGGGAACCGAGTTCAAATTCAAATTCCTTGCATTCACTTCCGCACAAATGCCATTGGGAAAGGTATTTATCTGCCTCTTCCTTCCAGTTATGGGTTAAATAACAGGATAGATTGCTTTCTATAGCTTTGGCTGGCAATCCGTCACTGCAGAAAGCAATGGCACCCTACTGCGGGAAAATCTTCTACACAGTCAGTCATGTCTCTTTCGAGACATGATCGCCCAAGCGTCTATCTCCTCAAATATGAAGAAGATTTGAAGCAATAGAAATGTGTTTCTAGAGAATCATACTGAAGATACAATGGTCTGAAAATGTGAACAACGAATAAAATTTATAGAAAATGAAAACAAAGAGTCAACATCAAGAAAAAGCAATTTGGAATGAGGAAAAAGGGCTTGAAAATTCTAATACTCACGAGACAACGAAGGCAAGTGGGTCAGAAAAACAACGCATAATACATTTAGTGAGCGTGAGCATATGTACTCGGAACAATAATGTTTTTAAGACATAAAAATTACTGGAAGTTGTGGAGTTGTGGATTGACGGTTATATTGCAGTGACCTTCACTCTGTGTGTCAATGATTTTATGACATGACCAATCTAGAAAGTCTATTCTTGGTTTGTCGATCAATTGTTTTAATTCTAGCCTAATTCAATGAGACTGGTCGATACCACAAATGATAGAACTAAATAATTCTGTTCTAGAGATATAATTGGGAAAAAACAAAACTAACAACACAAATGATTGTTTACAAACCATATATTAGGAAAAACATTTTCTGCATTAAAAAAACTGTAGGGTTAATATTCCATTAAAAAGAAAGAGCAAATATATTTTTATTATAGAAGCTGAATTTAATTCCTTAGTGGTCCCAAATCAATAGCTGCGTTATCGCAAGGAATGTTGGGTCATTCTGTCATTAAAAAAAAAGATTAAAAAAAAAAACTCTTATCCAAATCTATCTTGCACATTTACAAATCTACTCTTTGTCGAACATTAAACATTTTGGCCATATCTGGTCGGGTGCTCCTGCTGTACATCTAGAAATGTTTTTAAAAGATTTTTAATGTATTAATGTAACCAGGCAGAACGACTTCAGTCACGGTATCACCGACGTGACCTTGATTCTCTCAGAATTCCTACTAATGATTTATGGCATCTTTCATTAGAGTGGTCCACGGCATGACGGTAATCTGCATCTGGCAGCAAGGCCTCTGATTGGGAGGCTGTAAAGAGTATGGAACCACATCTTAATTGGTGTTGTTCTACCTGATCCGAAGTAGTAGTACCTGTTAGAGTCTCAGCTATAGGCAAATAGTTAACCCCAAACTGGAGTCAAAACGCTGAAAGTATAAAAATAAACTTCAATAGAAAAACTATATATATATATATATATATATATGAGATGAGTAGTGAATTCTTCTTTGAAAAAATAGCAACTAATCTGCCTCTTTAAATAGTAAAAGAATGCACGTATCTTCGATTCGTATCCGTGGAATCCGTGGAACAAGTCGATGTCTTCCAGATCACTACAATCTTAATCCGTTCAAACCTAGTGTTATTCGTTATCCTTTCCCTCCATATCTCCATGATCTCTGCTTCTAGTTCTGTTAAATATCTACCTCAAGTGGCTCCCGGGCCATATAGAAGGTGAACATGACTGTAAATAATAATTATTCTGCTACTTGCACTTTAAATCTTTCTTCTACTGGCGTGGCGCTGATACTGGCTTCTGGGTTGAGAGAAACATTTTATTTATTTATTTTTTTTTTATTTCCCGACAAAATTGTTTTTTCATACCCCCATTTAAATCGTGACACTATAAAATTGGCGGCTTCGATTATCTCTACTATTTGCTACTGGAATCTATTTTTAGTCCAGACAGCGGGTACAATCAAAGAATGTCCTCAGGAATTGCACTTTCTAATTGATTTCTTTCTCTGCATTGTGTAAGGGGCTTCAATTCAGTGAAATCAATTTTCTAATTTGCGATTGTGTTTCCGAAGTTTTCTAAACAAATAAATTATTCAGACGGACCATATCGGCTGTTTTCTAAACGATTTTAACAATAAATAGATAGGTATGAATATATACTCAACCACACGGACAATATATATATATATATATATATATATATATATATATATATATATATATGGTTAAATAAAGAGAAGACAAGAGGGAGGAAAACTGAATTTAACTCGCATATGCGTTTCGTTCTGTGATGGATTTAATCAAGGCAAACTGACGAAATGAGCCTTATTCCAAATTACGTATCTACAAACAAACAGTGTTGGTGTGACACGATAACTAGACATATATGTATTTTATTATAATAGATTAAAATAGAAAATAGATTAGAATAGAAAATAGTTTAAAAACATATCTCACAAAAGTGAAAAAGAAGAGGAAAAAAATAAATAAATAAAGGCTTTTTCTTTTATGAGGAAAATTGTCCTCCGGTAAATGTTTGACTCAGTGATTTAATGAGATAAGTTCAGTAGGGGGGTTTCCGATGACCCGGTCAAAGGTTGTCCTTTACTGTATCTTGACCACACATTAAGCCTTTTCCGGCGGAAGCCTTATTAAGATAAACAAAACAGATAACTGAAATTTCAGACTTACAGTCGCCGGTGTTTGTCACCGGTCGTCTAAAGCATTTCCGGATTTCCGGTCAATTTTGGATAAATTCAGGTATTTTTTATGAGTCAGGCAGTTGAGTTAAGAAGTTAAGACGTGTTAAGGAGAAGGGAGTCAGCCGGGTGCGAGCTTGAAGTAAGTTCAGTTTGGATTTGTTGATCTCCATTAATTAGAGTTAGAGCAGTGTGTCACATTCGCCTGCCCGAACCGACAAGGCTAATTCTAAACGAATAAAGCATCCTTTTCAACTCATCCAAATTGTGGAAGTTCGTTCCTTATAGTCAATCTTGTACCCCCAGCTGTCCGGCCGACATTTTCTACGAACTCCCGGCAACATTACAGCGTGGAGAACGGCCGCCGGAGAAAATTGCTAGGACGGTCTATTGGGGTGGTACAGTTGGCAATTATAACAAAACACTCACAAATCATTTAAAAAGATTAACAGAATATTTTAATTTTAGAACCTCTTCATGTGTAGTACAATGTAACGAGAGAACACCGCCATCCAGTATTACCAAAATATGAATTTGCGCCCGTGTTTTTTCCCAATCTCTTTTTTCTCAGGGGAATGATACTGAAATAGACTAACATGCATAATAAAAAAATCCAAGGAAAACGGTTGAATTCCCTTCATTTTAACAGCTGGTGACATTGCGATTCATCGATTGCTTTGATCCAGGTCTAATCCCGACCGAATTTACATCAGTTGATCATTCTACTGCTAAGCTATTGCGCTCGGTAGAGAAAAATGGATTTTACACAATGTGAATTCAGGCCATTAATCAGGAATGACTGATGCGTAAGTAGCTGAATAACTACTGTTTTTAAAGTCTACCCTTTTCCCATAGTGCTCCATCGATATATATATATATATATATATATATATATATATAGCTTTTGAAATTTGAAAAAAAAATCACAGGGTTGGCAGTCGAGAGCGAGGGAAAATTTAATCGTGCCAAAACAATTTTACTCGACCGACTCAATTTTCATCATAGTCGCCTTACGTAAACATAGCGTGAAAATCTGACGAAAACAAGAAATGAAATTTTAATTAAAATATCGAACGTGTTAGAGGGGATTATAAATTTTTAAAAGTAATATCAACAAAATTTGATCTTTCCACTTAACAATAGCATAAACATTTTAATAATAAAACTATTTTAACCTCATGATATGGTATTTTTTGTTTGTTTGTTTTTTTGGGCAATTGAGTGGAGGTACATAATTTCGTAGATTCTTTCTTCTGTTTGACTACAACCTCCATCTCATAGATGATAAAAAATAACAAATATGATTTTCTGAACGATTTTCTATAAAAACAATTACTTACTTGTATAATTTGTTTTGCTTTCAAATGTTTGTTTTTACTTTTGTATGCGGGGAGGAAATTGCTGTTGAGTCAAGGATTTATATTTTTCAAAGTAAGTTTCTAAAAAACCTGTGAGCGTCTTTAATCTGGGTGATAGAGACATTTTGGTTCCACTCTGGAAGCGTTAATTCGAGGAATGTTTACACTGACTGGCTATGCATAAAATCACAACATTCGATAATGTCATTGTAGGTCATTCTAAGAAACTTGTAATTCTTAAATGGTATATTTTTGCATTGTTAAAAAAATCTGATTTCTTTTTTCTTTATTTGAGGAACAAGTTTTCATTGCGATATTTTTAATCGACCACGGGAGAGTAAAGCAATAAACTTTAATTGCCCAATTAAATTTGTAATCGACTGAGTCGATCTGGTGATTAAATTCTCAAAGGCCATATAATTGAATAAAATAGATATGTTGTGTCTAGTTATCTTTAAAATCTTCACAAGAAAATAATTGTGGCCAACACCAACATAATTCATGAAAATGATAAAAATAATCTCTTAATTTTCATGGCTCTCTATATCAAAACATTTCAATAACATTCAACAAAAGTTATTACGAGTGTAGCAACAAAGTGATGGACTGCATATAACAAACGCCAAATGCCATTTCGCAGCTCGCCAATCTCCAGTCTCTTTATTTAATTTAGTGCTGTATTACAAATGCTGAGGGATGTGTACCTGTGCTTCGTAGACTACGCAAAATTATTCGACAAAGTTTGCCACAATTACCTAATAGAAACGTTTGGCAATTTCGATATATTCAAGAAAGACATTGGAGACATCAATGACCTGTACTGACACAAATTGCTTCCATAAGCACAGGAAGCATATTCAGCAGATATCTTCTTCTTCTATATGCTATGTTCCTTCCTAACGTAGGCGATCTTAGCAATCTACATCTCCCTATCACTTTCTCCTGTCACTGCTCCCAAACTCTTAGTCATTCTCGTCAAGTATTTCCTCTACCACTCTTTCCCTCTCTCTGACCTGTGAGTATCACATTTTCTAAGCTCTCCTAAGTTTTTTCTTCATCGTTAATGTTATTTTTCAACATTCACTTCCATATTAAAAGACATACATCAAATAGCAAACTAGTACTCTCTTCTTTGTTTCTAGCGAAATTGGCTTATAGAATTCATCCTTCGGTATGCTAATTCGCCTTCGGATCTGTGTCGCAATTTCCGTCTTTGGTTAGAACATTTTCCAGGTATTTAAATTTTTGTACCTTCTTAATTTTAGTATCCCCGACATGTATTTGTAATTTCCAGCTGCTCTTTCATCTGATGACCCTGTAGTCGGGTTTCGTGTTGTTTATTTGAGATTCTTTCTTCTTACATTCTGCATCTAGCTTCTTTAGGAGGTTTTGCAGTTTCTTTTCCGCTATCAGATATCAGCACTGTAACATCTGCGTATCTTATGTTGTTTAAATTGGGGGCACCGATAAGAAATCCTGGCATAACTTTTAGGGTCCTGATAATAGTCTCGCTCTATAATTTGAATACATTCGGTGAAAAGACATATCCTTGTCTTATGCCCCATTTTATCTTAGTATATCTGGATGTGCTTTGTGGCGGAGGGTGTGCGTTGCGATGCAGTGGATATCGACTTGGAATGAGAAAGCAGGGAACCGAGTTCAAATTCAAATTCCTTGCATTCACTTCCGCACAAATGACTTGGGTAGGGTATTAATCTGTCTCTTCCTTCCAGTTATGGGTTAAATAACAGGACAGATTGGGTTCTATAGCTTTGGATGGCAACCAGTCTACTGCAGAAAGCAAAGGCAACCTACTGCGGGAAAATCTTTTGCACAGTCAGTCATGTCTCTTTCGAGACATGATCGCTCAAGCGTGTATCTCGTATGGCACTTACCCAACTGACTGATATCTGCCAAATTTTTTTTGCTGTCTGTATATAGGCAGTTTGCTGCGTGTAGAGATTCTTTATAACTCTAATGTCCTTTCCAAATATATCGAAGTTGTTGAGTACTTCAACCAATTTTTTGTGGCGTACTTTTTCGAATGGCTTTGCATAATCTATAAATCATATGTACACGTCTTCTTTATTTTGTATTGCATTTTCTGACAGCATCTTAAGCATAAATATTACGTTCCTTGTTCCAGTGTCATTAAAAAAAATCTGCACTGTTTTTGTCCTATTTCAGGTCTGACTCTGCTTCACGCTCTATTCATCAGGATTCGTATATGATTCATTAAACCGATTGTTTGGTAGAATTTGTATTTTTTGCACCTGGCTCCTTAGGTAGTGCAGTAAAAATTGATCTGCTTTGGTCGTCTGGTATTGCATCACTGTTATAGAGTTCCATAATTATCTCTGTAATTTTCTCTATGTCGAAATCATATTAGGATGTCAGAATCTCTAATACAATGTCGTTTCCACTAGCCTCTTTGTTTTCTATTCAGTTTGATTATTGCAGCTTCACTTTGGAATTTAATATTTCCCGTACGTCCGCGTTTTTGTTGATTGCCGGTTGCTCTCTCTTCAAGGAGAGAAAAAAGTATTAAACAAAATGTGTCTTCTCTCAGATTTTTTCAACTTATAAAGCGAAACAATACAGAGAACAGTAGATATCTTTCTAGGATTCGTCATTGGTGGCCACAATCTAATCAATATAGCATAAGCAGATGATACAATGCTGGTAGCAGACACAGAAAATAAACGACACGAACTTCTACAGAAAAAAGTCACAGAAAATTGAAAGAAAGGAATTCATATAAACTACAAGAAAGGTAATACATGGTAATCAGTTATTAGAATAGACCAAATGACAACTACAGCATAGGGGTACTAAAATCGAGCAGTTACAGACATTTAAATACATGGGAAGTGTTCAACAAGCGGACGTAAAGTATGACGCAGAGAACAGGAAATGTATTGTTATGGGCAAGGATGCATTCCATAAGCTGAATAAATCATTAAGAGACAGGAAGATTTTACTGGTTATAAAGATGGGTTTACTAGGTACTGCTGCCACATCTGGTCGGATGCACCTTCTATTCTCCTCGGGGTTCTTGACAAAATACAGCGAAGAATCTGTAATGTGATTGATACCGACTTGGCTGACCGCCTGCAGTATCTCTCTCACCGGCGTGACGTGGCTTCCCTGTGCCTCTTCTATAAATACTTTCATGGCTTCTGCTCTGATGAACATAAACCTGGTGCCCCCTAGATGTGAATTTGCACGAGATACTAGATTGGCAACTAGGTCCCACCCTTTTACAGTGAAACCGATGAAATGTAACCGCAATTTCTACTTCAACAGCTTCTTTCCTCGCACTTCCCGCCTGTGGAATTCCCTACCTCATGCTTGCTTCCCAGACGGCTACAACCTCCAGGAGTTTAAATGTAGGGTCAATACACACCTCCTAACACACTAACTCACACCCACTCTTTCCAACTCTCTCCTAAGACATCTACCACCCTCCTTCTGGCATTTCCCATACCCAATCGCTCTATGTAACACCCTGCGCTACAGTGGCAGTGGAATACCTTGCTTGAGGTGACACGATTGAAAAAGAATGTATGTCGTTCAAAGCAACTAGTAACATACTTGAGCGACTCGAGTAGATGGATGGCAGAACGGAGTTTGGGCGGGTTAATATGAAAAGAAGCCCTGGCAGCAAGCGGGGATAGAGAAATGTGGCGAGCCATGATCGCCAACTTCCAGAAGAAACACGGCACATGGAAAAAGAAATAGAAGACGAAGAAGAAAAAGAAGAATATTGATGTTGTCAAGGAATGTTTTTCTGTATTGTGAACGTTGAGAGAAAAATGTTTTTTGAAGTAAACTAGAGGTTATAACCGACAAATGAAGTGTAAAAAATGTTGATAATTTTGTTGACCTCAAACTATATATATATATATATTTTTGTGGATTCCGGATGAAGAACCACGCATAATAATAACAACAAAAAAAAGAATTTTTTTTAATCATTTCACCCCGAGCAAGGCGGAAACGCCACTGATGTGAAGGGGGTTACATAAATGTAAAAAGATTAATTAGAAAAGAGTGAGTAGTACAAACTAGTTAGAAAGGAACAATAGAAAGCTGAGAAAGCAGGTGCGATGACAGATACATAGGTGGAGAGAAAGGGAAGGTTATACAGGGGAGGGGAGAGAGCTAGAGTCCAGTGGTTAGTAGGTGAGTATTGACATTGCATTTAAATTTCTGGAGGTTGTAGCCGTCAAGAAAGCAAGAATACAGGAGCGAGTTCCACAGGCGGGAAGTGCGAGAGAAGAAGCTGCAGGAGTAGAATTGACGTCTGCATTTGGCTAACCTGACTGTGACTGGGTGGGACCCAGTTGCCAGTCTGGTTGCACGAGTAAACACCTGTTGAGGAGGCATCAGTGACTTAAGCTCATCCGAGCAGAAGCCATGAAAGTATTTATAGAACAGACAAAGGGAAGCGATGGGGAAGTGGCTGCAGTCGAATCGCCAGATCAGTACCTATCACATTACAGACTCTCCTTTGGAGCTTGTCAAGAACACTGAGGAGAACGGCAGGGGAATATATACAAATCTTTGAAGTAAAATAGTTTGTCCGGGTAACTTATTCTAGCTGAGTTGAGCTTAGTGCTACTCTCGTCTTGGAATAACTTCGGTATCTGTCGGAACTCTTCGATAAGTTTAACGGATCTCTACAATTACTCTCCACTGTAAACTGCAACTACAACTGAGATTCCAGATGCTGAGATTCATTGTTCTCTCTATGGCAGGATTATATGTACATTCAGTCGATATAAACGAGTTATTTCGCTACCCAGTTTTCTAAAATTAGTGCTATCTTCAGGCGACTGATTTTGCCGTTTACAGTTTTTTTTAAGAACGCGCTTTTAACGGTGTTTTATTTGAACGCTCACGTGGCAGGTAATTTATTTACGCGCAATTTTTAAATTAAAACGAATTATGGCGTTTTCATCCATCGTTGTATGAACCTAAGAGGTTTTTCTTAGTGTTGATGCATTTAGTTATAATTTCCGTTCTTTCTTTAACAGTTCATCTTTATTTGGGTATGTCATAATTTCTCATTTTTCTTCTTGGCACAGTCTATATATTTTTCGACCGTTGTAAGGCTTGGCTTGGAAATCTTTAACACGTGAACGTTCAAATAAAACACCATTACAAGAGCGTTCTTAATAAGAAAAACGGTAAACGGTAAAATCAGTTTTTAAAAATCGCCTGAAGATACCATTTATGGTAGAAAACTGGATAGCGAAATAACTCGTTTAAAAATGGAATATATTCAAAATATACTTGTATCGAACACTATTTAATACGAATGTTTACTGATCTAATCCTACAAAGAGCAAAAATGAGTATTAAACAATATATATATATATATATATATATATATATATATATATATATATATATATATCTTGTCATCCGCAGACAGATCGGTGTCGCTGTATCACAGCTCCTCAGTACTGTTAAACTCCGATTATCTTATAACCTAGGATTGAAACCCGACGGAATTGGCATCAGTCGGCGATTCTCCCTCTGGGCTATGGGTGTCCGGTAGAAGAAGGCAGGCTTTTTAGCGCATATATTATCATTATACGCGCCCAATAGCCAGAATGCTCAAATTCATTTTACTGAATGAGCGATGCGTACACGCCAGGGTAGCTACTGTTTTTCAAAGCCTACCTAAATATTCTTGTATATATATATATATATATATATATATATATATATATATATATATATATACAAGAATACTTGAAGATGTGAAGATACTGATAAAAATTAAGAAGTAATTAATATTTTTTTTTATCGGCCGTATTCCACAAATGATACTTAAAAGAAAGGTTGCTGCCCAAGTATACAATAATATATATGTATATATATATGTGTGTGTGTGTGTGTGTGTGTGTGTGTGTGTGTGTGTGTGTGTGTGTGTATAACGTTAAATTAGGCCGACAAGGAAGATTTAATTAAAGTCATTTTTCAATTTTGCTGGGTTTAAGGAATATACAGATATTTTGGTTAGTAATCACGGTAATCTTCAAGAATTTTAAGCAAGCATAATAATATCGTCACAAGCAAACTCAAATGAGAAGCAAAAGAGTTTTACAACAACTCTAACATCATCATCAGACGTGCTTACAAAACCAATAGTTAGGTAGTTCTCAACCTACATCAACTAATCAAAGCAAACCATGCTGAGGTTGGCAGCTTAAGAATCAAGAAAATTTTCGGTGATTACCAATTAGGATATGTGCATATTAAAATTATTATCATTTTGGAAAATCTTAATAAAAATTAATTAAATTTCCTTGCAGGCAAATATGATTGAAAGTAAGGTTGCTTTTTTAAGAAAAAAATTTAAAAAAGAGTAACCATTTCTGCG
Source organism: Ascarosepion bandense (assembly GCA_037127315.1). Classification (NCBI taxonomy): domain Eukaryota; kingdom Metazoa; phylum Mollusca; class Cephalopoda; order Sepiida; family Sepiidae; genus Ascarosepion; species Ascarosepion bandense. The sequence goes on from JBBBDQ010000178.1 coordinate 4,492,817, forward strand.
ATTTACACGTTACTCCTTAGACATGATTTGTATTCTCTCAGCCGCTGGCGTGCAATTACATGGCGTATATGTCAGACGAAAAACTTCCTAGAGTTTCAGGTATTTGCCAATATCATAGGGATTGACACCAAGTCGGTCGGGTTTCGATTCCGATTGGAAGCAAGTGAATGTCTAGGCACACTGATGAGACGTGATGCTACAAAACAGGCTTATATTAGGGTAAAAGTATAAATGTATGTATACATATATTATTTATATTTGGTGATACTGAGTGTCCAGATGTGCGTTGTGGCGCAGTGGATATCGACTCGGAACGAGAAATCGGAGAGCCGAGTTCGAATTCCAGTCGAATTCCTTGCATTCCCTTACGCGCAAATACCCTTGAGAAAGGTATTAATCCGTCTATTCCTTCCAGTTATGGATTAAATAACAGGTCAGATTGGGTTCTATAGCCTTGGTCGGCAACCAGTCTACCGCAGAAAGCAATGGCAACCTTCTGCGGGATAATGTTCTGCCCAGTCAGTCATGTCTCTTTCGAGACATGATCGCCCAAGCTTGTATCACGTATGACACTTAACTGACTGATAAAACAGTTATTTTAGCAAGCAGAGTTTTTGGCGTAAATTGCCCGTTATCGAAAGATAAACATTGACAGGATAAATAGGATTTATAGGATAATCATATATATATATATATATATAAAAAGATGTTTTTGAAGGTACTGAACTTGATAATATATATGAAAATGTAAAGCTGAAATAAGCTTGGTAAAATCGAAGGAACAGGTTTCGCTCCTGGTCTTCAGGCCTCATCTCAAATTAAAATAAATCATGGAATCACTGAAGGGAAGCGAAGAGAAACGAAAAATTTTAAATGTGAAATGGAAAGAAACACTAGAGAGTAATGATAGCAAGTTCCAACAAACTTTCACGCTGTTTAGAGAGAGAGCTTTTTCCGGGCCTGATATACAAAATCTCTAGAACAGTTAAATGAAATAAAGAGTGTGACCGGGACACAATTGTGAGTCAACCTATTTTTAATGACTTTTTACCCTTCATTTCATTCATTTCGTAATTTATTTTAATTTGATTTAATCCCCCGATGAGGCCTTAAAAACGGGAGTGAAACCGGTAGCTTCGTTTTTAAAATGCCTAATCGTATTCCGCTTTAAACTTTCATATATATATATAAGAATGATGTTAACAAAATGTCTAAGCATGAAATAACTTTTTATTTAGAGTTTCAAATAAGATTTTATCAAAACTGTAAAGCTCATTAAACCTATTTTGATAAACTTAAAAGAATAATTATATAACATTCGATAAAATAGATGATCAAAAACATTAGAACGATTAAGAAAATCATACTATTATAATGGATACATTATATCCAAATAAATGTAGTGTTCATAATTCATATATGTGTAAACCTTTACTTTAAATAACAGCTTGACATCGTTTGCTACATGAACGAATCAATGCATTCATTAACGTATATTTTCTCCAATTCTCCTTTCAAATTACTCCATGGGTTCTTTGGAATCTTTTCCTTTATATATATAATACAAGTAAATTTTTATTTACCTTCACATTTGCGTAAATATTCGTAAATGATTACCCCATCTATGAATCAAATAGTTTTAGCGAACCTGGCTCTTCCACCATGCTCGGCTGCCATTGTTGAAACAATCTGAATTTCAGATATCTCTGTGTTCACGACTTCGATCCTTTTATCAATCAATCAATATCTACGTAAATTAAATTATTGATTTTGTCTGGCAATCATGTAAAGGTCAAATACTTACTCGTCATTCTGTTCTAATTTTTCCACCCCTTACCGCACATTTATTTTCGGAAGGTTAATTCCATTACAACATTTTACAAATGAATAGGATACGCTGCCCAATGGTTTATACCTGCGGCTGAATTAGAAATCAAGTGTTACTCGTAAGAGAACATCGTAAAACAAGCAGACATTAATCTGGGGAAACGGAAATTCGTTAGCGCAATTCCATAAAATCTAACCCCATGTCTTATATTGATGCTCTTCTTTTTTGATTCTCTATATTAAACGTTAACATTCCTAGACTCAGCAGAGGACAAATAAAAAAGTACTGGAGTTTTACGTTATATATGTCCTTCTATATGGCAGCGAATGCTTGATAATCTCAGCAAGGATGAAGGAGTGGCTCGAAGCAACAGAAATATTGTTCTAAAAAATGGTATTAAGAAAACTATGGACAGAACACTGGGGCAACGAGGAGGTTATCAGTCAGTCAGTTAAGTACCATACGTGAAACACGCTTGGGCGATCATGTCTCGAAAGAGACATGACTGACTGGGCAGAAGATTATCCCTCAGAAGTTTGCCATTGCTTTCTGCGGTAGAATGGTTGCCAGCTAACGCTATAGAACCCAATCTGTCCTGTTATTTAACCCATAACTGGAAGTAAGAGACGGATTAATACCTTTCCCAAGGGTATTTGCGCGTAAGTGAATGCAAAGAATTCAAGTGGAATTCGAACTCGGCTCCCCGATTTCTCGTTCCGAGCCGATATCCACTGGACCACATCCCGTTAGATTATTGCGATTACGGAAGCGAAAACGAAACTTACACTTAACAGGAAAAAACTGATGAGGTTTTTGGAAAACGTTATGGAATGATCATATTTTTTTAATTGTTTTACCCTAAGCAAGGCATTAACGTCACTGATGAGCAGGGGATTACAAAAGAGTAAAAGTTTAAAAAGAGAATGCAGCAAAGTTCGAATCAGTTACAGGTGGTTTCAGAGAAAGGGCAAGATAAGGGCGGGAACAGGTGTGAGAAGGGTTGAAAAAGTAGAGAGAAAGGAAAGGAATAAGAATACGTGCTGATGTAGAAAGGACTGCAGTAACGTGGATAAGAGATGCGTATTGGCATTGCATTTAAATTCCTGGACGTTGTTGCCGTCAGAAAAGCAAGTATAAGCGAGTTCCACAGGAACGGAACGGAGAAATACTTCAGCGATGAGAAGAATATATAAAAGATCTCTATCATGACAAGAGAGAGGAACTGATAGTAAACAAGATGCTGACGAACCGGAAATACTAAAACCCGAAATTAAAGCTGCCACGGCAAAACTGGATAGGAACAAAGCAGCCGAACCAGACAGCATTGTAATAGAATTTTTGTTTTGTTTTTTATCATTTTTATCATTTCACCCCAAGCAAGGCATTCCACTGCCACTATTGCGCTGGGGGTTACATAGAGGAAAGTGACGAGAAAGAGTGGTTAAATAGAGGAAATGTCAGAAGGAGGGTGATAGACGGGTATGGATATCGAGGCTAATGGTTGGGTAGATGGGAAGAGTGTTTCAGAGAATGAATGCGAGTTAGTTTGTTAGGAGGTGTCTGTTGACCTTACATTTAAACTCGTGGAGATTGTAGCTGTCTGGGAAGCAATCACGTGGAAGGGAATTCCAAAGGCGGGAAGTGCGAGAAAAGAAGCTATGGAGTAGAAATTGCGGTTATATTTTATCGGTTTCACTGTAAAAGTGTGGGACTTAGTTGCTAATCTATTATCTCGTGCAAATTCGTACATAGGGGGCACCAGTGATCTAAGCTCATCGGAGCAGAAGCCGTGATGTTGACAGACGTAGAAGATTTTGGCATGGAGAAAATTATGGAAATAATATATGAAATCTACAACAGCGGTGTAATACCAGATGACCTAAGCAAATAAATTTTCATAGCTCTGTCTAAGTAGCCACTTTTAATCGAATGCAAACTCTACTGAACGATCAATTTAATGAGCCACATGACGAAACGTATTGTCCAAATACTGATGAAGTGAGCGCAAAGCAGTATCAGGCCAGAAATAGGAAAAAAACAGTGCGGTTTTGTCAAAGACACTGAAAGAAGCAATGTGATATTTATGCTTAGGATATTATCAGGTAGGTCGATAGAAATGAAAAAGGAAGTTTACATGTGTTTTGTAGACTATGCCAACGCGTTGGGCAAAGTACGCCACAAGGAATTTATAAAAATGCTCAGGAACTTTGAAATATTTAACAAAGACATCAGAGTAATCCAGATCTTCTACTGACAGAAAACCGCCTACATACAGACAGAAAACGAGTCCAGCAGATACAAAAACAGAAAGGGGCGTAAGAGAATGATGTGTTTTTTAACTGGATCTATTCCACTTGTACAGCGAGATTATTCTGAGGACCCTAGAAGTTAGGCCAGGATTCGCCATTGGCGATCACAATCTGAACAACATAAGATACGCAGATCATAGATTGCTGATAGCTGACACGGAAAGAAAACTACAAGACCTCGTAAAATGTTAGATGAAGGAAGGACTACAAATAAATAACGAAAAAAAATATGTAGGGTCATCAGCAAACGGAAGAGCCCAAAATGCCAATAACAACTTGGCGATATTAAAATCAAGCAAGTACAAAAATTTAAATACTTTGGAAAAGTTCTAACGGAAGACAGAAAATGCGACATTGAAATCCGAAGGCGAGTTAACATGGCCAAGTACGTAGTCCAGAAGATCGAGAGAATAGAAAGATAAAGGAAAATCTCGTTAGAAGCAAAGGAGAATTTAATGGATTGCTATGTGATGCCAGATCTTCAATATGGCTGGACAATATCATCAGACATGAAGGAAAAACATGAAGCAATTGAAATGTGGTTCTACAGAAGGATTCTGTGGATATCATAGATTAAGCATGTGATCAATGATGAGGTTTTTGAAAAGAAACAAAAAGGACACCTTTACTTGGCATCAATAAAGCGTTGAAATATCTACGCCAAACCATGAAGAAATAGGGCTTAGAAAATGTGACACCCACATGAGGTCTTTAAAATAATATGAACAGAGGCTTAATGTAACTAAGGAACTTAGACAACTTGGATGAACAGGCAAGATTGCAGACACCAAACTTTAGCAAGATCAACAAATATTTTGTGAATATATGAAAATGTGATGTATTTTGTGAATATACACTATAATTATTAGGCAACCCCAGGTTTTTTAAAGAAATGATCTATTTCATACAATTTTTAATATTTATTGCTAAGTAGATAATTCCAAATGAAAAGAGAATGGTTCTTTTGTTATTATTATTTTTTTTAATCGTGTCACCCTAAGCAAGGCATTCCACTGCCCCTCTAGCGCAGGTGGTTACATAGAGGGATTGGGTATAGGAAATATCAGAAGGAGGGTGATAGACGACTTAGGATGTACATAGAGAGAGAGTTGGAGAGAGTGGGTGTGAGTTAGTGTGTTAGGAGGTGTCAATGAACTCAGATCACTGGTGCCCCCTAGTTTCGAATTTGCACGAGATACTAGATTAGCAACTAGATCCCACCCTTTTACAGTAAAAAACCGATAGAATGCAACCGCAACTTCTACTCCAACAGTTTCTTTTCTCGCACTTCCCGACTGTGGAATTCTCTTCCACATGTCTGCTTCCTCGACGGCTACAGTCTCCAGGAGCTTAAATGTAAGGTCAATAGACACCTCCTAACAAACTAACTTCCATTCTATAAAACACACTAACTTCCTTTCTTTCAAACACACTAACTCCCATTCTTTCAAACACACTAACTTCCTTTCTTTCAAACACACTAACTCCCATTCGTTCAAACACACTAACTCCCATTCTTTCAAACACTCTAACTTCCATTCTTTCAAACACTCTTCCCACCCACCCAATTATCTATCACCCCCCTTCTGACATTTCTTATATCTAACCACTCTTCTTATTTACCTCCCCCTATGTAGCCCCATGCGCAATAGTGGCAGTGAAATGCCTTGCTTGGGGTGAAATGATTAAAAAAAAGTAAGGTTAAGTTAATATGTGAGAATGTGAAATGTTTTGGTAATATATGAAAATGTGTAGGTTTTAGTTAATATATGAGAATGTTTAGGGTTCTATGAATATGTGCTAATGTGTAAGGGTTCTGTGAACATCTGAAAATATATCGGATTTTATAAATATATGAATTAAATGTAAAGCCAATAGTCATCTCTTATATCACTAACCTGCATTCCCTCTCTCATGGTTTTTTCCGTTCACTCCACAATCATAATTATTCTCATCGTTCTCTTACCCATTTACTGACATCCCCTATGACCTGTCCCTCTTTCTCATAAATTTCCTTCTATATAACCCCCTGCAAAACAGTGACAGTAAAATGCCTTGCTTAGGGTGATATGATTATAACAAATATGAGTACAAAAAAATATGAGTATACATAGGGTTTCGTGAATATATCAGAAAATGTATGATTCTACATTTCTATGAGAACGTGTAGGATTTATCAATATTTGAGAATGTGTAGGGTTTTATGAATATATGAAAATGTGTAGGTTTTTGTGAATACAGAAGAATTCACATGTAAATTCTACTGGCATTCATACATAATTAGTCATAATTTTAATAAATAGTTTGTGCGCCATATTTTTAATTTCAGTCATTGTCTGTTCACCTGGAGTTTTAAGATTATATTTTTTGAATATGATTGGTATGTCTCTTATTGTCCTCATAAAACTGGTGATTTTCTTTGTTTTAAGACGTTTCATATTGATTTCAACTTTTAGACACCTTAGTTAATTTGATTATAGAACATTATAGCGGAAATAATCACATCTGCATAAATTGTTAGTCCAAGGCGGAAGCATATTTTTTTCAGCAAAATTTACTGGATTTATTCGTTTTTACAGTTCTAACCGCAACTTTCCAAATCCTGTACACACTTTCATTAATCACAGAATTATTATTATTATTATTATTATTATTATTATTATTATTATATCATTTTTCATCATATTTCTATTTCTGCTATGGTCACACTACCAACCAAGTCTGCGGGAAGATCTAAGGCAGGTCATGGCCTGTTGTTATGGCTCCATTTCATGATTTTTCTATTTTCCCCATCATCCCTAGCGTTACATAGTTCTCCTTAGTGCGTGGTCTGTAATTAATAAGACAATTGTTTGTATATCTCTTAGCTGGGGTTTCCAGGGATTCTTTCAATGTGTTTGTTCCATTTTTTATAATTCCAAGTGCACCTACTCTCATTGGCACAACTCTTGTTCTCAATTTCCACATTTTTCTATTTCAATTTCCAGGTCTTTATATTTTGACAGTTTTACAAATACCTTGGTTGCTATGTTACAATCAGCTGAACAATCCATATCAATTAATAGACAAGTTTTGCTCTTTCTGGTTTTTAACAATAATATCTGGCCTATTTGCTTGATTATTTCTGTCTGTGTAGATGGTGTAATCCCATAGAATGGTGACATCTTCTATTTCTGTAACCGGTGCTGGGTGATGTTTATACCAGTGTTTTTTTACAGATTTTTCATAGTGTTTGCACATTGTCCAATATAAATATTTCCTCACTCTATCGTGGCGATTTTATATTCATTAGGTGCAAGTACAGAACAGCCTGAGATGAGATGGTCTATTGTTTCATAGTGTTTATCACAAAACCTACATTTTGGATCCATATTATTATGTATAATATTTGTCTGAAAGTTTCTAGTGAAAAGACTTTGGTATTGCGCTGCAAGAATAAAGCCTTCAGTTTCAGACTTTAATCCAGATGCACGTAACCATCGATGAGTATTATCTTTATCAACATTGGATTTATTGGCACGTTCAGGATATTGGCCATGCAGAGGTTTGTCTTGCCAGGGTTGTTCCATCTTTTCAAGAGCTTTATCTTTGGCTTTCATTTTCATATTTTTTGCCGCAATATTTGTTTTTCGGCTTTTGTTTTGCTTTTCTACAGAATCTATTAAATGTAAATCTTGTTTGTATTTACTGCCTTCTTTTATGATTGAATATTTTTTCTTTCTTTCTTCATGTTGCTTGACTAATTGTATCATCCAGTCCTTTGTTGTTTCTATGTATGTTAGTAAGCCAATAGTTGTTGTCTTGTATGACAATTCTAGCTGAATAAGACTTCTTCCATCTTCTTTACGGGGTATGTATAGACAGTCTACATCAGCCTTTGGATGATGCATCTTATGCTTAGAAAGAAGCTTTCTTGTTTTAGAATCCATTCGGCTGATGTCGTTTAGAGTCCAGTTTAAGATGTTGAAACTATATTGGACAACTAGGATTGCAAGGCTGTTAATGGCCATAATTCTGTTCTGAGAATTCAATTCAGTTTTTGATATCATTCGTAGCCTTCTATACTACTCAATGCGCACTATTTCTTTCATTTTTTATGGTGAATGTTTTCACTCTCATTTATACATAGGTATTTATAAGCTTCGTCTGGTTTCATTTCTTTAATTGTTACAGCAGGGTCTAAGCTAATTGATGGTGTTTCTTGTAGTGATCCACGTAAAACTGTAGCTGTAGCATATTTATTATTATGACATTTTTCATAATATTTCGATTTCTGCTTTGTTCTCACTACCAACCAAGTCTGCACGGAGACCTAAGGCAGGTTGTGGCGTGCTGTTATGGCCCCATTTCATGTTTTTCTATCTTCCCTATCATCCCTAGCGTTACATAGATGAAGTTTTCCTTAGTGTGTGGGCTGTACTTAATAAGACAATTTTTTGTATATCTCTTAAGCTGGGGTTTCCAGGGATTCTTTCAATGTGTTGCTTTGTTCCATTTTTTATCATTCCAAGTGCACCTACTATCACTGGCACAACTCTTGTTTTCAATTTCCACATTTTTTTTATTTCAATTTACATGTCTTTATATTTTGACAGTTTTTCAAATTCCTTGGTTGCTATGTTACAATCCGCTGGGTAAGCCATATCAATTAATAGACAAGTTTTCTCCTTCTGGTTTTTAACAATAATGCCTGGCCTGTTTGCTTCAATGTTTATTATTATTATTGTTATTATTATTATTATTATTATTATTATTATTATTATTATATAGTTTGATGTCCTCGCTGATGCTTGAATGTTTCTGCCGGGTCATGATGTTCTTATTTAATCTTCTACCCGCAGATTCGAAGCAAAAAATTTCCAGAGCCCGCTAATCTGACACCAGTGCAATTTCATTTATGTCAGGTAACCTTAGGGCGTCCTGCGTAACAGAGGTTTTCACGAAATATTCACGAGTAAGGGAGAATTTTAGCTGATGCTCGATGTAATTCTATGAGCTACTTCAGCTAATGCTTGACAGATTTGCATGATTCGTTTTGATATTTCTGTATTTTCACCAAATCCTCCCCTCACGATAGTCTTATACTCATCAAGACATTACAAAAGATCGCTAAATTTTAAAAATGTCGAGCCTGGTCGGTACTAATATGGATGGCCGCTTAGATATATCAGGTGATATAAGCTTGGATATGAAGTTGTTTCCAATTCCAGCCGATTTCGTTGTAATCACTTATACACAGATACTCTTAGGAAAGGTACGAATCTACCTCTTTTCACCTCCACAGTAGGCTTGTTAATAAAACAATTGTAACAGAAACCATTAATTTCTCTGAAACATTCTTATATAAAAAAGCTTTATTTAATATAGATACCTTGAGAATGGTTAATAAAACAAAACCATCAATAAATGAAACTATTCACAAGGTTCATCTTGTAAAGTATTTCAATGTCTATGAGGATGACTTTCTGACTACAACCAAGCAATGACTTTAGAAGAAATCGAAGGGCAAATACAAGAAATTATATCTTCCAAATTACAAGAAATCAAGTTAAAATTAGTTGTCGCAATTCCTGGGCAGCCCAAGATGCTAGTGGGAAGACCTGCTGGTATATCGAATTTTAAATAAAACGTCATGTTAAATGGTTTCCTCTCATCCCCATTTCTTTTCAAAACCATGAGTTAAGAAATAAATTATAAGTATTTTAAAATGAGGGATTACTTTTCTATCACCCTATATATATATATATATATATATATATATATATATATATATATATATATTAGATAGATAGATAGATAGATAGATTTATGTATATATATGTACATATATATATATATATATATATAATTATACACAGTCAGATGCATTTATATATATATATATATATATATATATATATATATATTATTTATTAATTTAGTAAATGTACGAACTGCAAACTATTAAAAGTTGTATATTTTGTTTCGACATTGAAAGAACAGTGTCTTATCAGGTAGTTAATGATGGTAATAAACGTTTTATTGAAAAGAAATTTAACAATTCACAATTATGTAATAGTCTGTAGTTTTTACATGTTCTAAAGTAGTAATTAATACTAAATATTCATTGCTCTATTTTCACATTGAGCACTCTTTTAAATTACTGTTTGGAACGTTGCGATTATTTTATTCGTTTTTTATTCATTCATATATATATATATATATATATATATATATATATATATATATATACATATATATTGTGTGTGTCTATTTTGGCAGCATTTTTTCATTAATGCAGCTTTCATTGAATAATATAGACAAGTTTTGTTTATTAATTTTGTGTAGGATCCATTCATACTCTCTGATATACTTGATGGTGATATCGTTGAAAGACAACAAAAAATCATAGTAATTGTTGATTTTTTTATCGGGTCTAAGCTTTTGACTCACATAAGCCATTATCAAAGAATGTCGTCTCTGATGCCTGAAAGTTTCTGCCGGGTCATGATGTAATTGCTTGAATATTATTTTTAAGCGATACTCGTATTTGAGTAGATATTGTGTTTTTAATCAAACTATATACATTTCGACCGGTCTGATTATTTACGAAGATGTGCAACTCCTATAAATCCTGCCGAATGGCACACATTTTCGTTGCAAAATTAACCGTAAATAATCAGCCCGTAGAAATAAATATGTTGTTTGATTAAAAAGAGATTGTCTACTCATATACGAGTATCGATTAAAAATAATATTGAAGCGATTACTTTCAATACCCCAGTTCTTAAATCATTTTGTTAATCTTTAGGATTTTCCGTAATATATATATATACGTGATATCAGAATTTTTGCTTTTTAGTCAAGAGATTTATAATCAGGCTGAACACCACTTGCTCATTACTAACTACTGACGGTGGAGAATGTTCGGGCCAGATATCTGCACTTTCGTAGCCAAACCTTTTACATTGTTCCTAATATAATCTGAGAGGTATATTATCATGGCGTTGTTTGTAAGTTTTGACCCAGCTGGGAATTATTTTAATGCCTATCCCTTGATGTTGAACAATGTAAGTAAAACGTCTGTTTGACTAATAAATTTTGATTTTTCATCCTTCTATCTTCAAATTTTATTTATTTTATTTGTATTCCACCAGGCTTGGCACATAAAAAATCTACACGCATTTTTCATATTGACATTTTTATTGATGCCTTACATTTAAAATATATTGACTTACAGGAATTACATACAACGAGCAGAAGGATAAGAGGGAAAAAAGTTATTGCCCAAACTTTACTGATTTTAATCCTGTGACAGAATCTTTATTTTCTTTGGCGAATATTAAAAATCTTTGAGTAGGGAATATATCGAAGGTACATCAGTATTCTTAGGTCTCTCGAAAGAAAAAATTAAAAAAAAACAGTCAATGAAAAAAATAAAAAATAACATTAAGATTATGAGAATGAAAACCTAAGGTAGATATTCTATTTTTTCTCTTTATAGGGAAGCTGTCATACTTTTTATGACTGAGTCACGAACAAGATCAAAGGTTGAAATACAGAAGTGAAACCTATCGATACATCGCATGAAGAATCGATTAAATTTGCAAAAATGAACCGTATATAGTAATTGAATAAACATATATAATAGGATATGATAAAAGTACATATATAACTACATATGGAGTTCTGAACTCAAGTAGAGATGTGGCGTTCTCAGAAATTAATGGAGTTTAAATTCAAATGAATAAACGTAAATTAGTTATTTGAGATACTTCGCAATTATTATTTTTATCTCTTTTATTATATACATTATGAATATTAACTTTCTTTAAATCTATCTATCTATCTATCTATCTATCTATCTATCTATCATTCTTTTTATATCTATCTATCTATCTATCTATCTATCTATCTATCTATCTATTTATCTATCTATCATTCTTTTTATATCTATCTATCTATCTATCTATCATTCTTTTTATATCTATCTATCTATCTATCTATCTATCTATCTATCATTCTTTTTATATCTATCTATCTATCTATCTATCTATCTATCTATCTACCATTCTTTTTATATCTATCTATCTATCTATCTATCTATCTATCTATCTTTATCTATCTATCTATCATTCTTTTTATTCTATCTATCTATCTATCTATCTATCTATCTATCTATCTATCTATCTATCATTCTTTTTATATCATATCTATCTATCTATCTATCTATCTATCTATCTATCTATCTATATCTATCTATCTATCTATCTATCTATCTATCTATCTATCTATCTATCTATCTATCTATCTTTTTATCATTCTATCTATCTATCTATCTATCTATCTATCTATCTATCTATCATTCTTTTTATATCTATCTATCTATCTATCTATCTATCTATTTATCTATCTATCATTCTTTTTATATCTATCTATCTATCTATCTATCTATCTATCTATCTATCTATCATTCTTTTTATATCTATCTATCTATCTATCTATCTATCTATCTATCTATCTATCTATCTATCTATCTATCATTCTTTTTATATCTATCATTCTTTTTATAGCTATCGATCTATCATTCTTTTTAATTCTGTCTATCTATCCATCTATCTGTCAATCTATCTATCAATCTATCTATATATCTATAATAATTGCAACGTTCAGAACATTAATTTGTAGTTTGCACATGTTCTAAAGTAGTAATTAATAAACAAACTGTACACTTTTGTAGTAAATTATAATTTGTACATGTTCTAAACTATAATTTATAATAAATAATCACAACTCTACTCTTCCTCTTTTAAATTAATTTTTTGAACCTTGTTAATATTTTCTTTGTTCAGTGTGGGGCATAAATACTATTACAAAAGTTCAAAACTATTTTTTATAAACATATTTAAATAAATTTACTAATTTATTTAGATTATATAGTGCAACAGTCACGCAGTCATCAGTCGGTTCTCTGTGCAGGGCCCGGAATTTATTCCTGCCTGGGTCCATCCTGCCCATCTATAAATCTACCATCCGCCCGTGTATTGAATCCTGCTGCTACATATGCTCAGGTGTCCCTGCTATCCTCCTTGGGGTTCTTGCCAAAATACAGCAGGGCCCGGAATTTATTCCTGCCTGAGTCTATCCTGCCCAACTATTAATCTACCATCCGCCCGTGTATTGAATACTGCTGCTACATCTGCTCAGGTGTCCCTGCTATTCTCCTTGGGGTTCTTGCCAAAATACAGCAGGGCCCGGAATTTATTCCTGCCTGAGTCTATCCTGCACATCGATAAATCTACCATCCGCCCGTGTATTGAATACTGCTGCTACATCTACTCAGGTGTCCCTGCTATTCTCCTTGGGGTTCTTGCCAAAATACAGCAGGGCCCGGAATTTATTCCTGCCTGGGTCCATCCTGCCCATCTATAAATCTACCATCCGCCCGTGTATTGAATACTGCTGCTACATCTGCTCAGGTGTCCCTGCTATTCTCCTTGGGGTTCTTGCCAAAATACTGCAGGGCCCGGAATTTATTCCTTCCTGAGTCCATCTTGCCCATCTATAAATCTACCATCCGCCCGTGTATTGAATACTGCTGCTACATCTGGTCAGGTGTCCCTGCTATTCTCCTTGGGGTTCGTGCCAAAATACAGCAGGGCCCGGAATTTATTCCTGCCTGAGTCTATCCTGCACATCGATAAATCTACCATCCGCCCGTGTATTGAATACTGCTGCTACATCTACTCAGGTGTCCCTGCTATTCTCCTTGGGGTTCTTGCCAAAATACTGCAGGGCCCGGAATTTATTCCTTCCTGAGTCCATCCTGCCCATCTATAAATCTACCATCCGCCCGTGTATTGAATACTGCTGCTACATCTGCTCAGGTGTCCCTGCTATCCTCCTTGGGGTTCTTGCCAAAATACAGCAGGGCCCGGAATTTATTCCTGCCTGAGTCTATCCTGCACATCGATAAATCTACCATCCGCCCGTGTATTGAATACTGCTGCTACATCTACTCAGGTGTCCCTGCTATTCTCCTTGGGGTTCTTGCCAAAATACTGCAGGGCCCGGAATTTATTCCTGCCTGAGTCCATCCTGCCCATCTATAAATCTACCATCCGCCCGTGTATTGAATACTGCTGCTACATCTGGTCAGGTGTCCCTGCTATTCTCCTTGGGGTTCTTGCCAAAATACAGCAGGGCCCGGAATTTATTCCTTCCTGAGTCCATCCTGCCCATCTATAAATCTACCATCCGCCCGTGTATTGAATACTGCTGCTACATCTGCTCAGGTGTCCCTGCTATTCTCCTTGGGGTTCTTGCCAAAATACAGCAGAGCCCGGAATTTATTCCTTCCTGAGTCCATCCTGCCCATCTATAAATCTACCATCCGCCCGTGTATTGAATCCTGCTGCTACATCTGCTCAGGTGTCCCTGCTATTCTCCTTGGGGTTCTTGCCAAAATACTGCAGGGCCCGGAATTTATTCCTTCCTGAGTCCATCCTGCCCATCTATAAATCTACCATCCGCCCGTGTATTGAATACTGCTGCTACATCTGCTCAGATGTCCCTGCTATCCTCCTTGGGGTTCTTGACAAAATACAGCGGAGCCCGGAGGTTATTCCTGCCTGAGTCCATCCTGCACATCGATAAATCTACCATCCGCCCGTGTATTGAATACTGCTGCTACATCTGCTCAGGTGTCCCTGCTATTCTCCTTGGGGTTCTTGCCAAAATACAGCTGAGCCCGGAATTTATTCCTGCCTGAGTCCATCCTGCCCATCTATAAATCTACCATCCGCCCGTGTATTGAATACTGCTGCTACATCTGGTCAGGTGTCCCTGCTATTCTCCTTGGGGTTCTTGCCAAACTACAGCAGGGCCCGGAATTTATTCCTTCCTGAGTCCATCCTGCCCATCTATAAATCTACCATCCGCCCGTGTATTGAATACTGCTGCTACATCTGCTCAGGTGTCCCTGCTATTCTCCTTGGGGTTCTTGCCAAAATACAGCAGGGCCCGAAATTTATTCCTGCCTGAGTCTATCCTGCACATCGATAAATCTACCATCCGCCCGTGTATTGAATACTGCTGCTACATCTGCTCAGGTGTCCCTGCTATTCTCCTTGGGGTTCTTGCCAAAATACAGCAGGGCCCGGAATTTATTCCAGCCTGAGTCTATCCTGCACATCGATAAATCTACCATCCGCCCGTGTATTGAATACTGCTGCTACATCTGCTCAGGTGTCCCTGCTATTCTCCTTGGGGTTCTTGCCAAAATACAGCAGGGCCCGGAATTTATTCCTTCCTGAGTCCATCCTGCACATCTATAAATCTACCTTCCGCCCGTGTATTGAATACTGCTGCAACATCTGGTCAGTTGTCCCTGCTATTCTCCTTGGGGTTCTTGACAAAATACAGCAGAGCCCGGAATTTATTCCTGCCTGAGTCCATCCTGCACATCTATAAATTTACCATCCGCCCGTGTATTGAATACTGCTGCTACATCTGCTCAGGTGTCCCTGCTATTCTCCTTGGGGTTCTTGACAAAATACAGCAGAGCCCGGAAGTTATTCCTGCCTGAGTCTATCCTGCACATCGATAAATCTACCATCCGCCCGTGTATTGAATACCGCTGCTACATATGCTCAGGTGTCCCTGCTATTCTCCTTGGGGTTCTTGCCAAAATACAGCTGAGCCCGGAATTTATTCCTGCCTGAGTCCATCCTGCCCATCTATAAATCTACCATCCGCCCGTGTATTGAATACTGCTGCTACATCTGGTCAGGTGCCCATGCTATTCTCCTTGGGGTTCTTGCCAAAATACAGCAGGGCCCGGAATTTATTCCTTCCTGAGTCCATCCTGCCCATCTATAAATCTACCATCCGCCCGTGTATTGAATACTGCTGCTACATCTGCTCAGGTGTCCCTGCTATTCTCCTTGGGGTTCTTGCCAAAATACAGCAGGGCCCGAAATTTATTCCTGCCACCATCCGCCGTGTATTGGGAATACCTGCTACATCTGCTCAGGTGTCCACTGCTATA
This sequence comes from Ascarosepion bandense, assembly GCA_037127315.1. NCBI lineage: Eukaryota > Metazoa > Mollusca > Cephalopoda > Sepiida > Sepiidae > Ascarosepion > Ascarosepion bandense. The sequence goes on from JBBBDQ010000178.1 coordinate 4,508,982, forward strand.
TTCTCCTTGGGGTTCTTGCCAAATACAGCAGACCCAGAATTTATTCCAGCCTGAGTCTATCCTGCACATCAGTAAATCTACCATCTTGTGTATTGAATACTGCTGCTACATCTGCTCAGGTGTCCCTGCTATTCTCCTTGGGGTTCTTGCCAAAAATACAGCAGGGCCAGAATTTATTCCAGCCTGAGTCCATCCTACACATCTATAAATCTACCTTCCGCCCGTGTATTGAATACTGCTGCAACATCTGGTCAGTTGTCCCTGCTATTCTCCTTGGGAGTTTCTTGACAAAATACAGCAGAGCCCGGAATTTATTCCTGCCTGAGTCCATCCTGCACATCTATAAATTTACCATCCGCCCGTGTATTGAATACTGCTGCTACATCTGGTCAGGTGTCCCTGCTATTCTCCTTGGGGTTCTTGACAAAATACAGCAGAGCCCGGAAGTTATTCCTTCCTGAGTCCATCCTGCACATCTATAAATCCCATCCTTGTCTATGTTGAATACCTGCTACATCTGGTCAGGTGTCCCTGCTATTCTCCTTGGGGTTCTTGCCAAAATACAGCAGGGCCGGAATTTATTCCTTCTGAGTCCATCCTGCCCATCTATAAATCTACCATCCGCCCGTGTATTGAATACTGCTGCTACATCTGCTCAGGTGTCCCTGCTATTCTCCTTGGGGTTCTTGCCAAACTCTGTGGGGCCCGGAATTTATTCAGCCTGAGTCTATCCTGCATCGATAAATCTACCATCCGCCCGTGTGTTGAATACTGCTGCTACATCTGTCAGGTGTCCCTGCTATTCTCCTTGGGGTTCTTGCCAAAAACACGGCGGGGCCCGGAATTTATTCCTTCCTGAGTCCATCCTGCACATCTCAATCCATGCATACGTGTAGAATACGCGCACAAGCATCTGGTCAGTTTGTCTGCCTATTCTCCTTGGGGTTCTTGACAAACCACAGCAGAGCCGGAATTTATTCTGCCTGAGTCCATCCTGCACATCTATAAATTTTTTACCATCCTTCGTGTATTGAATACTGCTGCTACATCTGCTCCAGGTGTCCTATTCATTCTCCTTGGGGTTCTTGACAAAATACAGCACAGGCCAAGTTATTCCTTCCTGAGTCCATCCTGCACATCTATAAAATCTCCCATCCACTCCATTAACCAGTAAGACCTGCCCTTACATCTGGTCAGGTGTCCCTACTATTCTCACTTGGGGTTCTTGCCAAAAATGTGTGGGGCCCGAATTTATTCCTTCTGGTCATCCTGCCCATCTATAAATCTACCATCCTTACGTGTGTTATGAATACTGCTGCTACATCTATAGGTAATACACACTATTCTCCTTGGGGTTCTTGCCAAAATACAGCAGGGCCAGGAATTTATTCCAGCCTGAGTCTATCCTGCACATCATTAAATCTACCATCCGCCCGTGTATTGAATACTGCTGCTACATGTGCTCAGGTGTCCCTGCTGTTCTCCTTGGGGTTCTTGCCAAAATACAGCAGGGCCAGAATTTATTCCTTCCTGGATATCTGCATCTATAAATCTGCCTTCCCGCCCGTGTTATTGAATACTGCTGCAACATCTGGTCAGTTGTCCCTGCTATTCTCCTTGGGGTTCTTGACAAAATACAGCAGAGCCCAGGAATTTATTCCTGCCTGAGTCCATCCTGCACATCTATAAATTTTCCTTCTTACGTGTATTGAATACTGCTGCTACATCTGCTCAGGTGTCCTGCTGCTTCTCCTTGGGGTTCTTGACAAAATACGGCCAGAGCCGGAAGTTATTCCTGCCTGAGTCTATCCTGCACATCGATAAATCTACCATCCGCCCGTGTATTGAATACCGCTGCTACATATGCTCAGGTGTCCCTGCTATTCTCCTTGGGGTTCTTGCCAAAATACAGCTGAGCCCGGAATTTATTCCTGCCTGAGTCCATCCTGCCCATCTATAAATCTACCATCCGCCCGTGTATTGAATACTGCTGCTACATCTGGTCAGGTGTCCATGCTATTCTCCTTGGGGTTCTTGCCAAAATACAGCAGGGCCCGGAATTTATTCCTTCCTGAGTCCATCCTGCCCATCTATAAATCTACCATCCGCCCGTGTATTGAATACTGCTGCTACATCTGCTCAGGTGTCCCTGCTATTCTCCTTGGGGTTCTTGCCAAAATACAGCAGGGCCCGAAATTTATTCCTGCCTGAGTCTATCCTGCACATCGATAAATCTACCATCCGCCCGTGTATTGAATACTGCTGCTACATCTGCTCAGGTGTCCCTGCTATTCTCCTTGGGGTTCTTGCCAAAATACAGCAGGGCCCGGAATTTATTCCAGCCTGAGTCTATCCTGCACATCGATAAATCTACCATCCGCCCGTGTATTGAATACTGCTGCTACATCTGCTCAGGTGTCCCTGCTATTCTCCTTGGGGTTCTTGCCAAAATACAGCAGGGCCCGGAATTTATTCCTTCCTGAGTCCATCCTGCACATCTATAAATCTACCTTCCGCCCGTGTATTGAATACTGCTGCAACATCTGGTCAGTTGTCCCTGCTATTCTCCTTGGGGTTCTTGACAAAATACAGCAGAGCCCGGAATTTATTCCTGCCTGAGTCCATCCTGCACATCTATAAATTTACCATCCGCCCGTGTATTGAATACTGCTGCTACATCTGGTCAGGTGTCCCTGCTATTCTCCTTGGGGTTCTTGACAAAATACAGCAGAGCCCGGAAGTTATTCCTTCCTGAGTCCATCCTGCACATCTATAAATCTCCCATCCGCCCGTGTATTGAATACTGCTGCTACATCTGCTCAGGTGTCCCTGCTATTCTCCTTGGGATTCTTGACAAAATACAGCGGAGAATCTGGAATGCGATCGATGTCGACTTGGCAGAATGGCTGCTGTCACTTTCTCACCGTCGTGGTGTAGCTTCCCTGTGCCTCTTCTATAAATACTTTCACGGTTTCTGCTCCGATGAACTTAGTTCACTGGTGCCTTTTAGTATGAATTCGCAAGTGATACTAGATTAGCAACAAGGTCCCACACTGTTAAAGTGAATCAGATAAAATGTAACCGCCATTTCTACTCTACAGCTTCTTTACTCGCATTTCCCGACTGTGGAATGTAAGGTCAATAGACATTTATCACACTAACTCGCATCCATTCCCTCAAACACTCTGCCCATTTACCCAACGCCCATCCTCGGTATGATCATCCGTATACCACCCTCCTTCCGACATTTCCTATAACTAACCACTCTTTCTCATCACTTTCCCCTACGCTTGGTGGGAAACGTTTAAAAAAACGATAGAGTCGTAGTCGCAAATCATGAGGCAATACTTGTAATGCAGGAAATGTTTTTAGAACGCAAAATCCATCATCATAGATGGTCTGGGCAGCCTTTCTGAAAGAGGGAAATTTCTACTTGTTTTTGTCCGTCAAGGGGTCAAGATACATAAAGAACTTTACATTGGGGGCATTCTGGAAGGTGCACTGATACCATGGTGTAATTATGTGTACGGGGATGAAGTTTAAACACTCCAACAAGACGGGACGACAAACCACACGGCTTAAGTAACACAGCAGTCGTGTAAAGACAACTGTCCGTCCTGGATCAGCAACGAAGAATGACCTCCCTCATCACCTGATCTTAACCCTCTTGATTATTTGTTTTATTCTTTGGTGTCAATTCTGGAGAGCGTAGACTGCTCTACTACTTTCCAAAATATCGAAGCTCTTAAAAAAATAATCAAATGCTGGGATAAAATACTCTTAGATATTGTGCGTGCTGCTATAGATGACTTCCCAAAAAGACTTGGTAGTGTAGTGAAGGCTCGAGGGAAACATTTTGAATAAAAGTTATCCCGTATTGTCCTTTGAGTATTTGCTGATCATTTTTGTAATTGAGTTGTTAAATACATTTTTTGCCGGAATAAATATGAGTTTTATTTTGCAACAGTATTTATGCCCCCATCTATATATATATATATATATATATATAAAATTTTCTCTAAAACGAAATTTATAAGTATTAGTGAAGATAGGTTTACGTTTACAAATATTTTTAAAAAAAATATGTCGTTTTCTGCGTCACGTGATATAAACAATCTCTCTCCACGAACGCTCTCGCGAAATATGTTTCTAATTTAAATTTTAAAATCATTTGTTTCTGATGAGGGACCGAGGACGGTCTGAAATATAAAATATAATAACAGAAATAAACAAATACTGTAAAAAAAATACATTTTTAAACTTACAACTTTTTAGCAGTTTTTCCTATATATATATATATATATATATATATATATATATAATGTTTATTATTATTTAATTAGACGTTTCGAGAGCTGCCGTGTTTTTCTGTAATACTATTTTTTTGTTACACCTCTCTTTTATGTTCTACTATTAATCATTTTAATCAACTTATAGATTATGTGTTAGTACTGTCAAGGGTATGGTATTATTTGTTTTATTATATATTATAAATGTGGATTTCTTAATCAGCATATTATTTAGGCTAAAGTACCAATTTGTATTTCCACTTTTTTCTATGTGCTATATTCTTACAAAATTAAAAAAGAGAACATGTTGATTATTTATTTTTGCATGGCTATTCCACAATGCAGCTTGCCTTCTATTGTTTAGTCTGATGAAGTTTCGAAACGTGTCACGCAAAAATATTTTCATTTTTGTTATACTTTTTCTCCTAGAAGTGTTCTTCTATATATTAAATGTATCTAACGTTTATCTCAAATATATGGCTTTCAGCAGTGTACATATATTTTAATTAATGCCCTCTGTACCACCATAAAAACACACACATGGTCGTCAAGTTGATGTACCGACATTATGCCCACCGGATTATGTCCGCCAGGCATCAAAAATTAAGCTTACGGGCACGATGTTTACCGGACATTATGAGTAAGGTACAGATGCCTAAAAGTAATCAAGCCAAATTATAATCCTGTTCAACTCTCCAAATTTTTTGTTATTGTTACTAACTTAAGTATTTTGCTACTTACTTTTGCGGTGTACTTGGACAAGATCGTGTAAATTATTTTGGCTTTCAAGGTTCGTTTAGATATAAATGGTTCGAGGTTTTATTTCTTTTCTTTTCTTAGCAATGTCGTTCTATGAAAGATTTTAAAGCTAGCTACTCTGTGACTATCAGTCATTTTACACCCCTCTAAACCTGGCCATCAGACGCATGCTCTGTAGTCTCTATTTTCCTCTCTTTCTCACTCTTTTTTCCTCTCTCTTTCTGATCTATATTAATGATCTCCCCGATGCCATAAGACCCCAAGTAGGCATGTACGCCGATGACACCACAGTTTACTCTCGCCTCGATAAAAATCTGGTGGTGTAGGCGACAAAGCGAACCTCACTGACGAGCTTGAAATGGGCCTCCAATCAGTAGATAAAAATGGCTCGTAAATTTTAATGCTTCCAAAACGAAGCTGCTATCAATTAACCATCATAGACAATCGCACCTACCTCCCATTAGTATGGAACAGGCTTGCTTCCCAGAGAGTAAAACACGACGCCTCCTTGGTTTCACACTCTCAGCAGACCTCAAGTGGAATGACTATATCGAATCCATTGCTAAATCCGCTGCTATGAAACTCGGTTCTCTGTGCAGGGCCCGGAAGTTTTTCCCGTCTGACCCTATCCTCAACATATATAAATCTACCATCCGCCTGTGTATTGAATACTGCTGCCACATCGGGTCGGATGCCCCTGCTATTCTCCTCGGGGTTCTTAACAAAATACAACGGAGAATCTGTAATGTGATCGATACCGACTTGGCAGACCGGCTGCAGTCACTCTCTAACCAGCGTAGCGTGGCTTCCCTGTGCATCGTCATTAAATAATTTCTCGGATTCTGCTTCGATGAACTGAGATCACTGGTTTCCCCTAGGATCGAATTTGCACCTAGATTAGCAACTAGGTCCCCTCCATTTACAATGAAACAGATAAGATGTAACTGCAATTTCTACTCCAACAGCTTCTTTTCTCGCACTTCCCGCCTGTGAATTTCCCTTCCAAATACTTGCTTCCCCTACAGCTACAATCTCCAGGAGTTTAAATGTAAGGTCAATAGCAAGCTCCTAACACACTAACTTGCATCCATTCTCTCAAACACTCTTCCCATATTCCCAACCCTCATCCTCGTTATCCTTACCCGTCTATTACCCTCCTTCTGACATTTACTATATCTAACCACTCTTTCTCATCACTTTCCCCTATGTTACAATAGTGGCAGTGGAATGTCTTGCTCGGGGCGAAATGATTAAAAGACAATTTACCAATATTTTGTTTGGTAACCTGTTATGCAAAATTATTTGATAATTTTATATTTATAGATTCAAAATATGTGAATTAAAGAATTTAAATAACTCGTAAACATAAAAAAATTACATAAAAATTATAGACCTAAACATGAAAAATATGTTTTAATTACTAATGTTCAGTCAGTTTTCATTTCAAAGATATTCAGCATATATACAATTCTTTGTAAAATCCTTCTAGTATAGAGCATTGCGAAATATCTGTTAGCCTTAATGAGAATTGTCGGTTAGCCATAATGTCCGGTAGCCATAGTCCCCGTAATCATAATGTCGGAGGGCATGATATCGAAAGAACATAATGTGCGGTATATAAACATGTGATAATGTTCTGCGAACATTGTCTTGTAGTCAAATTAACGGTAGGCACATTGTCTGTTAGGCATACAGTCCGTAGGCAAATCGCCCGGGAACCCAATGAAATAGAATAAATTACGGATTGATTTTTCACGTGTTGCTGAATTTTGTATGGGCACCATTATTTTCTATATTTCCCGATTGAAGCCTTTTTCTTTAATAAATTATTTTCAGTTCGTAAATACTGTTTTTTTTTTTCTCTTTCCTCATTACGTATTTGTGTAGTACATCTGGTGTAGTTGGTGTAGAATATTTTCTGCTTTAGGATTTCTCTTTAAGAATATCATCGATTTTGTTTTTATACCCCATACCCCCATACGTGTCGATAAAACTTCTAAGACACAAGTGAGGTTACTCAGTTTGAAATAATAATAAAAAATGTCCTCATGATTGAGTGTTAACAATAAAAGAGAACTAGTCAAGGAAGACATAGGCTACTGAATGACATTGCATTTAAACTACTGAAGATCAAAGAGGGCTGGAAAGCATGGAATCAGAAGAGAGCCCCACAAGCTAGAGTTGCGAAATAAATGAATTAACAAAAGTAATCGGTATTACATCGTGATAATTCAGTTGTAGATTGCTGAGACGTTGATGTCAATCTAGTATTGCATTAAAACTGCTAAATTCAAATTGGAAGGACCATCAGAACAGGTATTTATCGAAATGGCACTGGGGTGATGTGAAAGGGAACGAAGCTGCGATGCCAGGTGAGAACTACTACTATTGCAGATTCTTGGATTTTTTCAAGAATTTCTAAATATAAGGAAGAACATATGTTTTGCAGACATGCATATTTCAGATTGCTTCGTGAGAGAAAAAATATCTAATAATTGAATAATGTTTCTGGGGTTTATTTTCGTAGAATATCAACCTCATACTCTTTCTTCCATTTCAATACTGTTCCTTTTTTATTTTTGCTTTGGCTTTTCTCGGTCATTGTATTGAAAATTATTACTGTGACAACATTGGTAATTGTATTAGTCTTATAACATTTGTCTCTCTTAATATTGGTGTTACTACCGCGATTCAACTTCCTCGGTTATGTTTTTGATGTTATTAGGCTGTCTTAGTTTTATTTTGATATTACATTAGTGCAATAAACGTGTTATTGTAGATTAATTTTCATCAAAATGTGTAACGGAATTAATATGTGGCTTCTTTTTTCTTAGTGCGTATATTGATATTATTAATGTAATGATGCTTCCATATTTATCTTATTTTGTTATTAATGATACCTTTTTTTGTTGTTTATTTTATCGAAATTATTATTGACGCTGTATTTTTCTCATTTACTGTATTGATATTATTAGTGCGTCTTAATTTTCCAAGTTTATTATTTGATAGAGGATTTATATTATTTCTCATCTTTGTTGACATTTGTACAACATTTCGGCCGTTGTACGCTCAAGCCTTCCTCAGGTGCTAGGAATTTCGAACCCGCTATTAAAATCACTGGGGTATATGATCTTCATTCCTTGTGTAGTTGAGCATCTTCTGTTAAAAATGAGTTAGTTGATTAGTTCCTGTGACTTGGACCAAAGAATTGTGAGTTCAATACCAAGCTACAACTGCGGTGAACAAGTAACTTATAGGGTTAGAGGGAGATAACTCATGACTATGCAAGGAATGATGTTCCTATTCTCCAGTGATTGTAATAAAGGGCACGGTTCGAAACGTCGTACAAATGGCAACAAAGATGAGGACAATAGTCCGAATAATGTAAATACTGTAAATACTACCTTATCTCAGAAATATAGACGAATACAATGACCTATTATTAAAAGTCGTATAAAAAGAAACCAAGATGAGGACAATAGTTCAAAGAATGTAACTATTGTAAATACTACCTCATTTCAGAAATATAGAGAAATAGAATGATTTATTAATAAACGTCGTACAAATAACAACAAAGATGACGACAATAGTTCGAATAATGTAAATACTGTAAATACTACCTCATCTCAGAAATATAGACAAATAGAATGATCTATTATTAAAAGTCGTGCAAATGACAAAAAAGATGAGGACAATAGTCCAAATAATGTAAATACTGTAAATACTACCTCATCTCAGAAATATAGACAAATAGAATGATCTATTATTAAACGTCGTACAAATGGCAACAAAGATGAGGACAATAGTCCGAATAATGTAAACACTGTAAATACTACCTCTTCTCAGAAATATAGACAAATAGAATGATCTATTATTAAACGTCGTACAAATGGCAACAAAGTTGAGGACAATTGTCCGAATAATGTAAATACTGTAAATACTACCTCATCTCAGAAATATAGACAAATAGAATGATCTATTATTAAACATCGTACAAATGACGGCAAAGATGAGGACAATAGTCCAAATAATGTAAATACTGTAAATACTACATCATCTCAGAAATATAGACAAATAGAATGATCTATTATTAAACATCGTACAAATGACGGCAAAGATGAGGACAATAGTCCAAATAATGTAAATACTGTAAATACTACATCATCTCAGAAATATAGACAAATAGAATGATCTATTATTAAACGTCGTACAAAAGGCAACAAAGATGAAGACAATAGTCCGAATAATGTAAGTACTGTAAATACTACCTCATCTCAGAAATATAGACAAATAGAATGATCTATTATTAAACGTCGTACAAATGACTACAAAGATGAAGACAATAGTCCGAATAATGTAAGTACTGTAAATACTACATCATCTCAGAAATATAGACAAATATATTGATCTATTATTAAACGTCGTACAAAATTCAACAAAGATGAGGACAATAGTCCGAATAATGTAAATATTGTAAATACTCCCTCATCCAAATAATATCGACAAAGTTATTATTTGTTGTTCTTACTGTGGGGTCTGCATCGTTTATTGTATTGATGTATGTATTACAAGCTTTCTTTTCGAGTTTTTTTCTATGGCGTTTATTTTCTGCGCTACATTCTCTCTGCATTGAGTAACGATATCCTTCGTGTATAAATATTATCGTTTTATACTTATTGGTTATTACTGTAGCGATGTTTCCCTTTTGGTTACTGTGTTATTTTATTGTGGTAATCTTTTGTCATTACCGTATTAATCTTGTTCCTGTGGCTCTATCCTCGTTGGTTATTTAATTCAAGTCATTACTATGTCAGTAATGTCATAGTATCACTTCAGTAATGTTATATCTACTTTGCCAAAATTACTGATGTTAGTACCTGGTTGATTTTCCATCTGTTAATGTTTTTATGTTATGACTTAGGTTGAATTCAGAACGATAACATTGATTTCATTCATTATTCCAAGGATGTACGTTGTGGCGCAGTGGATATCGGCTAGGAACGAGGAACCGAGTTCGAATTCCAGCTCAATTCATTGCCTTCACTTACGCGTAAATACCCTTGGGAAAGGTATTAATCCGTCTCTTCCCTCCAGTTATGGGTTAAATAATAGGACAGATTTGGTTCTATAGCCTTGGTCGGCAACCAGTCTACCGCAGAAAGCAATGGCAGCCTACTGCGGGATAATCTTCTGCCCAGTCAGTCATGTCTCTTTCGAAACATGATTGCCCAAGCGTATGGCACTTAATTGACTGACTGACTGATTCCAATGATTGTTTTGTTTGTTATAATAATAATAATTTCGGTTTATATCATATTGTATTTTTTTATTTGAATTTTTTCGATTTTAACATGTTTGTTTTCTATTTTTATTAATTTTCTATTTATCTTTTTTAGCCTACGGCCATATCACGTTGAATACACCGGTTCTCGCCCGATCACCGAAGTTAAGCAACGTTGAGCCTTGTCAGTACTTAGATGGGTGACCGCTTGGGAATACCAGGTGCTGTAAGCGTTTAGTGACGAATGTTCGTTGTAGTGCAGTGGTGCAGTGGATATCGGCTCGGAAAGAGAAATCGGTGAGCCGAGTTCTAATTCCAGTTGAATACTCTGTATTCACTTAAGCACTGGTACCCTTGGGAAAGGTATTAATCCGTCCCTTCCCTACAGTTATGGGTTAAATAACAGGAATAGGACTTGGGAACCCTGCCCTTAAAAACAAATCCCAATAAATCTTGATACTCGAAAAGAAAAAAATATTACTAGACACAAAAACTTAGATAAAAAACAGCAACAATAAATTATTGAAAGAAAAAAGGTATTACCAGCAATCAATAAATAACATTTAGTTGGCAATAAATGACCCACCGATGGTGATATGACAATCACAACCAAACCAAATTTATTTTTTTATTTTAGAGTCTTCATTCTCCCACTCATTTCCTCAATAGCTTTTCACGCTGACTTGTGAATTTTTCTTAGTTGTGTTTTTTCAAAATGTTTTTTATTCTTAATTTCTGATCCCTACAATTACATTTCTTGGACTAATATTTTCAGATAACTTGAGATGGTGTTTATTACGTCAATTGCTAAGTTTGCAACTAAAAAAAAAATTATCGGCACAATCTATCATACATATTTTAAGTTTATCATCACATCATGATTTGAATGTTGTAGATATATCTGGTCCGGTACTCCTGCTATTTATTTTGAGGTTTTTGATAAAATTCAAAGAAAAATCTGCAATGCTATTGGTCTTGACCTGACACTCGGTGTCAGTCACATTGCTAACTGCTTTTCTGTGTCTATATTTAATAAATTATTTTATGTTGATTTTTCTGAACTTTACACTATTGTAACTAGACTTTATTAATTTGAACGTATTGGTGGTAGATCTATTCATTTTAGAGCTGAAATGGCTGATGTAACCGGAAAATTGCCATAGGTATTTATCGTTTGTGAATCACTCTTCCATCTTCTTGCTTTCCAGTAGACTTTGATCTTCAAACATTTAAATACAATATCAATCGTTATATTCTGTTTTAATTCTTATTCTTTTATTGTTTTCTTCCCTTAATAATAGTTTATCAAACTATTCTTTATCACTCAGTAGCCACTTACGTCTTAGTGGGTTTATTGACTTGCCTTGGTTTAAAAGATTAAACAATAAAATAAGCGATATCCTTTTTGCATTTGGGTCAGCTTGTTCTATTTGCTTGTATTTCTTTCAAGGCTTTTATGAGACAGGAATCTTGCACTCACGAGGTTACATTCTGCTAACAACGTACTGACTGGGAATTATTTAATGACTTTTTCGAGACTGGCTTTAGATCTTTATTATAATGTTTTTATTGAGAATAGTGTCATAAAGCCGACATCTTCGTCTTTGTGCTTTCACGGAAATACCAGGTTAAACCACAATCTTACTCTTCGTTAACGCATACCTGGTCAGCAGCTATAACCCACATAAATTCATTTAGCATGTTGTTCCAATTCCAACAGGTGCCTATTTGTGTCTACCTGTAATGAGTGCAAATATTTCCTAAAAGAGAGTAAATATATTTTTCCTGCCATTATTAGACTAGATATAGCTTCTAACAAGTTTAATTCTGAAGATAGTTGGCGACTCTCTCATAGTGTCTTCAATAAGAATATGTCTTTTTTTACATTCTTTCTTTACAGAATTTGAGATATTATCAATTTCTGCTGAAAAAGCATAATGTTTTGTTCGTAAATTCTTTTCAAAATTTTCTCCTAAGTTATTTGCAGTGACGTTCCACTTAGAACTGGGTATTTATTGAGGATCTGCATATATTTTCTGTTTGTGTGTTGAATCAAATAATAACATAGCCATTAATTTCTTTCACCAAAATGTATTGCTAGTAACAATTATTTCTTTATTAATCTACTGCTGGTAATTTGTGGCTATGAAAGTGTATTGCTGTTATTTTTACAATAAAATATGTATAATTTCATTGTGTTGTAACTCCCATTTGGTGGTTAACTATTTCCTCCTAACTAAGACTAAAACAGGTGCTACCGCTCAGATAAGTGTGGACCTGAGAACACCATGAAGTAAGAGATGTTTCCACAATCCTCAAAAGCACTCAATCAAAGGCCTTGCTGCCGGATGCAGTTTTTCGTCATACACATTACCGGATATGCATATAACCTTGTCCATAATTCTACTATCATCTCGAAACGTGATCTGCCAAAAGGGTATCGCAGCAAAAGAAATGTGTTCTCTTCAAATTCAGCAGAATTGTCTTTGTACATCTTTCCTACTTGTTGCAAATTCTCTTTCGTAGCTTGTGTATTTAAGATTACTGATAATTTATCTGATTCTTCTAAGTATCGGCCTGTTTGCCTCCCATCACTTTCTGGAAATGTACTAATTAATCTTCAATTTGTTAAAGTATATCACATTACACGTTCTTCTTTTAGATAAGCAATATGACTACCTATTGATGTATTAACGGTTATTACATTTTTTTTTATAAGCGTTTCACCCCGAGCAAGGCATGTCACTGCCACTACTGCGCAGGGGGCTACGTAGAGTGGAGAAAGGATGATTAAATATAGGAAATGTCAGAGGGTGGGTGATATGCGGGTAAGGATACCGAGAATGAGAGTTGGGTAGATGAGAGTGTTCTGAGAATAATTGGGAGTTAGTGTGATAGGAGGTGTCTTTTGACCCTACATTTAAACACCTGGAGATTGTAACTGTTGGGAAAGCAGAGTTGTGGAAGGGAGTTCCACAGGCGGGAAGCGCGAGAAAAGAAGCTGTTGGAGTAGAATTTACGGTTACATCTTATTTGTTTAACTGTAAAAGGGTGGGACCGAGTTGCTAATCTAGTATCTCGTGTAAATTCGTGCGTAGGCTGCACCAGTAAATCTAAGCTCATCGGAGCAGTAGCCATGAAAGTACTTGTAGAAGAGGCACAGGGAAGCCACATCACGCCGGTGAGAGAGCGGCTGCAGCCGGTCTGCCAAGTCAGTATCAACCCCGTTACAGACCTTCCTTTGTATTTTGTCAAGAAGCCCAAAGAGAGCAGCAGGGGCACCCGACCAGATATGGCAGCAATATTCAATACACGGGCGGATGGTAGATTTGTATATGTGCAGAATAGATTCAGGTGGGAAAAACTTCCAGGCCCTGCACAGGGAGCCGACTTTCATAGCAGCAGATTTGGCAATGGATTCGATATAGTCATTCCATTTGAGGTCCGCCGAAAGTGTAACTTAATTTGACTTTGACGATTTATATAAGGATGGTGAAGCGCAGCTGATGCTTTGACTATAACAAATACATTTGTCAGATTTTACTCAAAACCTGTCAAAAGAACGTCTTAAATTCTTAATCCAAAAGGAATATGTTTTCTTAAACGGCCACCCTTTTAGATATCTTTGCATTAATGCTGATTTCCCAGTGTTCTATCCTTGAACTACGTCTTTTTCATCTCCGACATTCTTGATATCATGATTTCTCAACTCAATGTCTACGCTGAAGACACTAATATTTACTATCTGTCTCAATGATAAGTTTGATTATTTCGATATGGTCAATTTATCAACTAATCTGAAAATTCTTGTATATTCTGGGATAGAAATTCATTGCTAATATTAATGTCTCCAAATTTAAAGAGCTCCGGTTTTAATCATCTCAAAGAATCTTTCTTTGCCTCCTATGTGCATGGATGGCGCTAACCTCCAGGAGAATGCTTTTTTGTGACTTATACGGCTATTGATCGCCGCTGACATTAAATGGGATGATCATATTGAATCAGTTTAAAGCTAAAATGTTACAAATTTTAGTTCACTGTGATGTACTTGCTAACGATTATACCACGTTGAGAGGCCCACCTCAATCTCTTTGCCGTCCTAACTATTTACCAGTTTGTCTAGAAAAAGAAAGCCCATGAGAAAAATTACCACGAAAATATTTATAAATAAATCATGGGGAACCTGACTGTAGCAAATATTGTGGGATCATCTATTTTTATTGAATAATGGACTCGGTTGATGTACATATAATCCTGCCTATACTGAGAACAGAGAGTTGAATTGTAGAGTTTAGTAAGGAGTCAGTTGTTAAATAATTTGGTGCAGAGTTAGCTGGAGTTGTTGGATATTGGCTCATTACCCGGACATAGTATTTCACTTCAAGACTGTATATAATTATTTGTACGAGTTGTATTCCTGAATTGACTAACTCGTGTTCCAGTTTGTATATCGTGTTCAATATAACTTATATTTTGTATCTCCACAGATGTTTTTGTTATTCATTATTTTGTGTGGTTTCTCACCCGGAATCCACAACACAAAGTTGTTAGGTCAGGACCGATAAAGTTGCAGATAATGTTTTGTTCCTGTCAAGAATATCATATATATATATATAGTGTACTTGACAGGATCAAAACATTATATATATATAGCAAAACATTATATGATAACACGTACATACTCAAACAAGAAAATAATAAGCAGAAACTAAAAATCCTCGAAGCACTCTACATTAAACAGTTTAAACCTGGTTTGAATACAATCAATTTCGATATTTCCAACAACGTACTCAAATGTCTGTAATCAGACCAGGGACCACAACACCACTATTTTGTCACTGTCTTCGGCCATCCGCCACGGTAGGGATGGACTTATATTTTCAATTCAATTATCTTTATTGTTAATAGCTTAAATGTTCTATGTTTACTGTGTGTTATTATTTACTCTTTGATAATGGCTTATGTGAGCCGAAAGCTTAGACCTGATAAAAAATTCAACAAATACTGTGATTTTTTGTTGTCTTTTAACGACATCACCATCAAGTATATCAGACGGTATGAACGGATCCTACACAAAATTAATAGACAAAACTTGTCTATATTATTCAATGAAACCTGCATTAATATATATATATATATATATATATATATATAGCAAAACATTATATATATATATATATAGCAAAACACTATATATATATATATATATATATATATATATATATATAGCAGAAGCACCAGGCCATAGCTGGTAGCACTATTTGTTATACTTACGAATGTTTTAATTCAGTGTAGAAATAAAATTAGTGTAAAATTTTCGTTTATTTCTTTTTATATATTTAATAGGAAAGATGCAGTAATGAATTTACTGTCTAATGCTCCGGGAGCTAACAGCAATCATACAGATAAAAAATATTGCAAGATATAAATTAATTATATTCTTACAGTGTTTCAACTGTCATGTTGAGAATAACAGAATGTCTTTTTTGATTCTGTTATAAAAGCAACGTTTCGCAAATAATATACACATTGCACGAAATGTCTTTTAACATGACATTTCTTTCCCTGGATAATCCCAACATTTAAACACCGACTGACATTGACTTCATGAATTCCATAGAAAGCTTCCCATGTGACATCTTGAAGGCAAGAGAACTAAGAAAACCAGCGTGTATCCAACATTATGAGTTTATGTAAATGTTTGGCAAACCAGGCATTTGTATATATATAGCAAAAATAAATATACTAAGGCTTCAACAGACAGGAGGTTGTATAGATCTATAATTGCCCACGATCAGAAGCACACAGATGACGAAGACATCAACTTGAACCTGTAAGAGTTAGAGAAAGAGAGAATGGAGATATTGAGAAAGGGATAGATGATAACCTGTATCCATTTGGATCATATGCTACACATTTAATGTTTTTCTCATACAGCTGTATTTCCAGTGCTATTGGGTTTTAACGAGATTGGTTTGCTAGCCAACGATAAACTACTAGAATCATCATTCTCCTAGACTAGTGTCCAACCATGACTAGTGACACTAGTCTGCCATTCGAAATAATACTTAGTAGACTGAGATAAAAAAGTTTTTCCTACCTTTCTTAATGATATTTGTACAATATATATAAAAAGCATGTAGTTGAACATAGCATACGTCAATGGTCATTATGCTGTGCACAAATTCTGTGAAGGAGATTGATTCGGGCCCTTTTAGTTGTAGATAGATTAAAGGGCCACAACTTCTTCAAACCAATTTTGGTAGTGTGGCCTGCTAAGCAAATTGTCATTTTACGAGTTGAAGTTTGAAATAGGTCCAGATCAAATAACACGCAAATGAGTTTATATATATAATCATTTGCTAGTTATTTGCTTCATATATATATATATATATATATATATATTGCTTGAGTGATTGATTGTTTAATAACTCGTTTAAAAATGGAATATATATATACACTACCGGGAATGATTATTATTTAAAAAATTATGTATTTCATATTTTTTAAGAGGGTTGACAATGTGAGTATCAGATTCTCCAAACCTCTTATCCTTTTTACATACCCAGGAATATCAGTTGTCTTTTTTTGTAAAGTATTAGTTTCGTTTTTATTTTCATCCTCTTCAAATCCTCATCACTGATCACCTGATAGTCTCACGGTATCTTCAGCATCGTTCTGTAGTACTACATTCCAGTTGCATCAAGTCTCTCCTTAATCTTCGAGAAAGTTGTCCAGCATTCACTGCCGTATAGAAGAACTCTCATCACATCACAATCCAGTAATCTCTTCTTTGTTTATATCGAATTGTTTCTGTGTACTAGGATGAAATTCCTTAATCATACATACCAGCGAGGAAATGTCCTCAGAAGCACTAATATGAAGGTATTTTGAGGAATGGCACAGAGAATCTTCAATGGAGATATGGCAAATTGACTGAAGCCGAGATACCAGATCAGAACCAATAATACTACAGAATCTTCTTTAGGCTTTATCAGGAATCACTAAATGTATAGTATGAGCATCAGTTCATATAGAGCAGTAATTTAAATACTAGACGACTTATAAGCTTGGAAATTAGTCTTGTGGGAACTGACGGTCCCCTGGGAAGAAAACTCAGAGAAGCTCATGAAAGGAAGAAGTTAAAATATGACGAACTGCTGGAGAGTTGCAGTGTTAAAGGCTGGAGGGCTAGCTGCACTCCTATAGAAGTGGGGACTAGAGGATTTGCAGTAAGGTCCCTATGCAAAGCCTTAACTGATATTGGGATAGTGAGAGAAAAAAAAGAAAAGCACTCAAGTTCATAACCGAAACAGAGGAAAGAACAGCTAATTGGTTATGGATCAAAAGAGAGAGTACCTGGATTCCAAATTGTTAGCTAAAATTCCCCGAAATTCTGAGTATAAATTAATGTTTCTGGCAAGCTCATGTGCGGTTAGCCTCTAAATGGAAAGTGGCTCTGACTGTCGCCAATCGGAAGCATTTGCAGGGTTTTGTACCGGGCCTAAACGTAATTTTCCAGTGTCTGAAAGCGCTTATCGAGGGTGGGCCGGATGCTGATCATCTCTGGTCGAGTCGGCGCGGTGAGGGGGGTATGATGTTGAAAGACCCGAAACCCCCTAGTGATCCTCGCGATGACATCACTGACGACCCCCTCTAGCGCCCCAATTACAGTGCGTATGTTGGAAATGGAGAGCAATATTTTCTCGTGCAAATTGGTGAAGACACATTACTCGCAGCAAAACCAAGCAATTGATTAAGTAATCGTTGTGTTATTATTTTTAATCTTTTTTTTATTCATTCTATATCACTTCCCTATAGATTTTATTATTCATTCAAATCATATCGTTTAATTCAGTCAGTTAAGTGCCATACGTGAAACACGCTTGGGCGAGCATGTCTTGAAAGAGACATGACTGACTGGGCAGAAGATTATCCTGCAGTAGGTTGCCATTGCTTTCTCCGGTATACTGGTTGCCGACCAAGGCTATAGAACCCAATCTATCCTGCTATTTAACCCATAAATGGAAAGAAGAGACGGATTAATACCTTTCCCAAGGGTATTTGCGCGTAAGTGACTGCAATGAATTCGGCTGGAATTCGAACTCGGCTCCCTGATTTCTCGTTCCGAGTCGATAACCACTCAACATCTTACTTCTTTTTATTTTTCTTTATCATCATATTCTTCTTCTTCTTCTTCTTCTTCTTAGTCTTTTTTTTTTTCATCTTCTTATTATTATCATCATTTTCTTCATCTTTTCGTCCTTAGGGTCTTTTTTTTTCTTTTTTTTTGTCTATATAATTTTTCTTATTTTTCTTCTTCGTCTTCATTGATTTCTTCATCTGTTTTCATATTTTTTACCTTCCTTTTATTATTAATGTCCCTTTTCTTTATTTCTTCTTTTCTTTCTCTTTTTCCTGCATCTTCTTAATCTTCTTAGTCCTCTTTTTCAAATTCTTCTTTTTTCTGAGTTTTCTTCTATTTCTTCTTGTTTTCTTTCATCTTCGTCGTCTCTTTTCCTCTTTAGACTCTATTTCTTCATCTTTTTCTTTTAATCGATATTCTTTTTCTTAGTTTTCTTCTTTGTCGTCTCTATCGCTTTCTTCATCTTCTTTTTCTTATTCTTTACATTCTTTTGATCTCCTTTTTCTTTACTTCTTTTTTCTTTCTTTTTTTCTGCATCTTCTTCGTCTTCTTAGTCATCTTCTTCAAATTCTTCTTCTTTTCTACATTTTTTCTATTTCTTCTGGTTTTCTATCATCTTCGTCTTTTCTTCTTTTTCTGTTTTCTTTTTCTCCTTAGGTTTCATTTCTTCATTTTTTTCTTTTTATCTCTATTCTATTCTTAATTTTTTTCTTCTTCGTCTTTATCGTTTTCTTCACCTTTTTTTTTATATTCTTTACCTTCCTGTTTTCGTAATACTTTTCTTTTTCTTTATTTCTTCATTTCTTTCTCTTTTTTTATGCGTATTATTTTTCTTCTTAGTCATCTTCTTTAAATTATTCATTTTCTGATTTTCTTCTAGTTTTTTTTGTATTCTTTCATCTTTTCCTTTTTTTTTCTTTTTTATTCACTTTCTTCTTCCTCTTCTTTTTTATCTTTTCTACTTTCTTCACTTTTTCATCATTATCTTCTTCTTTTTCTTCTCGGTCTAATTCACTTTCTTTTTTTTCTTCTTCTTCTTCATCTTCTTCATTTTATATCGCACTTATTCATTTTTAAAATCTTTATTTTTATCCTTCCTTTAGGTCTTTCTATTTTATTCTTTCATAATTGGTTTTTGCTAGTTTCTCTTTTCTTACCGCCCAACATATTTTTTTACGAATTCTATTTTACTTGCACATCCTCTCCTCTTCCTCTTTACTTTCCTTTCCATTCCACTTGCTTTACTTCATGGCAAAACATTTGGATACTTGCCCAGATTGATATTTCATTTCCTACCGAAAACCCTGTTTCGGACAATCTTTGGACAACGAAACGATAACGCAGGAATTCGATAATTATTTTTCAATGACCACATCAAAGCGTCCCAGATTCCATGAGTGGATATATAATCAACTCCACTTCGTTCAATCCGAGATGAAAAAGCGAGATTTCCCCCAAAACACGAAACTATTAGCCAAAATCCAAAGTACAAACAGCGTGTATTTTTTATGTACTTTTAACTTAGGCTTAAATAACATGCGTGGGAAATAATGATTTACAAGACTAACAATCACTTTACGCCAGTCGCTCCAGCTTACGGATTTAGTTGAAGGAAAGACTAAAAATAAACGTAAGCAAAATACTCCAACATTTCCGAAGTTGTAGATCTCTAATTAAAGAAATGTGGCAATGTAAATAATGCAGGCCAAACATAAGAGTGTAGGACGTGCGAGAAGCTTGTATAACGTTATTTATTGCAGATAAGATGAAAGGTTTCTTAAAATAACTCCTCATAAAATTCGACTTTTCTTTGACTGATTACCGTAAATCTGCATTTAGCATGAACCGTATTAGTCAGATATAAGTGAGGAAGGATATGTCTAGCTGAGGTGGAACGTATAAAAAAGTGCAGTTAAAACTGAGAAAAACCTCAGACCTAATACTGCTTGACCCATTTTAACCGAATGTTCTCATTTGAGGACAGCATAAAAAAACTGTAAAAGAATAATGCGTATAAATCATTATATAAAACCATTATTAGGTAAATGTTCGTTTTAGGTGCCGACGGCTTTCCCCCCTTCAAATTTATCCAAAATAGCATTATTTCTGTGCAAATGTATATGCTGAATGCAAATCAACAATTAGTTATTGAAGATATTTACCAGTTTTGCTTTGAAAGTCCATAAAGAAAACGAACTGTATCTCGCACTTTTTCTCTCCCGTAACTCTCACGAAGTCATGTAATTATCTGCAGAATGACATTCTACGTAGGCAGCAATTTTGGTCGAATTTCGTCTTTTATGAAACTTCCGGCGATGCACTTCCTGTTATGAGAGTAATAAGCGTAGAAATACAATAGCGCATTACTTTCATTACCGGAAGTACATCACCGGAAGTATTAGTAAATGAAGAAAAATCTACCAAAATTCGATCAAATGCGCAGTCCGTCATTCTGCAGTTATTTACATGACTTTGTGAGAGCTACGGGAGAGAAAAAGTGCAAGATATACTTCCTTTTTTTATGGACATTTAGATAAAAAAAAGGTAAGTTTCTTCAATAACTAACAGTTGATTTGAGCTTAGCATATACATTTGCACAGAGATAATGCTATTTTGGATAAATTTGAAGGGGAAAAGCGACGGGACTTAAAACGAAAATTTACTCATTATTATACACAGGTAGTGAGGACATACTGATTCATCAATATAATTACCTTCCAAATATTGCTCGCCTGGAAGAAAAATTATTGTGATTTGTAAATTAAATTAATGTTCTAAAACCTGAGGACACTGGGTTAAAATGTGTTAAGTGTTGTACTGTTTCTTGCTTAGAGCAGGGTTATTTATCATAAAATAATTTAATAAATATGTATTTGAAGTTTGGCGAAATTGTTTCTAAAATGGCTATTTGAAAGCAAAGATCATAACAAAAATGAGTATGAGGTTCATTTCTTTTATTTTTGGTATGTCAATTGCAGTACCGTGCTTAGCAACAGCGCGACCCACGCAGAATATGCCTTGCGGCCCCTCTAGCCACAGAATGCAACATGCGCCTCCTCCTAAGCTATACATTACAAACGTTTTCACAACTTCAATGGTACTTTTTGGTGATTTCCTAGGTATTTTTAGAGCCATTTCATTTACATTGTTCTCTCTTCTACAAGTTTTTTTCAATTATATATATATTATCATATTTTTTCAGTTATATATATATTATCATATTTGCTCACTCGCTCGCAAGCTCCTCATATATATATATATATATGTGTGTGTGTGTGTGTGTGTGTGTGTGTGTGTGTGTGTGTGAGGAGCTTGAGAGCGAGTGAGACGGGTTGATAAATGTCTATTTCAAATACAAATATGATAATAATTTTCCAGTTAATCCTAATAATTATTTTGTCAATTCTTTCATTGCAATAGATCTGCGGAGCCAAGGAGCTTCGGGACTTTGAGGGACCTTGCAGCTTCTAGGGAAATTACGGACCCCCCCCCGCAACTGCGGGGTCTGCGGGGGCCTAAGCACGGCCCTGGTCACTTCACTGACTTGGTGTGTTACCAGAACAAAACGATGCAGCCAAGACTCATCTATTTTGGTAAGGCTTAGAGGTTTTAGATCGTCCTATGTCTTGTTAATTTCAAAATGTTTTTCGTTTCATGAGTAGCGGGCATTTAAAGTGTTTCTTCTATTCTTTAGATATGTTCCGTTTTTGTGCTCTGTCCGTGGTATACACACCACCCCTTCTGTACAACATCTTCAGATTTCTCTTATCTGTTTTGTTTTCTAGTGTGACAAAAATGTTAAGGATAGTAGTTCATTACTCAGTTTTAATCTTTCATTCTTCAAAGTGTTAAATTGTTAACGTGAAATAATTAAGACCCAAAAGATTGTTTTTAAATCGTATCACCCCGAGCAAGGCGGTAACGCCACTGATGTGCAGGGGGCTACGTAATGGTGAAAAGATTGTAAAAGAGAAAGCCGGAAACCACATCCTAAACAGGGAACAAGGGATGAGCCTCTTAACCTGTTCAATAGACGTGGCTGGGGTGTGAACCGGGCGATAGAGAGATCTCTCTACTCCAATTGAAAAAACAAAAAACAAAGTGAGAAGATTGGAAAAGAGAAAGCCGGGAACCACATCCTGTACAGGGAACATGCCATGTGTTGGTTACACATTGCCAGTAATCAACCACCTGCATTGATTGAGTTTAAAGTCATGAACACGCTTTTATTGGTGATGAATTATGAAGTAATGAATAGGTAATGATTATGTATACACCTTGGTTCCCTCTCAATGGAATGTTATTGACGAAGACAAGGATGTCCAGACAGACTAAGCGTGAGTGAGACAGATCTAGAGATCTACTAGTAGAGGTCTATTGGCCTTCAAACAGAGATCTACTACGTCTACTGACTACGTCTACTGACTATGCCTACGTATCAGGATGCTGCATACGACGAGTACGTCTACGTACTTGATTGAACTACCACGTTACATTTGCCTAAAGCACCTCACTACCTTGTATATATATATATATATATATATATATATATATATATCCCTTTCCGGGAAATATCAAATTAATATCCGCCAATTCACACGGACGAAAAGTCGTTAGCTTGTCGCTATTTTATTGCTATTTCTAGGGAAAGTTTTCTGACGATTAAAAGTCCTTGTTCTCACCGTCTCTGATTTACTAAAGGTGAGAATTCACCTACTTTTTACACAAAATGAATCATCTTATTACTTTTTCTAAAATCATCCGCTTTCAGTTTGTTAAAAGTAAGCTTTATTATATTTAAGGAATACTAGCAGTATAGTCCGGCGTTGCTCGGGTGTAACGAAAGGTTTAAAACTTATCCATGGTCCTGGAGCTCAGACACTTTGGACGTTGGCACGAATGACTAAAAGGCAATAGTTGCTTCCAGTTAAAGCGAAACCGTAGACTGAAAGAAAAATGAATAGATGTAAGTCAAATTTTGATTTCCTGGTATCGATATCAAATCTTCTGCACTATTGTAAGAACTGCAACCTTGAAACTTCTGAATATCCTTTCTTATGTCTCTGTGTATGAGTTTATAAAATTTGATCAAAATCGGAACACTCCTTCTATAACCCGATTTTTTCGATTATCGATATTTATCGGTGTACCTCGACACAAAACCTAGCTAAGAACACTCGCAGACGCTTATAGTACAACTGTGTAAATTTTCAAGAAAATCAGTTCAGCCGTTTTGGAGTCTATAGGTAACGGACACACGCACACACACACAGACACACACATACAGAGACACACACACACAGAGACAAAGTTCCATTTATAAATAAGTTTAGGTTTCTGTAGAAGTGAGGCCCGTACAAAAGGGTAGATTTGTGCAACAAATCTAAAAATGAACAAATCAAAGGACTGAGTAGTAATAAAGTTTCTGTAAAAATATAAAGTATGACATTCACGGAAATCCATGATGACACAGTACAGACACTGGATAATGTTTGACATTTCTATGCCACCGTGAAGAAGTGGCTCCAAAATCAAAGCGGGACATGGATAGCACAGACGATGACCCTCGATAAGGTCTTCAAAAACCTCAACCATTGATGCACCACATGATGCCTGGTTTTGAATGAGAGACGTCTTACTATGTAGCAGATAGCTATGCCCATAAGCCTTAATTCTGATTCGGCCCAAAGTGTTTTAACACGAGAAAACTAACCATTGGTATAGAGTACCTATCGTAAATGAAGCTATTTTAATTACAATTTAATTACAATTTTCAGTATCTTTTTTTTTTGCTTAAATAATATGTTCTTCAGTTCCTATTAATGTTAACTAAAATAAAAAATTTTGAAGTGCCTGCATGTAAAATATTTCAAAAAATGATCTATATTTAATACTTTTTTTTAGATTTTCAAATCGGGTACGATATATCCATGGTTAGTAGAGTTTTTAACTTTAATTGATGGTTAGTGTTCCATTGTTAAGTGAGATCTTGGGTGTAAGTAAGCTATCTGTAAAATGCGTCCCAAGAATGTTGACATCAGAATAGAAGATGAAAATGTTGATATTTCCAGGATATTCTTGACTGGCTCCCAGGCTGACCTTGAGAATTTTCAAGGCAGATAATTAATTAGCGGAGAGAGAACAGTGTAATCCAGAAAACAATAGATATATCATTTCATGTAACCTACGCTCAAACAGCCCAACACTTTTACTTGAGTGGTCCTTTCATTGGGTAAACATAAGCATAAAATAGAAAACATTGATGCACGTTCGTTAGGCAAAGTGATTCATATAAATCTCCTCGACATCAATGCACTCAGACTAAATGGCTGCTTCACATAAGATGTGAAGTGGGTTATCCGCTTTTTTTTTTTAATCATTTCACCCCGAGCAAGGCTGAAACGCCACTGATGTGCAGGGGGTTACATAAATGTAAAAAGATTAATTAGAAAAGAGTGAGGAGTACAAGCTAGTTAGAAAGGAACAATAGAAAGCTGAGAAAGAAGGTGCGATGACAGATACATAGGAGGAGAGAAAGGGAATGTTATACAGGGGAGGGGAGAGAGCTAGAGGCCAGTGGTTATTAGATGAGTATTAACTTTGCATTTAAATTTCTGGAGGTTGTAGCTGTCAGGAAAGCAAGAATACGGGAGTGAGTTCCACAGGCAGGAAGTGCGAGAGAGGAAACTGCAGGAGTAGAATTGTCGTCTGCATTTGGCTAACCTGACTGTGAATGGGTGGGACCCAGTTGCCAGGCTTGTTGCACGGGTAAACACCTGTTGAGGAGGCATCAGTGACTTAAGCTCATCCGAGCAGAAGCCATGAAAATATTTATAGAAGAGACATAGGGAGGCCACATTTCGACGATGGGAAAGTGGCTGCAGTCGAGTCGCCAGATCAGTACCTATCACATTACAGACTCTCCTTTGGAGCTTGTCAAGAACAGTGAGGAGAACGGCAGGGGCACCTGACCATAAATGGCAGCAGTACTCCATGCACGGACGGATGGTTGACTTGTATATATGCAGGATGGATTCAGATGGAAAAAACATCCTGGATCGACATAGTGACCCAATCTTCTTAGCAGTAGATTTTGCTATGGATTCAATATAGTGCTTCCATTTGAGGTCTGAGGACAGGGTAAGTCCGAGGAGGCGTAGTGTATTACTCTCCGGGAGAATCACCTGGTCCATGCTTATGGGAGGCAGAAGAGGTTGCCTGTAATGGTTGCCAGACAAGAGCTTGGTCTTAGAGGAATTGAAGTTGACAAGCCACTTCTTGCCCCAGTTCACCACAGAGTGTAGATCCCGCTCAAGGTCAGCAGCGAGATTATGTCTGTCCGCCACGACGAGTTTCTTACTGGAGCGGGAGTATATTGTAGTGTCATCTGCGTAGATGCCTACTTGAGACTTGATCTCATCTGGGAGGTCGTTGATGAAAATAAGGAAGAGCGTCGGGCCCAGGATAGAGCCCTGTGGGACACCAGCATTCGTGCTGTAGGACAAAGAGGCACGCCCATTCAGAACGACCTTCATTTTGCGGTTATTTAAGAAAGATTGGATTAGGTCAAGCAGGCAACCTTTAATACCATAACCGCGTAGTTTGCATAGGAGGCCAGGGTGCCAAACCCTGTCGAAAGCCTTGGTGATGTCCAGAGCAACCGCGCGTGCCTCGTCAGACTCATCAAGGGCCTGTAGCATGTACTCCGTTACAGTTGTTAGCAGGTCGGCCGTGGACCTGTCGAAGCGGAATCCATATTGCCTGTCGGAGAACAGTTTGTGGGCGGTGAGATGATGAACTATTTCAGCATTGATTATAGTCTCGAATACTTTCCCGAATATCGGTAGAAGACTGATAGGGCGATAGTTGGATGGGTCCGAGCGTTCACCACAATTCTTAAAAACAGGAACGACTGAGGAGAATTTCCAGCATGCCGGAAAGTAGGAAGCAGAAAGGCAGTAGTTAAACAGTTTAGAGAGGACGGGGGAAGTTCAGGGGCACACTTTTTAAGGACTATCACCGGGATTCCATCGTCTCCACACGCCTTATGGGGGTCGAGTTTTGAAATTACTCTGGATACTACTGTCGGGGTAATATATACTTCGTGCAGTTCGGCCTCAGTTCTAATAGGGAAGTCGGGTGGTTGCACTCCGGACGAGTCGAATGTGGAGTTGGATGAGAATCTGCGGACAAAGCACTCAGCTTTGTCCGCAGATGATGTGAGAACCTCAAATCCACGGAGGTATTGAGGATTTCCTATTGTTGAGCACTCGTTTACAAATCCTCCAATAGTCCTTGGAGCCGAACTTGCGGTCAGCTATGTGCTGTCGCATTCTCTCAGCAAACAACTGTTTGGCGTCATTTAGGGTTCTCTTGCACTCATTGCGAGCAGATGTGAACAGGCGCCTATTGTGATCAGTTGGCTGTCTCCGGAATAGACGGAAGTAATGGTTCCTGTGGGCAATGGCGACTGAGCAGGCCGCAGAGAACCACGGAGAGGAATGAGGTTTTAAGCTATACTTCCTGGTGGGTATGAAGGCATGTATGAGACCTCAGAGGCACAATCATCAACTGATAGGTCAAACACTTTTCCCCAAGGGACGTCGCAGAGGAAATCGCGAAAGGCGTCCCAGTCAGCTTTTTGGTAGAGGTAGGAGGTTCTATAAGTAGGGGGCTCCTGGTGGGAGTGAGATTAGAACATGAATCAAAGATTCAGAGCAAACAGTGGAAACACTCTGGTTTTCCACATCCGAAAAGGTTCAAGCGTTTTTGGCAAAGTGATGCGCGTTGTGGCTCAGTGGATGTCGGCTCGGAATGAGAAATCGGAGATCCGAGTTCGAATTCCAGTTGAATTCCTTGCCTTAACTTACGCACAAATACCCCTGGGAAAGGTATTAATCCGTCTCTTCCCTCCTGTTATGGGTTAAATAATAGGACAGACTGGGTTCTATAGCCTTAGCTGGCAACCAGTCTACCGCAGAAAGCAATGGCAACCTACTGCGGGATAATCCTCTGCCCAGTCAGTCATGTCTCTTTCGAGACATGATCGCCCAGGCGTGTATCACGTATGGCACTTAACTGACTGATGGCTTCTAAATTTATGTGATCCTGAATGCGTAATCATTATAGTCAGTTGTGTGTAGTTTGCCATTGCATTCCTCGGTAGACTGGTTGCCATCCAAGGCTATAGAACCCAATCTGTCCTTTTATTTGACTTAAAGGTAGAGGGGTGAGAGATTTATTATATTATTAAGTAGTAATTAGTGGAGGATCAGCTTATTACTTCATAACAATATAAAACTGGTCTCCCACTTTATGGCCAGTAGACGCCTTAATCATGTTTTCAATTATTATATTCAGTCAGTCTGTTAAGTGCAATACGTGATACACGCTTTAAACGATCATGTCTGAAAAGAGACATGACTGACTGGGCAACGCCGGGCTATACTGCTAGTTAAGACATAAATCTGAAATAGTTTTTCTAGTTATATAAGTGGTAGAGTGTAAATATTCATTGCTTTCACTTACACACAAATAGCCTTGGGAAAGATATTAATTACCTCATCTCTCACCAGCTATCGGGTGAAAAAGAGGAGACTTTATAGACTTGATTGGTAACCAGTCTACCGCAAAAGAAGATGGCAACCTACTGAGAGAGAAAAAAACTTTCGTCTACTCAGTAAAAGACATGGTCGCCCAAGCATGTTTCTAGCTGTCACTTATTTGATCGGTTGAGTGTGTTGCCACAACCAAACTATGCAGCTAATTAACATCTTTTTGCGTAAAGCTTGAAAATTTCGAAACTAACCAGCTATGTCATGTTAATATCAGATTCCCCAAGTTGTTTTTCGTATTATAAGTAGCAGACATGTAAAGTGTTTCTTCCATTCTATACATAGATTCCACTTTTGGCCTCTGTCCATGGTATACACAGCACCATTCTAAATAACATCTCCGGATTTCTGCTGTCTGCTTTTTCTCAGGTGTGAAGAAATTTTCAAGTATTTGGCTTTGCTTAGAAGTTCGTCACTCTGTTATAATTTTCCTTTCACCAAAGCTTTGGGTTTTAGGGTAAAATCTTAAAGATCCGAAAGGCTTGGAAAATTTGTTTTATTACAATCAACTTCTTGTGGTGAACCACCTTTTTCCGTGGTATGTAAGATCAAAACGATGTTTTTCAAGACCCAATCGAATCTAAGTTACGTAAGCGAGTCTAAAACAGTTTAGAAAATAAATTTTCTTAAAATATTAAATATATAGATATGAAATTAGATTATAATAAATTAATACGTGTCTTATATATTCAATGTGATTGTTAGGAGAATTTATTTTTATAAAATAATCTCCGAATTCTCGGTCTTTTACAATAAAACCCACAAACTACTCTTTGATGTGATCAGAGGTTCTTACAAGGTATTTTTTCGGTTATTTGTATTTTCTGGCTGGCGCCAAACTTAAGCGAGTTGGTTGGCAAAGTCAGTTGTTGTATAAATCTAATTCAGAACAGCCTCTGTACTAACATTCGCTTACTTGAAATTTAAACTATATAGCAAAAACGCAGCATCTTTTGACCGAAATGATTTTGAAGTATTTTTCTGTCAGATTTTTATTGTCCTCTTTGTTTCATTCGCTCTTATTTACCTCTTTCATCTCAGTAATTTTATGTTTTTAGCCCATGACAAATGAATATATTATAATAAAACCATTTTTTGTTTACTATAAAACTTTTTTGGTCATTTGTAGTTCAATTTATCTCTATTCTCATTTATATATCTCACCCGTAACAAAATGACGGCTTGTTCGGGATAATTTAAATTTATATGTTTAATAATACATCAGAACAGTCGAACTACAAGTTTTATGATTGTGGATATAATTAAACTGCTTTGTTACAAACCTGATGCAATACACTTTTCATAAATCTTCATTTCTCCAGACTATTAAACGAAGTTAGTTTGGTGTTAAATAATTCGCATTATTTAATTTTCTTTCAAACATAGTTGATTTCTAGTAAAAAGAAAAGTTTTCGTCGCTCGAAAATCTGGGACAAAACTCATTAAATTAAAATGGATTCAAACAAATCTTCAATACGCAACGTTTCCAAAGACGAACTCGCAACGTTGTCAGTCCTGACCTGGATTTTTTGGTCTTCAGTCCAAACGCCAGAAAGTACGTTCTTTGTGCAATTTCCGAAGATTTTTCCTGGTGATTTTATGACGATATGTTTTCTTTCATGAGCTTTGTGGTGCAGGATGCCCGTTGTGATGCAGTAGTTATCCACTCAGAAAGGATAATCAGAGAACCTAGTTTGAATTCTTTAGCCTTTGTTGGAGACCAGTCTACCGCAGAAAGTATTGTCAACCTACTCAATAAAAATCTGGTACCTTCTCAGTCATGTGTCTTGCGAGACATGATCGCCAGATCGACTAATATTTACTTACGCGCAAGTATAATTTTGAAAGTTATAAAACTACCTATTTTCCACTATTAATAGGTTAATTAGTAAAACTTGTATCAATTAAACCAAAAAAATACGTTTCGAAAGAGACCTGATTGTTTAAACGTGTATCACATATGGCACTTAACTGTCTGACTGAATATAATGTTGGAATCATAATTAAGGCTTCTACTGGTCATAAAGTTAGGGATTGGTTTTATACTGTTATAATGTAATAAACTGATATTCCACTAATTACTACTCAATAATATAATACATCACTCCCCCCTCTACCTATGAGCCAACTAATAGAACAGAACGTTCTATAGCCTTGGCTAGAGACCAGTCTACCGCAGAATCAATGTCAACCTTGTGCTGAATAATGTTCTGCCCAGTCAGTCATGTCTCTCTCGGGAAAAGTTTGCCCAAAGCGTGTATCACGTATGGTACTTAACTGACTGCTGTCTTTGATGACCTGACGAATGTGTTAGTTTGGCAGTTAGGTCTGATAATTTCACTGTTGAAATTGATAACTCTGTGTTGATGGCTTATTGTGTCGCATCTCTTGCTTGTGGACTGCTCTTACGGGTTCATACTTTTTTGTTAACTACGATCTTGAAGAATTCAAAAAGAAAATGTCAGTCGTTCTCTTCTCTCTTTTTGATTCCTGTTCTTTTATCATCTTCTCTTTTTCTATCACCCTTAGTAACCCATTTCATCTTAGTAGCTTTTTATCGCCTTTTTCGGTATAACGCTAGAAATTTCTGTTTCACGTAACCGGAAGATGGTCAAAAACTAAAAAATGCAAAAAATAAACCAAGAAAAGAAAAAGTCTTGAAATGCAGTTAAGATTGCATTTGTCGTTTGGAATTTTATTTCTTCTCTTCACAATACTTTGTTTTCGCAGCTGACGTTTCTTGACTCGTCAATCATTCTTTTATTGTGTGGCCAAATTACTTGCTTTAATTTTTTTCTCTCTCTTCCTTCTCTGTTATTCAATGTCAATTGCAAGGAACGGAAAAAAAAATGTGCATTGGGAAAAAAAAATTCCAAGGCACAAATTGGTCCGGGATAAAATCTTTATTTCTAAAGAATTTTGGATAGACCATCCAGGCGGAACGGAAGATGAATAGCGTCTTGTTTGCTAAAGGATTTCATTTTGACGCTTCTCTTCCCATCATACACATGTACTTTTTTTTCTTCTGTGGGGATATTCGTTTTTATCAACGTCTTCTTTCTTCATTCATTTGTAAGTTGCGGTGTTCGTTTTTCGTAGCTTGATTGATTGTCTGATTGCATCTTTTATTTAATCTTGTCTCTTACATGAGCCTTTGCTTAAGTAATTTTGAAGCTTCGCTGTGACATTTTTCTTATTAATAGTGCTTTTATTTCTTGCACGATTTATCTCCTCTTCGTTCGTTAATTTTTTTTTTCTTTCTAGTTTGGTATAATCAACTTTTCTAAACAGTTTGCTTATTCTTTCTTTTATTCAATATGATTTTTTTTTTTACCTCAGATCTTTTAGTTCATTATTTTTCTACTTTAATCTCAGTCTTTTATTCGTTCTTTTCTTTTACTGTTTTTTTCTTTCCGTTTTCTTCCTTTTCGTCTT
Source organism: Ascarosepion bandense (assembly GCA_037127315.1). Taxonomy (NCBI): domain Eukaryota; kingdom Metazoa; phylum Mollusca; class Cephalopoda; order Sepiida; family Sepiidae; genus Ascarosepion; species Ascarosepion bandense. The sequence continues at coordinate 4,540,506 of JBBBDQ010000178.1, forward strand.
CATTACTTTTTTTTCTTTGCTCATCTTTTAGCTTGTCATAAAACAATTACTCTCTTTCTTTCCTTCTTTCTTTCCTTCTTTCTTTCCTTCTTTCTTTCTTTCTTTCCTTCTTTCTTTCTTTCCTTCTTTCTTTCTTTCTTTCTTTTTTTCTGGTTACAGATTTCTTTTCTTGATTTTTTCTTTATTTCTCATTTATGAATTTTCATCCTTCTTTCTTTTTTGCTTGCATTTTTATTTCTGAAATTACCAAATTCATTTTCTTCTAATTTTTCCTTCATTATTTTTGACATTCTCACGTTTACAGTCTTTTTCTCTTTTTTGTCTTTCTATTCCTTTAATTTTTCTTTGCAGATGTTTTTATTTTTCGTAAATTATTTCTTTCATATTTTTTCTGTCTTTCATGATTATTTTTTTCCTTCTTTTCACATTTCATAAATATTCTATCTCTTCTGTTCGTACTTTGTACCTTTTCAATTTTAATATTTCCTTTCTCTTATTCATAATTCATTTCAATTTTTCATTTTACCTAATTCTTTTATTTATGTATTTTTAAAATTTATAATTCTTTTCTTTTCTTTTTTCTTTTTATCTTTTCTTTTTTATCTCATAATTTCTTTTTTTTATGTTTTGTTCATAATTCCTTTTTTCTTTTTCTTTTTGTTCTTTCTTTCATTCATAATTATTTCCTTCTTTTCTTTCTTTCTAACTTTCTTTCTTTCTTTCTTTAATAATTTCTTTCTTTCTTTTATAATTCTTTTCTTACTTTCTTTCTTCCTTCTTTCCATTCCTTCAAAATTTCTTTCTTTCTTTAGTCATTCTCTGCTTTCTTTCTTTTATAATTCTTTTCTTTCTTTCTTTCTTTTATAAAATATTTCTTTTACAATTCTTTTCTTTCTTCTTTCTTTATTTCATAAATTCTTTTTTTCTTTCATAAACCCTTCACTTCTTTCTTTCTTTCTTTCTTTCTTTCTTTATTCCTTTCATTCTTTCTTTATTCCTTTCTTTCGTTTCTATTTTTTCATAATTCCTTGCTTTCTTTCATAATTACTTTCTTTCTTTCTTTCTTTCTTTCTTTCTTTTTTCTTTCTTTTTTTCATTCATAATGTCTTTCTTTCATAATTCCTTGCTTACTATTATAATTCCTTGCTTTTTTCTTTCGTTTATAATTTTTCTTTCTCCTTTCTTTCTTTCCTTCATAAATTCTTTCGTTCTTCTTTTAATAATTCCTTTCTGTCTTTCTTTCTTTCTTTCTTTCTTTCTTTTATACTTCCTTCTTTCTTTCGTTTTTCTTTCTTTTTTTCATAGGTTTTTCCTTTCTGTGATTTTTTTTTTTACTTTTTTTATTTTAATGATATTCTTTCATTTTCCTTTCTTTCCTCCTTGATTTTCTTTTTTTCTTTTCAACATTTTTCAGTTTACTTTATTTTCATAAGTTTTATTTTAATTAATCCTTCTGTTTATTTTTTCAATTCAATATTTTTCAAGGGAACTTGGATGCGCGAAATGGCTATTAGGTGATCATGAGTCGAGGTTTCGATCCTCAACTTGCGCCAGATGCAAACAAGGTTCACCGTTCATTAACCTAACAAAAAATCAATCAATCTTCATATATTTTCTTTTAAATCTTGTTTTGGTTACTTCCTATCGACATTTTATACGTTACATTTGCTCGTCTCTTTTTATTCCTGGCTTCCTTTTGTTTAATTAAATTTCCTTTATTCATTTTCACTCTTTTCTATTTTTTCTTTTAAATTATGGAATTGTTTTTAACTTTAATATTTCTGTTCAATTGTTGTTTTTATTGATATTTTCAATTCCATGATTCCTCTCTTCTTAGAAAATCCACACGGAGTCTCATCGATTTTTACCCTCATATCCTACCGTAGAAATTTCAATGTTTCGTTGCAATTAAACATGTCACCTTTAATATTCAATTTGTTCCTTACCATCGAGTACACTCTTTCTTCGCACCCAAATGATAATGAGGTTTAATCATCCATTAGTTCATTTTCTTTTTCCTGCATTGAAATTCTTTATTCTAACATCTTCTGATTAAATTTTATTTTGTATTTTAGTTATTGTGTTTCCCTGTTCTCTGCCCTCATTTTTATTTATTTTTCGCTTTTTCATTCCATTATTCATCTCGTTATTTTTTGTATTATTAGAGAATTGAAACAAGAAAAGACAGACAGAAAAAGGAGAGCGTTAGAATTTCTGGGGCGCATAATAATGAAAAGTTTACTTTGAAATTTTGATATTCACAGGAGATTTTGAAGACAAGCAAAACAGAAGAAAATTGCCTATAAACTAGCGAAAAATCATGTGTAAATAGATAAAAAATCATGTGATGGACTGGAATATCTACATATAAAATTGTGTGATATTTTTTAGTCCGTCCGTCCGTCCGTTTGTCGGTGTGTCTCACAAAATAAAAAATGCATACATTTGCCGATCGAAAATTAAAGGATGTTGCAGCAAAATCCGACACTTTACAAAAAGAAAATTAAATAGGTAATAAAAACAAAAGTTACATATACAGAGACCCGACAAATTATTTAGCAACAGTTAGAGATAAATATTACATTATTTTCCAATTTAACCACCGCCGGGTGCGACGTCCATCTCAAGGCGGGCTCGAAATGAGTCACACGCTTTTGCGACTATGTCCTTGTCCATAGCGGCGAACGCCTTCACGATGGCAGTTTTCAGAGAGTCGACCATGTTCTGGGAGTGCTTGTTGGTCTTGGACTCGATCACGCACCAGAAAAATAGTTGTCCGATTTTAATAAAATTTGATACACTCATAGACAAAAACATTAGAAATGACATTCAGAAGTATCAAGGTTGCAGTTCTTACAATAGTGCAGAAAATATATATATATATATATATATATATATATATATATATATATATATATATATATATATATAATGCAAGATGTTTGTGTGTGTGTCCGTTTATGTCTGTATTTTTTCAGCTCTTTTTGCTTCGGATTTGGCTCTAAGTGGGTATAATTGTAGTTCATAGTCTCAGCCATGATACCATTTACTCAGAGGACTTATTTAGCCTTCAAAATTCAGTTTACGACGAAAAAAAATTATTTGATATTGATACCAGGAAATCAAAATTTGACTTACATCCATTCATTTTTCTTTCAGTCTACGGTTTCGCTTTAACTGGAAACAACTTTTGCTTTTTAGTCTTTCATGCCAACCTTTAAAGCGTCTGAGCTCCAGGACCATGGATTAGTTTTAAAGCTTTCATTACACCCGTGCAACGCCGGGCTATACTGATAGTCTAAAATAAAAAAGAAACAAATCATTAACATGAGGCAAATTAAACCTTCTCACGATAACCAAACATTTAAAAAATGCCTTAAATCCCACCTTTTTGTCGTTAAATAACCCAGAGAAATTGATATGCCGTTAAGAAAAACTCAAACTTAAACTCAAAGCTACTGCGCGACTATAGGATATTTTCAGTTTTTTTTTTTCACGCCCTTGGTCATGTTGGATCTCAATATAATTGTACAATTGTGGTGGGAAATTAAGAAACGCATGCTCTAACGAAAACCATGCCATCACTAAGACCTTAGGGACTGCTTTTAAGAAGAATGCGAAACTATTCCCAAAGATAGAATATGGAACATGTACCGTTTAATGATACATCCATCTGAGGAAATTATTCAAGAGAATATCAGAAATAATAATTACTGGCTCTGTACTTCGATGTGACGTATCTTCTTTAGTAATATACATGGATTTTTTAAAGATAATTATGTCATACTTCAGAAAAGCCAAGTATTCTGCAAGACCTTTATTCAATATGATCCATATGCGCTACCATACACAAACGCAGCCAGTAAAAAACAAAAAAAATGGCCTTGAGTAGTATATAAATAAAGGATCGCTGCCGACATGTGAGTTTGAACACAGCTCACTAAAGAACAAACACAGTCGACCTTAGTTTGATGAAATTAGAGGAATCGTGCTGTTATTATAACGTAACGTTGTAAAAATAGTTTATATATATATAAGTGCATTCGGGTTTGAAAAAAATTAACAGCATTATTTCTAGTCAGTCAGTTAAGTGCCATACGTGATACATGCTTGGGCGATCACGTCTCGAAAGAGACATGACTGACTGGGCAGAAGATTATCCCGCAGTAGCTTGCCATTGCTTTCTGCGGTAGACTGGTTGCCGACCAAGGCTACAGACCCCAATCTGTCCTGCTATTTAACCCATAACTGGAAGGAAGATACGGATTAATACCTTTCCCAAGGGTATTTGCGCGTAAGTGAATACAATGGATTCAACTGGAATTCGAACTCGGCTCCCCGGTTTCTCGTTCCGAGCCGATATCCACTCTACCACAAGGCACATCAATGATAGATCATAAAATGTCATGAGAAAAGGATACTGCTAAACACTCACAATTTTAGGGTAAAATTAACAAAATTAATTCATTTACTTATCACCATCGTTCCTTGTCACCGTCAATCGTCAGGGAAACTCGAGGTCGGAAGAAACAATCAAATCCAGAATGATCGGTCGCTGAGAGGCGTACAGGCATTATCATGCCCGTTCAGACTTTGCTGTCTGACCCGTTGTTGCTTTGCGTTGACCCGTTTTAGTTCACCATTAGCAGTGTCTTGCATGATGCTCTTGCAGAGTTCGTTATAGCGTGCGAATTTACCAAACCATTAAATCTTCTAACTCTTAATGGCGACGTGAAGAGACACTTGTCAGCCAGCAAGATATTTGACCTTGCTCTTTACGTAAGAAATGTGAGTTTGCTCCCAGCAGATACGGAATAACTTTTTCAAACAGGTGTTATTCAACTCCATTTACTTGACATATCTTTGTTGTCCAAGCCACTCACATGGGCCAGTGGATAAAAGCCTTAAAGTAATCCAATGACTAGACACAAAGATTTGTGAGTTCAATACTTGGCTAAAGCAGTGGTGAACAAATAACTTAGATAGTTGAGTTAAAGGGAGATAACAGATGTTTTGATATCCGTAATGTCACATGAGAGTATAGCAATTTTCCCCGGAAGACGAAATAAAAAAAATACGGTTCGATATTCAATGTTTGGACCTACCTTCTATTGCAATCGGTTCGCCCCCTCTGTCTGTCTGTCTGTCTCTCTCTCTCTCTCTCTCACTCTCTCTCTCCCTCTATCTATCTAGCCATCCAAATCTGCTCTATCTATCTATCTATCTATCTATCAAAATCTTTTCGTCTCTATCTACATATACATTTATATATCTCAATGTTATCTATCTTTCTATATAACTCTCATGGTGCAGTAGATATCAGTTTAGAACGAAAAATCGGAGAGCTGAATTTGAATTTTACTTGAACTCATTGCATTCACTTTTGCGCCAATGCCCTTATGAGACATTATTGTCTAAGTGTATTTCCTGTATGGCACTTAACAGACTGATCTCAATCTCTTCGTCTCTACCTCTATGTACATCTATCTAAGTCTGTTCATACCTGTATATCTCAATCTGATCTATCTATCTATCTATCTATCTATCTATCTATCTATCTATCTATCTATCTATCTATCTCTTTCTGTTCGTGATGACAGTTTATAACATGAGATACTAACTTTGCGAAAGCGAAATTTGAAGTCAATAATTAAGAGCCGTTTTTAACAAACAAATAAATTCATGACTACCTTTCGAGATCAGGAAATTCTTCTTATTAATTTTAAATTTAATTCATGTGCAGAATGATTACGGTTTCCTCGATCTTTGATTTTGATTTTAATTTCACTGATAAAATTAATATTTACAGTTTTTTTTACATATGCACTAAGACACCGAACTTTCGAATTAAAATCTAGAACCGATGAATCTCTCTTCCAGATAGAATTCTAAATCTGGAATAAATTCTGTTGGTTATTTAGAATTTATTTTTGGCTAAGCTTAGTACTGTGTCAACTCTTCATCGGCATTCATATTTTCTAAATGCTCAACTGCTCGGAGAGACACTCAGTTAGGCAGCAAAAAGGCATCTCTATCGAGTTATTCAATCATTCATCGAACAAATATGAGAAAACAAATCGCTATATACTAGCGCCATTATGTCAACCCTTTAAAGACAGAAATAAAAGGAAAACATAACCTTTGAGCGAATCTTTTGCATCGGTTCGTAAAAATGAAATATTTTATAAATAAATACAAATATTATCTCTTATTTTTCGATTTTATGAGGTGATATATCTTTTGACTGAACTTATTTATTTTTATTTGTCCAAAACTTATTAATTTTTTTTAATTTACTGTAATATATGAAGTGGAAATCTATTATTATGCCATTTTTCATTATAAATCTATTTCTGCTATGGTCGCACTACCTATCAAATCTGCAGGACCTAATGCAGGACATGGTGTGTTGCTATGGCTCCATTTCATTTTTTTCATATCTCCTCTAACATTCTTAATGTTACATAGACAAAGATCTCCTTAGTGTGTGAGGTGTACTTAACAAAACAATTTTTTTGTATATCTATTAAGCTGGAGCTTCCAGGGATTCTTTCAATGTGTTTTTTTCCATTTTTTATCATTCCAAGTGCACCTACAATCACTGTTACGAGACTTGTCTTCAATCAATTAATAAGCAAGTTTTTTTCTTTTTAGTTTCTAACAATAGTTTCCGTCCTATTTGCTTCAATGTTTCTGTCTGTATAGATGGTGTATTCCCATAGAATGATGACATCTTCTATTTCTGTAACTGGTGCTGGGTGATGTTCATACCAGTGTTTGTTTACATATTTTCAATAGTGTTTGCACATTGTCCAGTGTAAATGTTGCCCAACTCTATCGTGACGAATTTATATTTATTTGGGAAAAGTACATAACATCATGAGATTAGATGGTCTATTATTATTATTAATTATCTATTATTATTATTAATTAATTAGATGATCTATTACAATTAATAATTTATTATTATTAAATTAGATGGTATATTATTTTTGGTTATGATTATTGTTATTACGTTGTCATTTTTCATTATATTTCGATTTCTCTATTAGTCGCACTACCTACCAAGCCTGCGGGAAGACCTAAGGCAGGTCGCGGTGTGTTGTTATGGCCCCATTTCTGTTTTTTTCTATCTCTTCTAACATCCCCAGCGGTACACAGACAAAGTTCTCCCCAGGGTGCGGGCTGCACTTAACAAGACTATTCCCTGCACATCTCTCAAGCCGGGGCCTCCAGGGACTCCTTCAATGTTCTGCTCCGTTCCATTTTCTACCACTCCAAGCGCACCTACCATCACTGGCATGATTCTTATTTTCAACTGCCACACCTCTTTCTATTTTAAATTCCTGGTCACCATACTTTGACAGTTCCTCGAATTCCCCGGTTGCTATGCTTCAATCCGCTGGACAAGCCATATCAATCAATAGGCAAGTTCATTCTTTCTGGTTTCTAACAACAATGTCCGGCTCAATTGCTTCAACCCCTCCGCTTGTGTAGATGTGCAATCTCACAGAATGGCGACATCTTCCACCTCTGCAACCGGTGCTAGGCGATGTTCATATTAGTGTTTGTTTACATATTTTCCATAGTGTTTGCACATTGTCCAGTGCAAATATTGAATAATAATAATAATAATAATAATAATAATAATAATAATAATAATAATAATATTATGCATAATAATACGGATCCAAAATGCAGGTTTTGTGATAAACACCAAGAAACAATAGACCACCTAATCTCAGGCTGTTCAGTGCTTGCTCCAAATGAATATAAAAACCGCCACGATAGTGGTTGGGCAATATTTACATTGGACAATGTGCAAACATTATGGAAAAGCTGTAAACAAACACTGGTATGAACATCACCCAACACCGGTTACAGTAATAGAAGATGTAACCATTCTATGGGATTACACCATCTACACAGACAGAAAAATTGAAGCAAACAGGCTATACATTATTGTTAAAAACCAGAAGGAGAAAACTTGTCTATTAATTGATATGGCTTGTCCAGCCGATTGTAACATAGCAATCAAGGAATTTGAAAAACTGTCAAAATATAAAGACATGGAAATTGAAATAGAAAAAATGTGGAAACTGAAAACAAGAGTTGTGCCGGTGACAGTAGGTGCACGTGGAATGATAAAAAATGGAACAAAATAACACATTGAAAGAATCCCTGGAAACCCCAGCTTAAGAGATATACAAAAAATTGTCTTATTAAGTACAGCCCACACACTAAGGAAAACTTTATCTATGTAATGCTAGGGATGATAGGGAAGATAGAAAAACATGAAATGGAGTCATAACAACACGCCACTACCTGCCTTAGGTCTCCCCGCAGACTTGGTTGGTATTGAGACCAAAGCAGAAATCGAAATATGATGAAAAATGGCATAATAATAATATAAATATTTTAAATGCAGATTATACGATAAATATCCAGAAACAATTTAGCACCATGTATCGGGTTGAACGGTGTTAGCACATACAAATGATAAAACTCAGCATAGTAAAGTGGTCCAATACTTGTAATAAAAAATATAAATTTTTATAGGGCATAAGTAGTAAGAAGCTGATACAAACATCACCCAGACTCGGTTTCAGCGAAAAGGCCTGTTACAATTTTATACGAGTTTACAATACACACTGATAAAAAAAAAAATCCCGACATCGTCAGCAATGAACACAAAAACAAAATGTACTCTGTTATTGACAAGATTAAAGTCTATTTTTTAAGAAAAACCCTCAAAATACAAAGATCTTGAAGTAGGAATCTAAAGAAACGCGGCACATGAAGACAAGGGAACATCATGATTACTGTCAAGTCAAAAATGACCCAAAACAGACAAGAGTCATGGGTATGACCCTAATCTACATCCGGCAACAAAGCCCCTGATTCGGAGGTTGTGAGGAGCATGGAAGAACCTCTTAATTGCTGTTGTTCTAAGGTCCACCCTGACCCTGAGTGGTAGCACCTGTTAAGGTCCTAGCTATAATAGATAACCTTTAAACTGGGATCAAAACGCTATGGAAGTATAAAAAAATATATATATATGCATAAAAATAGATTTTATAAAACAACATACATTTTTAAAGGAAAACAATTACTACCATATCACATTATAGGAATGAAAAAATATCACCAGCAATACATCTTTGAAAAGAAAACTAGAAGACGTCTTCAGTTTTTTTAAATAAAAAAGAATTTTCTACCAAAATGTGACTAAATCAAACATCTTACTAGAACCGAACATTAAAAAACAACTTAAAACCTCACTTTTTGGCATTAATTAACCGACAAAGATTGATATGTTGTTTAAAAACAAAAAAAAAAAAACAAATGAGACAACAACTTCGTTAAAATATATGCAGTGTCCGAGAGAGCAGAGTTTTAAATAACTCTACCAATTACAGGTCAGGGATACTAAAATCATGCAGGTAGAAAACTTTAAATACGTGGGAAGTTGTCCAAAAGTGCAACACTGAGATGCGGAAGCTTATTGGCATGAACAAGGACGCTTTCAAATTGTTGGGTAGAATTTTGAGAAACAACAACATTTCGTTGGAGATAAAGAAATGAGTACTGAACTGTTACTGTATATATGTCCTCTTATATGGCAACAAATGCTGGACAATCTCGTCGAATCTGAAAAAGTTCTCGAAGCAACAGAAATCTGGTTCTACAGATGGTTGCTGAGGATAAAACGAGGTTTTGGGGTGACTGGAAACTAGGAAGAGACAACTTTCTAGGATACGTATACAGAAAGAAAAGCTTGTAAAAGTTGATACACATAGGGTGTACAGGGAAAAAGAACGTGTGAAATACTTGATATGTTTAAACAAATGAGAGAGAGCAGGCTCTTGAAGAAATAACAAGACAAATGGTATTAAAAGATAAATAAAAACGAAAAAAGTGGAAGGCCATTGTCGCCTACGTTATGACAGATTTTGAGTTTGAGTTTTGTATAACTGCATATCAACGTCTGTAGGTTATTTAATCCCAAAAATGTGGGAGTTTAAGGTATTTTTCAATGTTCGGTTATAGTGAGAAGGTTGATTTAGTTTTATTTTAATGATTTTTTTTTTGTTTTTATTCTTCTTTGTTTTAGAAAACGGAACATTTCTTCTAGTTTTGTATTCTAAAATGTTTTGCTGAGAATATTTTTTTTTCAAAAATGTGTTATGCTAATAATTTTTCTGAAAAGAAATGTATTGTTGGTAATATTTTTCCTTCATAAATGTATATCTTTCAATAAAAGTCTATTTTTATGTATATATTTTTATAAAAATGTATTTCATAATTCCACAGTGCTGTGAACCCAGTTTAGGGTTTAACTTTTCGACTGTAGCTGGGACCCTAACAGGTGCTACCACTCGAGGTCATAGTGAACCTGAGAACAACAGCATTTAAAAGGTAGTTCCATGATACTCACAACCGTCTAATCAGAAGCCTTGCGGCCGGATGCATTTTAGCGTCATGCCCGGGACCACGTCCTGAAGGAACACGCCACATAAAAGAGATTATTATTACTACTACTACTACTACTACTACTACTACTATTACAAATATTATTGATATTATTATTTTCATATGATTTCTGTAGTTTACACATCTCCCATTCGGGTACTAATCAGAGACCTAGGTTAAAAAAACGGCATTATGACATTTCTCACTGATACTTATTGTTAAAAATATGAAAAAAGTAAAAAAAAATAAAAACAATAATAAACTACCTAAGATCACATTCACTTTACATAGATAAAGAACGACACTGTCGGCCATAATTACAGTGTTTTAAAAAATGATGTATTTCATACTTGTTTAGTATTTATTGCCAAGTAAATAATTGTAAATGAAAATAAAATGTCCCTTTCATTATCATTACTTTGCAAAACGTTACAAGGCAAATAACGACAATTTACCCATCGCATCCTGTAGATTTTATATATATATATATATATATATATACTACCGGCCGTAACTATTAAGCCACCCCAGTGTTTTAAAAAACTATTCTTTAGTATTTATTGCCAAGTAAATGAAAATAAAATGGTCCTTTTGTTAATATTGCACAATAACATATGCATCAAATGAATTTATAAATATTTTACAATTTCCTCTATTGCGGTTTCATAAATGAAAGAATAAATAAAGAATCTTAGGTTTATTCGGACGAGTTCTTCTTTGCTTCCTTGCCTTGTAAAATCTTGTAAAGTAATAATAACAAAAGAACCATTCTATTTTCATTTGGCAATAAATATTAAAAATAGTATTAAATACATCATTTATTAAAAAGAAAAAAAAAACTTGAGTGGCCTAATAATTATGACCGGTAGTGTATGCAATGTTCGATTTATATTTGTGTCAACAATTATTATATTCCTTCAAATTATGGGCTACCAGTGATCAATCTATCAGAACGTGCTTCAAGCAAATTGAAGCCTACATCTGGAACTAGAATTATAAACGCCTTCGTGTATGATATTTTTTAGATCTTCACTTCATGACTATTTCATTTTCATAGATATATCTAGACGTTATGGTTTTAAGCGCTCTACTTCCTTGGTGGGGACATGTCATCATTTTGCTGTTAAAATGACTAGATAAATCGCACATTCTATGCTAACAGTTTCTTCTATCGCATATCCCGCCTATAGAATTATTTTCAGGCATCTTTCTTTCCAGTCATTTTTGATCTTCAAAAAATTTAAAATCAATGTTATTCGTTATCTTTTTTTTAATTCTTATTCTTTTATTGTTCTTTCCTCTTAATACTATTTTTGCGCATATTTTAAACACCCAGTATTCATTCGTGTCATAGTGGCTTTATTGCCTTGTTTGGGGCGAAATTATTTCAAAACAAATATATTGCAGTCTGCAGGAACTGCCACGTGAATAAGAAAACAAATTCTGTTTTTATGATCTTTGATCAGAATGTCTGGGTTATTATTATTATTATTATTATTATTATTATTATTATTATTATTAATAGTAGTAATAGTAGTAGTAGTATTCGTTTTAAATATAACAATAAGATTTTTATCAAATTATTTTTTCTGAAAATGTCATGACTAAAATCTGTGTTATACATTCTGAGCTTTATCAAACGAATAACAATGGCATTCAATGGAGAGTGTAGGCTGCAAAATGTACGCAAAAGACTCTAGTATTCAAATCAGGGTTATTATTGCGACTACTATTCAAAAATGAATAGATTTCTACACGCTTTTATCGATTCTGACTTGACCGGTTAAGAGTATTATTATATTCATTGTTATTTATACTCAAATATCTTCCATACAATAAAATGAATGGATGCGTTCAAAAGAATTCAATGACAGTAATGCACTTGTTGTTCCAGAAATCTCATCGGGATTCTTCCAAGTTATGAAAACTGCTGCGTTGCTTGTCGTCTTTGGCTTTTGGTGAGCTATCGGCAGTTTCTCAGTGGAAAGCCCATCGCTGCATCAACAGACTGAATGAACCAAAAACCATTTTCTTCAGTTTTGTTTTACACGTTTTACAAGAAGAAAATGCCAACGGATTGGTCAGCTAGCAGGCTTTTCAATTTTGGGTTGACTTTCATTTGAGTACCCAGCACGCAAAGGAATATACTAGAGAATGGGTCCGACATTTACGAACTCTTGATTATTCTACAGTCAAAATCGAACTACACGTTTTCGAGCTTTTCTTCGGTTTTATATGTGTCGTGCTTTTGGTGTAATTGATATCGAATCGATATGAGAAATCGACGAGCTGAATTCAAATTCTAGTTTAATTCGTTGCATTCACTTGCGCACAAATAGCCTAAAGGTATAGATCCATTTCTTCTTTCTTTACCTAAGGATTCAACAGGAGGACAAATTGGGTTCTATAGTTTTTCTAATGCAGAAATTAACGGGAACCTACTGCGGAAAAATATTCTACCTAGTCTTTCATCGATCGAAAGAGACATGATCGTCTAAGTGTGTATTCCGTATGGCATTTAACTATCTGACAGATTGAATTTTCGACTAAATTCACAAAATTCCACAGCAACTATCTTAAACAAATCAATTCGGATTGACAAAATTCTAACTACAAGTGTATGGTCTGGGATACATAAAATGGTTATATGCACGCAACCGTTTATCTTTCTAGAAAAAAAACATAGCGCCCCGTTTGGCTAACATTCAGGTTTTTGGTGATAAAACTGGACTGAGTTCTTGGGAACAAAGTTCTGGGCGGTGCTATATGGTGGCCGTGCTCTGTCCTGACTACAGAACACATTCCCGACTTTGCCGGCAATATACGAAGGTATACAGAGAATTACACACTCTCAGCCGACCCCAACGACTACATCGAATCAATATCTACATCTACTATTAGGAACGTCAGGTCACTCTATCGATTCAGGAAGTTTTTCTCGTCGGAATCTATCTTGAACATATATCAATATACCATTCATCCATGTATTAGATACTGTTGCAATATCTGGACGGGAACTGATGCTATTCATCTCTGGGTTATCGACAAAATGCAGATAAGATGTAGTCGATTTTGATTTGGCAGGTCGACTTCAGTGATTTTGTCGTCGACAGGATGTGCTTCTCTTTGGTCCATTCTCCATAACATTTTCGCGGCTTGTGCTCTGCAAAGCTTATATCCATGGTGCCCTCTCCACGAATTTACTCAAACTACTATGATAGTAACTAAAACCCACCCTTTTACAGTCAAATGTAACCGCCACTCCTACTCTATCATGTCCTTTTATCGCACGTCTCAGCTGCGGAACTCCCTTCAGTTTAATTGCTTCACTGATAACTAAAATCCCCAAGAGTTTAAGTGCAACGTGAATTGCCATCTTTTATCTCCTTCATTCTAATCTTCCTTTTATCATTTCTCCGACATCTTCTGAATCCTGTTCTTTCTTTTCCTTCCCATCTTATGTAGCCCCCTGCTCACCAGTGGCAGTACTGCTTTGGTTGGTGTGAAATGATTATATCATAAAATACGTTTGAGGATGGCGTGTCTGTGGATGAAGCCAGACTGATACCAATATTGACAACTGAGCCCATTCGGGTCTCCAATTCGATTTTTTTCTGTTTGAATTTACTTCCATGGTTTTTCCGTGTATGAGTTTTGTATATGAGTGCAAGGTAGCGGGTGCTTGAAGTCTTGGACCCGGTAAAAGTTTAAGCATGAATAACACAGAACAACCAAAATAGGAAATAACGAATATATATTAAACACAGCAAAATACAAGTCTTGGGACTTTGCTAGTAGAACGATAATACGGGTTAGGTAGCAATACTATAATTCGACCCTGGAACTGGGACTCGTAATGGTCGTCATGGTATCAGTGTTCGTAGACGACTCTCGGTTATGTTCAGGGCGTTCTCCTCAGGCTATCTACTAGTTACTCACAATCTACTCACTCTCAACTTATGTGAGGGGAGGTATATGTAATAGTTGGAAGAGTTCATTCCGTTGTAGATAATGCCGCCATGACACTTAAAATCACATCACGATTTTTATTCTGCTAGATTGTCTTTCCTTCCTAGACTGTCCAACTCCATATACACGAAACAGCTGGCTATAAATCATCAAGTTTTCTGGTTTTGCCTATGCCACGGCTTAGGGCTGGAACTAGTTTTTAAAGGCTATTCGAGACAGAAGCCTTTGTATACAGTGGGTGCCTGTCCACTCTAGCCCCCGGATATGAGAATTTTTGGAACATATATTATATACATATATATGTTTCGGAAGCTCCAATATCAATCTTCTTCTTCTTCTTCTTCTTCTTCTTCTTCTTCTTCTTCTATAGATGGATGGATTAATACCTTTCCCAAGGGTATTTGTTCGTAAGTGAATGCAAGCAATTAAACTGGAATTCGAACTCGGCATCCCAATCTCTCGTCCCGAGTCGATATCCACTGCACCACCACGCACATCCATATCATTAATATTACATGGACAACACCTTTAGGGTGTGCATTGTATTTATCAAGACATTTTTTGATATTTCTCTTACGTGTTCTGTTTCTTTATTATCATTCCATGCGTATTTCCTATGATTTGTACTATTTTTTTTAATTTTCACAGATTTTTCATTTACGATTTCTTAAGTACTTATATTTCGATAGTTTTTAAATAATTGCTTGATATGTTTTCTGTCAAATAATTTAGTTTAATGTGATTTTGAGTTGTTTTGTTGGGAGGTCGAGAACTATTAAAATCACACTTGGGAAAGGTATTAATTCGTCTCTTCCCTCTGCTTATTGGTTAAATAATAGTACAGATTGGATTCTATAATCTTGGCAGTCTACAGTAGAAAGCAATGGCAAATTACTACGGAATAATCTTCTACCCAGTCAGCCATGTCTCTTTCGAGACATGATCGCTCAAACCGTGTATTACGTATGGCACTTAACTGATTGAATTTTAGTGATATTATTGTAGTTAGAAAAACAAATCATGAATTGAAGGCATAAAAATACACCACTACCTACCTTAGGTTTTCCCGCGGACTGGGTAGGCTGTATGACCATAGCCTAAATCGGAAATATAATGATGATGATGATAATATTAATTGTTATTATTATTATTATAATAATTAGCTAGATACATAGCCACACATAGATAAATAGATTCAACAGAATTGATTACACAATTAATGTTAATAGTCACTGGGGTTATTACTTGAAATTTAATTAAACACTATGCATGAAATGTCACATCAACTCTATTATCTCTCTTGGCTGGCCAACGTGAAGACCGGCCAACTGTGTCACGGCTCTCTCCTGCTACTACTTGATTGCTAAACTATTAAAGGAGGATAAGATTTCCTCTTGCCCACTGTTCTTACCCGTCAATATTCTAAGCTCCCTTTCCTTTTCTTCTATATATATAATCGTGTCACCCCAAGCAAGACATTTTACTGCCACTGTTTCGCAGGGGTTTACTTAGGAGGAATGTTATGAGAAGGAGTGAGAGGTTGCAGCGGGTGTCAGGAAGAGAGTGGAAGAAGAAGAGAATACTGATGAGAGTGGGGTAGACGGAGAAAATAAATTTTAAAATATAAAAGTAGTCCCTTATATTTTAATTAATAATTTATTTTACGATTTATTAACCATCGATAGTTTATTTAAAGCCAGAAATATATATTTAGATTGTGTTGTAATGAATAAGTAATGAATATGCTTACATCTCACAGTAATGTGATTGGCTGGGGTCAGTCATAAATACAGACGAAGGCGAGGACGCATAGATATCTATCATTAGAGGTCTACAGGTCTTCGACTAGAGGTCTACGTCGAGGTCTACGACTATTGATCTACGTCTGTTGACGATATATACGTCTCAGGATACAGCATACGACGAGTACCGTCCATTACATTTACATACTAGATCCTTCAACCCGGTTACATTTGCCTAAACCACTTAACTACCCCGAATGATAGATATATCAATTTCCGAAACATATCAGATTGCAAGAACAATTGGTGAAAATAATGGTTTATTCAAACAATTATTATTATTAATTATCTTAATATTACAAATATGATAATATATTAAAAATATGATAATAATGGTATATTAAAAGTCTTGTTTAAATGGGTCTTATTAAATGACTCGTAGATGGGTGGGGAAGAGGTAGAGCCATACCATTCCCAAGGCTATTTGTGTGTAAATGAATATAACGGGTACTGCATCTCGGCTCCCAGATCAACAATTCTCAGTCATCACCCATTACACCACGTGTGCATTTAACCTTACGACACTTGGTTTTTACAAACGATCACTCATTTCATTGATTGTACGGGAACAGGTTTTCAACCTGATATTGTCGTGTTATTTATTTTGTTTTTACAATTGTGTCACCCAAAGCTATCCATATCACTGCCACAAATGAGAATAGGTTACATAGGAGGAAAGTTATGAGAAAGAGTTACAGGTTATAGGGGGTGTCAGGAAAAGGGTAAAAGAAGAATGAGAATACTGATGAGAGTTGAGTGGACGGAGAAGGGAGCATGAGAGAGAGGATGCAGGTTAGTGAGATAGGAAATGACTATTGACTTTACATTTATATTTCCTGGATATTGTGGCAGTCGGGGAAACAAGTAAACGGAAGAGAATTCCACCGGCAGGGAGTGCGAGAAAAAAAGCAAGTGGAGCAGAATTTGCGTTTACAAATTATTGATTTCACCGTAAATGGATGGAACCTAGTTGCTAATATTGTGGCTCGAGTAAATTCATATATAGGGGGTACCAGTGAAGTAATTTTATCTAAGCAGAAGCCGTGAAAGTATTTGTAGAAGAGACACAGGAAATCGACATTGCGCCGGTGAGAAAGTGACTGAAAACGAGATGCTAAGTTGAAATCGATCACATCACAAATTCTCCGTTGGATTTTTTTTCAAGTTCCCCTAGGTGGATAGCAGGAACACCCGACCAGATATGTCAACAGTATTCAATGCACGCGCGGATGGTAGATTTGCATACGTGCAGGAATGTTTCAGACGGGAAAAGCTTCCTGGCCCTGCACAGAGAATCAGATTTTTCTATGGATTCTATATAGTCATTCCACTTGAGGTCTGTTGTGAGAGTTACCCGAGGAGGCAATGTTTTACTTTCAGGGAGACCAGCCCGATCTATGCTAATGAGGGTGTAGAAGCGATTGTCTGTGGTCGCTAATAGATAGCAGCTTCGTTTTTGAAGCATTAAAATTCGCGCGCCATTTCTTACCCCAATCCACTACGGATTGGAGATCGTTTTCAAGCTCGGGTGCGAGGTTTGTCAGTCTCAGCAGATTTTTAATCGAAGCGAGAATAAACCGCAGTGTTGTTAGAGTATCTGCCACCTAGGGATCTTATTACATCGGGGAGATCGTTAATGTATATTAGGAAAAGCGTGGGACCTAGAATAGAGCTAGAGGGAAACCCGCGTTCGTGTGATAGTATTGGGAGGCATGTCCGTTCAATTGTGTGATTTGAAAAGAATAACTGGATTAGGTCAAACAATTGTCGGGTTATACCGTACCCTATCAGCTTGCATAGAAGGCAAGCATGCCAAACTCTGTCAAACGCTTTGGAGATATCTAGCACAACAGTTTGAGCTTCGCCGTTCTGGTCGAGAGCCTGATGTATATACACCGTGATGGTCGTTAGTATATCAGCAGTAGACCTAGTGAAGCGGAAACCATATATTTTAGAAAGGTAAATGCTTTTTCACGAAAGTGAATGCATCGAATTTGAGAGCCGAATTTGCAATCTTTGCATAGAAGGCAAGCATGCCAAACTCTGTCAAACGCTTTGGAGATATCTAGCACAACAGTGTGAGCTTCGCCGTTCTGGTCGAGAGCCTGGTGTATATACACCGTGATGGTCGTTAGTTTATCAGCAGTAGACCTGGTGAAGCGGAAACCATATATTTTAGAAAGGTAAAGTTTTAGAAATCTTTGCATTCACTTATGCTCAAATAACCTTGTGTAAAGCAATTGTCCATCCCTTCTCTCTCTAGCTATGGAATAAATTGCAGGACAGATTGGGTTCTGTAGTCCTGATTGGTAACCAGTTTACCGCAGAAGTTAATGGTAACCAAGTAATGGGGAAAAGTCTATCATATCTGTTTCAAGATATGATCACCCAAATATGTATCACTGACTGACTGATTAGTACTATTAGTACTGATTAATACTATTAGTACTATTAGCTATTAGTTAACTCCGATTAGTCCATTTGTGTATGTTTACATCGGAGTAAAATTTGGCTAATGATAATATTAAAACAACAGCAGAGAGAAATATTAAACAACAACCCTATCACGATAAACATACCAAGAGCACATTGTTGAAAGTCGCACTGGGAAGTGTTCTGACAGAGGATGTAGAGTGTGACATTGAAATCCGACAGCGCATTGGCATAACATTCCAAAGGTTAAGCAGAAAACTTAGAGACAGGAAGATCTTATCGGAAAGAAGGTAAAGTGTACTGGGCTGTTAAATGATAACTGTTCATCTATACGGCAGTGAATGCTTGAGATCGCCTCAAAAATTAAGGAAAGACTAGAAGCACATGAAATGTGCTTCTCCAGAATCACGCCGGTGTAAAATTACACGCCGATACCTTATAAGACCCTAATGAGTACAGGGGAATTTCAAAGTACACTATTCAACTTCTAAGCTAAGTAACTTAAAATACATCTTTTTTATTCACGTTGAATACAACTGTATACATTTTATATGAGAAACGAACGCTCTCAATTTTTAAAGCATTTTTAATTTTATTTCGTGTCCGATGATTCAATATGAACATTTTAACTTCTTTAAAATTCATCAAAACTACTAACCTTTAATGTTTGAATAGTTGTCAAGAAAAGAAAATATTCATATTAAATCATGCTACTGAAACTTCAAATGTGTATATTTGTAAATAATATCCTTATTTTGTTTCGTTAAATATTACACACGTGTTTCCTTGTCATTATCCTCACATACGTCACACGCTTT